>JAEAOA010001893.1:60000-660000 GCA_016746295.1 Potamilus streckersoni
CCATTCAGTGGACCGTTTTTAAAGAAAAAGCGGGCACGCTCCAAGAAATAATTGACAAAGACGAAAACTTCTCTGCTATCTATGTTTGCATAACAGCGTCGTGGAGTAATGTATCTCGCAAGTTTATGTCCTTTATCGAAATTGAGGAACTTAGTACGGAACAGCTCAATAACATGGAGGAATTGGGTTTGAATTTAAAAATGTTGTCAAAGAAAACATTTGCAAGCAAAACGAAAGATCTGCGCAGTTATATGGTTTTAAAAAAAGAGATGATCACGATTGCGATATGCAGCAATTCAGCAGGAAATCACATTTCGCCATTTTTCGTCATCGGTAAACTTACGAATCCTCAGGCGTTCAAAAATATGAATAGTGATACCATGCCGATCTATTACTGTTACCCAAATTCGGCATGGATGACTGCAAATCTGTGTTAGGAATAGTTTCTGGCAATCTTTACTCCAGCCGAGGAAAAAAAATGACAACAATAAATTTTCCATTCTTTGTCTCGAGACTGCTTTTTAAAATCGGTCATAAGACGTGCTTCGAAAAGAAAAAAATGAATCGATATTTTTGCTTGTTTAGTGCAAACAATGTGATTTCTTTAGTGAAACCAATGGATCAAGGCGTCATTAAAAGTTTGAAGAAAGATATAGAACGCAAATGGTGATGTCCATTTTAATCTGTTGGGATCATTAAAAAAAATATCAACATAAAGAAAGTGACCTACATGGCAGCTCAAGAGTGGATTGAATTCTGAAATCTTGGAGAAAAAAAAAACTTTGGCCTGATATCGAATGTAAAGAAAAGGACGAGATGCAAAACAAAGCTGAAGACGAATATTTGTTACAAGATGTTAAGCAGCTGTCACGGAATGAAAATACGAATGAAGCCGATTTGGAAGAATGGAAGAAATATGAATCCTTGTTCGCAAACGAAGTCATGGATTAAATAAAAATCATTAAATTCGTAACGAACGATGACGAGGATGATTCGATCAAGGGAGGATGGGAAAGGCATGGTTGTGCCCAAATTAACGCACTCCAAGGGGATGGTTGCCATGAAATCGACTTTGCGTTATATTGAACATCAGCCGTTTTCTAAGGCTGCGGAAATCTTGTGCATTCAAAAGTGGAGGGAATATGAAGCAAACCAAAATCACATACTTTATGAATATTACAAATATGGTGTTTACATTACAACTACATATTGTACTTTTTAAATATTCATGAACTGGTATTCATTCATTTGAATGCCAGATAATCAGCCGATTTCACTAATTGGCGGAACTTTCAGTCCCAGGAGCCGCCAATTTATCGAGAAACTACTGTATGATTATTATTATTATTAATATCATTTTTATTATTATTATTATTATTTTTATTATTATTATTATTATTATTATTATTATTATTATTATTATTATTATTATTATTATTATTATTATTATCATCATTATTATTTCAAAGACTTATAAACTAATATGGGAAAGAGAAAGGAGCTATCGTAATGATGGTTTCAAGAGTAGTTCCCTCTCTCTCTCTATCTCTCTCTCTGCAAATGGCACAGGTGGTTACACACAACAAATCGACACCATACCTGCAAATAAATTAATATAATTTTGAAATGTAGAAATATCCATCACATATCTTTTATGACATATTTAGGCAGTCATGACATGTTTGGGAAGTGGGTCATTTTCTACCTGATTTTCTTACAATACATTTCCAGGTACTCTGGAGATCTTCAAATCTTTCATCATACAACCAGAAGTGACATATACTGATTAAAGTGACCGACTAGTGTATAAACGTACATTAAAACATGAAAGACTGCACTGCCGAGACAAATTATGTTAAATACTTTACAAGAAATTTATAAATCTATACGACCTGGTCTGATCAGGATTCCAAATGGACAAGATGCAAAATTAACCATCGTTATTTATATAATATAACTTTGATATATTCTAAGGTGTTATAGTGCTTGGTTAAGTAATGAATGCAAATTGACAAATAGCAAAATATATCCTAATCGTTACCACAATTTGTAAGGATGTAACTTGTTTCATTGCATTTAATATGCCCATACTCAAATAAAAAAGTCGTAATTTGTAACCTGTATTTTTTATAATGTTCCGTATCAAATTTGTGAACACCTATGAGTTTAAGAGTCATAATATTTAGCTGCAGTTGTCTTGCAAATGTTCTTGTTGAATCTTTAGTTTGACTTTTGTTTTGAAGATATAATTAGATTTTTAATTAGAACATAAAAAACAAAAGAAATCTGAAATAATTAGAATCTTTATTAAAGCAAAAGTATTTAATGACCATTTTCAACGACATAAATTGTTTAAATATGACAAATGTACGGAAATAAAATCAAAACTGTGTCAGGGGTCATGACTCAAAAACCAGTTAAATTCCTTAAATCACAGATACAAAATTGGTACAAACAATTCGTGGAGTATTTCAGTACACAAAATCAGGAGACTATTTTCTTCCGTAAATAGACAACGTATGAGAGCCATTTGCACATCTTATCGATGCCTCGGAGAAATATTTTGTTTTTTCAATTGTACCTGACAGAAAAATGTTATTATACTTGTTGATTAGAGAGCATGACCCTGAGATAACTGTCTCAAGAATGAAGTAATGAAATATGCTTATAACATTGTAAATCTCTCCAAAAGGTAGAAAACTGTTACTAGCTTCTTTTGTCTCGTTTAAAAAGGACTTTCTCCAAACCCATCATCGGAGATTCAAATGCCAAGGACAAGATAAAGGCTGCAGCGTATGCGAATACAAGGTGACTTACAAATAGGTACGACTGAAAAAGGAATAATAAAGACAATTATTTTAACTCACTGTTAAAATAATTTTAATTCATCTGGTTTATATTTGCACTCAAGACAAACAAAACTGTTTGGTAAAAATATACTAACCAGTGATTAAAAACTACATTATATTTTAACAGGACAACACTATATTAATATCGTTATCAAAGTCAGTGCATGAAGCAGAGAAGCTAACCTATTCGTTTGGAAGCTTATGCCTGTAACATATTAGTAACTAACAGCAGTATTTAGCAAACAAACAAACATACATACATACATTCACACATTTACTGATAGATTTAAAACGAACTTCCTTTACTTAAATGAAAACGTAAATAACACCCTTAGTCCAAAATGATCTAGTCTAATTTTATAGTGAAAAGGACCTTGAAGAAGAAACCATTATGTTCTGGTTATACTTGTGCTCCTTGATAAACAGTAATATTTAGAAACGTTAACCAATTTACGTTTGTGTGAATTCACCGAATAAAACTTAATACTCGTGTCTTTTGGGCAACAACAAGACTCTTAAAGTGTTCGTATAAATATCCTTTCAATCATTTACAAAGGGATCAGATGATGAGTAAATAAAACATTTCTGAGAGCGTTGTCTTCTAATCCAACGTTTATGTTTCAATTAAACTGGTATACTTATGAACATATTCGTAAGTAGGTTGCATCAGTATTTTGCACGAAAAAGAACAATTATGTCAGTATGAAAAGGCTTATACTGTCTGGTTAATTCTGAATGAGCCATGTCGTATTCTGTGTTGGTCATTTCTTGCTACTTAACAGGGACTTGCTGAATACAGCATAAGAAAGATCTACTCCAGGGAAAATACTTTGGTTCAGGCCACATAAAGGAGATAATAGGTTTTAGCTAACAAGCCTTTTGCCAGCTTTTATTAATGTTTTCTCTGTTCTGAAAGTGAGATGACGGACCTTCTTTATGTCCAATACTTAAAACTTGTCTGTCTATTGCGGAATGGAGAAGCGGGCTGACAGGACATAGGAAATGTCATTTAATAATAGTGCTGAGGTATCTAGGGAATAAAATTAAACATACAAATGTGACTTTAAAATCGATGTGAAAAGTTTGGGAGTGGGGTGTGGCAGGTAATGCGAGACCAATATACGTAAAGTACCTACTCATGTGGATAATTTTAATTTCACCACCATTCCTCCAAGCTTCAAAATATCAGAAAGGTATTATCTAAAATGACAACCATACCACCGTGCAGTTTAGATGGTTATAATACCGATGAAGCTCTATATCAATCAGCACCGCTATTAATGTAACACATTGCAGTCTTCACGCAGTAATGCTCTTTTCATGCACTATGCTTTTAATTATCTTATTTATATTACGGAACAATGTCAAAAGGTGGTTTGAATAAATGGGAGTTGTCACGATTGTAGTCCAGGTATCAGGAAATTATAAACTTGGATATTATTACCGCCGTAAGCAGTGTTAATCGATTATGCAAATCGCCAGCCCCCAGATTATAGAATAGACATCAGTCAAAGGGCTTGTAGTCCTCACACCCAGGCGTTAAACATTGGTCCAAGGATCAAAAATAAGCCGGCAGGTTGAACGGGGCGTGTTCTCATCCGCCACGTAGACAGAAAAGCTGGAAGACATTGTCAAACAAAGTTTGATTGGAAAATACCACAACTATATCCAATAGGAATTAAGATCGTCGGTGGGATTAAATCTTAGATCCGAATTATAGTTAACAACTGTCATAAATGCATCAGTATACCAGAACTGATTAGGAGAAGTACATCTCTCCGTTATTATAATAATTGTACTCCGAGAGAAAGCCACTCTTAATTTGGCGGGAATCCTAGCACCAGAACTGTACGAGAAGGAAAAGCATCGACATGGTCAGTAAGATATTTGCTCGATTTTAGCAAAACATTACGGCGTCATAATTGCAAGTATTTAGAGCATGTATAAGCATACATGCTCTAAATACTTACAATTACTAGGAATGTTTAGCATGTAGAATTACCTTGTAGTATTTCATTTATAAGCGAATTTGAGACATGAATTTGAGTTAATGTAGAGAATTATGTAGATTGTTAGTTTGTCAGAGTTATTTTAGTAATTCGCTGGTAGGTTACATTGTAGTAACCAGTACCTTTAGTAATGCGTTATGTTAGAGTTTACTCATGTTCAATTGAGTTCAGGAAAATGATTGATGTATGTACGATTAGTCAAAATAGAAGTGTGAATATATCAGAGCAGGGATATTTGAATATTTGCATATTTGTTGATAGTTGTGATATAAAGATATGCGTCTAATTGTTATTTATTGGTTTGTGTAATGGAATTATGTACTGATGTGAATCAATCTATTGTTGTATGTATACGAGTAATTAATACTGTGCTTTAATCATGTTGTGTTAAACCATACAAGAATGTTTGCATATTTTGGTGTAAATGAATACATGACAGGTGAAATTTAATAGCTTTATCTGATGATAGGCTTTGTGTAGTGTGAGATGTGAGCGCTTGTGTTTTTACAGGAACCTTTTTGGGGGACAAAACTTCCGGTGCAAGTTCGTATTCCCGTGTCTCTAAGAAAGAGATGGAAGTGAAACTGAAATTACAGTGCAATTAGAGTGGACAACGTGGATTAGACATAGGAAAGACGGATAGAAGGGACGGAGGAGGTAAGTCACCTGGAGGAGGAAATATATGAGGAGGAGAAGAAATTTGGATGGAGTTAGGGAGGACTAGAGGGATTAGGAAATAGGAATACACAGGTGAGTAGTACACAAGTACAGGTGGAAATCTCTCACACTACAAATCAAATGATGCGATAGGCTAGAAAAATGTCGAGTGGAGGAAGAGCATTAGAGAAATTCGAATTATTGATCTTTTAATTGTTATTACATTATTATTGAACTACGCCTTTTTGTATGATTAATCATTTAACCGTCGGCATTGCTGACTGGGGGCTCGGAGTTGACTCGGGCTAACTTTCGCTAAATCTACTTCCAAACTAAAGCAAGCATGGGTGGGACTTATACAATAATTCAAATAAATATTGGGAACACTCCACCTCAATCCCCTACAACCATAACCTCACACTGGAGGCAACCTTGTATGGAAGTTTTCAGCGTATTTCAAAGTGGCAGAAAAAAGTTAGTTCCAGACTATTAAATTTAAATTCTTGAATGTTATGTTTATAAACAGTGAATAGACATCAATGGAGACAGCAGAACATATTTAATCGAAACAAATATCTGATGATTCGATCATGTAATACTTACAATTTCTAAATCGTTGAATACAATGGTGTTACGGAGACTGCTGTAATACAAAATCATAACGATTGGATGAGTGAGATATGCGCAATAGGTCAACCTGCCTAGTGGTACATACACATTCCATGATAGCAGTGTGTTGATAAAACCTGAAAAAGATTACAAAACACGTATTCAATTTTGAGCCTTGCTTTCTATGAATTTTTTGCGGCAAATTGTAACTTCGAGACTTCAATGATACTTTGCATTAACCTTTCATCTAGAAAGCAGGTTTACAATATTATTTAAGCAACTAACATGTACAAAGTTGTATGAGCATTTACCGTTTTAAGAACGAATCGCTTTCGTGTATTTTAAACTACAATAGTAAATGTAAGTTCTTTGAGAATATACAATTATGACTACATCTGTGGTTTAAAAAACACATCTGCATTTTGAATTAATTTATTTCTATCCTTAGTAATTTACACAGTGCTGTAGTCGTCGCTATATTGATTACACAATAATTTGAAACGTACTTTTACAAGACAATTTTAGTATTAGCTTTACCGACAACACATATCAAGGCAATTAACCTAATGGCTAATGGGTATTGCTGTACCAAATTAAATGGTGATAAAGAACAGATGGACACTACGCTGATCTCAGAGTTCAGTGATCCTCTTTGTTTTTTACTTCTTTATTGACCAAACTTGTAGTGTAATATTGACATCATATATTGATGTTTCGCATCATACATGAATAAATGAGTAAACAGCCTTGTTTAGTCTATAATAATGAAACATGAACGAATTACCTCCATTTCCGGTTGCACATGCGAAGATAACCCATGCCAAAGCTACACCCCAAGCCGTCCTTGCCAGAGACATATAAAGGGCGGAGACTCCAATGCTGAGTGAGTTATTATTGTTAGGACTATACAAACCGTATAAAACCGCCAGCGCTATACCAGTAGCTGTCAACCAGCCGACCAGATTTCGTATCTGAAAGTGATGTATATACCAGTTAAATGTTATTATATTTGCCTTTCGGCTATAACATCACGGAGGTGTTGATTCATTTTGTATCAAGTGCACAGTTTTGATTAGCCGATCAAACTGAACTCTAAGCTTAATCTTTCAGTGGGATACAATGCAATATATTAAATAGCATTTAAAGCAAATTGGCAAGAACAAGGAGCTTTGTATGTCTTAAAAGGTTACGTTGATCGAAGATTAAAGACTAACTGATGTGTAGTGGCACATGATCTTAAGCAAGAGTGTTAGTCTCCCAAAAACCGTGCGTAATTTCCTACGCAGAACTGCAAAGTAACATAAATGAAAGCATACGCCTCCAGTAATAAATACCAAGACATTTTGTAAAGAAACGAATATGTTATTTAGGTTAGAAACGTCAATAATACGAAAGAAATTGTAACAGAAAGGAAGCAATGAATTGTAAGCATATTTAACACATTAGTTGTTTGTTGCAGTACTAATAACTACAAATGAATTTAAAGACTTTTCATTTGAGAAAACGACTAATTTTATTCGATAATTATATTATATTATATTAAAACGCTGAGAGACTTCGGCTTTCCACCAGACTCACTATTCATAAGCAGATGTATGATGCCGCCAAGAAGAATGTCACAAAGATAGTCCATGGAGAGAAATCGGCCCCCTACAGTACTAATATCACGGAAAGTTCCAGCTGCAAAGAGCTTTTTGATATTACTAACAAGCTACTGTCAAGGAACAAATGTACACAACTTCCAGCTACCTTCTCTCGAGTCGACCTTCTGGACCTGTTTGCAAATTTCTTCCGTGACAAAGTACAAACTATCAGAAATAAACTTGACAACACAAGTTCTGTTGACTCGTCATCACCATACAGATGCGATACAGAATTTCAGCGGCAACCTTTAGCAGCATTTGAACCTGTCTCTATGGATTTAGTACGTACAATCGTGATGGAGAGTGCACCAAAGTCAGGTGAATTGGATCCGTTTCCGACGTCACTGCTACTAGAGTTCTTGTATCCAATATTGGCTTCACTAACTGATGTTATAAAAACACATCTCTTATCTGGGGAATTTCCATCATTTTACAAAATTGCCATTGTGAAACCTCTGCTGAAGAAACCATCACATGACCAAAATTATCTAAAGAACTACCGCACAGTTTCTAATCTCCCATTCATGTCAAAAATCTTGGAAAAAAAGTTGTTTTATCTCAACTTGTGTCTCATCTGAATTCAAACAGTCTTTTTAGCAATGTACGGTCTGCATATCGCCCTCGAAACAGATCTGAAACCACTCTTCTGAAAGTAGTCAACGAACTTCTCTCTGCTTTGATAGCGGAAAGACTACAGACCTCACTCTCCTTGACTTGTCTGCACCATTTGACACTATAGACCATGATATATTACTTCACCATCTCCAGCATGTATTTGACATTCACGATACGGCCTTACTATGGTTCAAGTCTTACTTGGTCAACAGGACACAAATTGTGTCTGCAAATGGACAACACTGCAGGTCAGTTGATCTATGATGTGGTGTTCCACAGGGGTCTGTTCTTGGACCTGTTCTCTTCATTCCGTACACACAGCCACTCTCACGTGTCATAGATCATCATCCAGTGACACATCAATTGTATGCTGATGACACCCAAATATACAAATCTAGCCATCCGGCTGAAGTTAAAGCTACCATCCAAGATATAGAGAGGTGCATTTCTGATGTGAAATCATGGATGACATGTGACAAGCAGCAGATGAATGATAATAAAACTGTAGCCATCCTGATTACAACACAAAGACTTTCTCATTCACATCCTTTACCTCAGGCAATAAATATCAGCAACACCTAAATTAAATTCAAGCAGTCAGTACGAAACCTTGGTGTCCCTCTTGACTGTACCCTCTCACTGCATAAACATGTCATGAATATCTGCCGGGCTGCATATCTTGAGCTGATATGCATCAGCTCCATTCACAATTATCTGTCAGTTGATGCTACTAAAACACTTCTGTGTTCCTTAGTACTTTCAAGACTGAACTATTGTAATTTTATTATATCTGTCTGGTTCATCTCCATTTCTACTTCGAAAACTGCAAAAAGTTCAAAACACTGCTGCTCGGATCATCCTTAGACTACCACAATCAGAGCATGCCTCTTCGCTGCTCTGTTCTCAACAATGGCTATCTATACGATCCAGAATTAAACACAAAATTTGTTCTCTGTGCTACGTTTCACTGACGGACTCCAGTCCAACATACCTATCTGACATCATCCATGTGTATACACCTGCAAGATGCTTACGTTCTTCATCTGACACTCGCTTTCCTAATATTACCACTATGAAGATTAAATCATATGTAAAACGTTCTTTTGCATACCAGTGCCCAGCAACGTGGAACGAATTGCCCACTGCGCTTAGACACAAAACACAGTCATCTCATTCAAGAGCGCCCTTAAAACCCATCTGTTTCAACTGCAAGAACAGTCAAAATGACCTAATAATATATCCATAGACCGCATCCTTATCTTCAAAATTTATTGCATGTTTTTTTCTGTTTCTAATTTAGGTGGTGTTTGTTTTTTATTTTTGTAATCATTTCATTATATATACATTTTTCTTTTTAAGCATTGACAAATGTTGTACTTTTTTAATTCTTGTTTTAAAGACTGTAAATTTTAGTGATTATCTAAAGCTAAACATCGTGTACTCTCACAAGATATTATGTGTACGTGCTTGTGTGTGTATGTGTGTGTGATTTATTGCATCGCGAAGCAATCTTTCAGCAAACTAAGCAAAACACAAAGGAACATAAAGTGACCAAACAAATTTTGTACACGTCTAAATAACATGGCCATAATTATCTTTCCATGAGAATTTCTGATTTCAAGATGAACCCGTTCGAACTTAGGAATAATAAAGAAATATATAATACAATATTAGAGATTATGTTCATGCACAGTTGCGGAGAGGTATGTATACCTACATTTATGTCTAATTATTCTTGTAATGCAGGCCACTGAAAAGGTGTGGTAATGTATTTACATTATCTACCAGTATCCCAATGAAATATGTTTGACATGGGCCGAGCAAATGACAAAATATCCGATACCAAGTTTGGTTTCAAGAAAGAAGTGAAAAGTACTGATGCTATTTTTAATTTAGTATATATTTAGGTCAATATACAAGTGATTAAACATTTTTGTTGACATTAAAAAGGAATTAAAAAATGTTTACATAAAAGGTTTTCCGACAAAGAGTAAATGGTAAAATGATAAATGTTCTTCTGTCAACATGCAGTAAAGTTCAATGGGGGATTTTTACATTGTAACTCTTGTAGTGCATTTTAGTATTTGAAGAATGTTTGACACGGTGTGAACTGATATCACCATTTCTTACATCAAGCAATTACATCAAATTTCTTTTATATCGTGTTGCTATTTGTTGACTTTTTAGTTTTAATTGGAGACAATATTGTGGGATTAGAAAACTCGAAATTAATTTGCAATACTAAATAATAATAATAATAATAATAATAATAATAATAATAATAATAATAATAATAATAATAATAATAATAATAATAATAATAATAAATGGAATCTGAATATCAATCTTGATAAAATTAGAGATTTTTAAAAAAGATAGACCTGAAAGATAAAACGATGTATAGAATATAGCCTGAAGAAAATGTTGATGTGGCTGAATACAGCCCCAATACGTGCAAAAAGTAGCATATGTCACATTATTGAATAACACAGAAACTGGCAAGCTATTGGTACAAAACATCGATATATTCTATTAAAGCTATATAATAAAGACTCTTCCTCGCACTTCGAACATTGAAATTTCTTCTTCGAACTGTGAAATCTGCCATTGTTCATACGTGCACGAATTAATCCGATATTGATCGGCGATATCAGTGGGTGAACCTATTCAGTCTAACGTTGGCTTTGATTTAAAGACTTCACCGTTGTAAGCATGAAAAGCTAACACCAAGAATTGTCGATTGTCTTCATGCCATGTTCGTCCTTCAGGGTATATTCTATCTGTCAAGCTCATCACCATTATTATTGCGAATCTTATTTGTATTTAGTGGACGCTTTTTCTTTTCAGAACCGCTTTTTATAAAAGTGATACTGCCGAACATTATTCCCTCCCGAAACAAGTTGTGCGCCACATTTGAAAGTAATTATTACAAGTTTAGTTTCTAACGGAATTTATCAAATCTATCACATCACTTATTTTGAAGTATTCCGGACAAAAATCAGATTTACAGCGACTTGTACCTGTTATAGAGTTGTACCTGTTAAATCGGACCTGAATATTTGAACGTCGTTTTGACCTAACAGCTTGACCATTACAAAGACTGATTTATGTCTGATAATTTTAAAAACAAAATCGTTTCCTTCTTTCCTGATGTTAGTTAAATTAGAAGAATGGTGCAATGTATTATAACCTTCGACATTGGGCTTTTAATACCTTCTTTACTGGTATCTCAGATAACGAAATAGTCTCTAAGCCTACACGAAGATAGTTAAATTAGAAGAATGGTACAATGTATTATAACATTCGGCATTGGGGCTTTTAATACCGTCTTTACTGGCATTTAAAATAACAAAATAGTCTCTAAGCCTACACGATGTTAGTTAAATTAGAAGAATGGTGCAATGTATTATAACCTCCGGCATTTGGGCTTTAATACCGTCTTTACTGGTATCTCAAATAACGAAAAAGTCTCTAAGCCTACACGATGTTAGTTAAATTAGAAGAATGGTGCAATCTATTATAACCTTCGGCATTGGGGCTTTAATACCGTCTTTACTGATATCTCAAATAACGAAATAGTCTTTAAGCCTACACGATGTTAGTTAAATTAGAAGAATGGTACAATGTATTATAACCTTCAGCATTGAGGCTTTAATGCCGTCTTCATTGGTATCTCAAATTACGAAATAGTCTCTAAGCCTACACGAAGATAGTTAAATTAGAAGAATGGTGCAATGTAATATAACATTCGGCATTGGGGCTTTTAATACCGTCTTTACTGGCATTTAAAATAACAAAATAGTCTCTAAGCCTACACGATGTTAGTTGAATTAGAAGAATGGTGCAATGTATTATAATCTCCGGCATTTGGGCTTTAATACCGTCTTTACTGGTATCTCAAATAACGAAAAAGTCGCTAACTCTACACGATGTTAGTTAAATTAGAAGAATGGTGCAATCTATTATAACCTTCGGCTTTGGGGCTTTTAATAACGTCTTTACTGGTATCTCAAATAACGAAAGAGTCTCTAAGCCTACACGATGTTAGTTAAATTTGAAGAATGGTACAATGTATTATAACTTTCGGCATTGGAGATTATAATACCGTCTTTACTGGTATCTCAAATAACGAAATAGTCTAAAAGCCTACACGATGTTAGTTAAATTAGATGAATGGTGCAATGTATTATAACCTTCGGCATTGGGGCTTTAATACCGTCTTTACTGGTATCTCAAATAACAAACTAGTTTCTATGCCTACACGATGTTAGTTAAATTTGAAGAATGGTGCAATGTATTATTACCTTCGGCATTGGCGCTTTAATACCGTCCTTACTGGTATCTCAAATAACGAACTAATCTCTAAGCCTACACGATGTTAGTTAAATTAGAAGAATGGTGCAATGTATTATAACCTTCGGCTTTCGGGGCTTTAATAACGTCTTTACTGGTATCTCAAATAACGAAATAGTATCTAACCCTACACGACGTTAGTGAAATTAGAAGAATGGTGCAATGTATTATAACATTCGGCATTGGGCCTTTAATACCGTCTTTTCTGGTATCTCAAATAACGAAATAGTCTCTAAGCCTACACAATGTCAGTTAAATTAGAAGAATGGTGCAATGTATTATAACCTTCGGCATTGGGGCTTTAGTACCGTCTTTAGTGGTATCTCAGATAACAAACTAGTCTCTAAAAATACAAGATGTTAGTGAAATTAGAATAATGATGCAATGTATTATAACCTTCGGCATTGGGGCTTTTAATACAAACTTTCCTGGTATCTCATGTAACGAAATAGTCTCTAAGCCTACACTATGTTAGTTAAATTAGAAGAATGGTCCAATGTATTATAACCTTCGGCATTGGGGCTTTTAATACCGTTTAACTGGAATCTCAAAAAACAAACTAGTCTCTAAGACTACACGATGTTAGTTAAATTAGAAGAGTGGTGCAATGTATTATAACCTTCGGCATTGGGGCTTTAATTCCCTCTTTACTGGTATCTCAAATAAAGAAATAGTCTCTAAGCCTACACGATGTTAGTTAAATTAGAAGAATGTTGCAATGTATTCTAACCTTCGGTATTGGGGCTTTAATTCCGTCTTCACTGGTATCTCAAATCACGAACTGGTTTCTAAGCCTACATGATGTTAGTTAAAGTAGAAGAATGGTGCAATGTACTATAACCTTCGGCATTTGGGGCTTTAATACAGTCTTTACTTGTATCTCAAATAACGAACTAGTCTCTAAGCCTACACGATGTTGGTTAAATTAGAAGAATGGTGCAATGTATTATAACCTTCGGCATTGGGGCTTTTAATACCGTCTTTACTGGTATCGCGAATAACCAAATAGGCTCTAAGCCTACACGATGTTAAATTACAAGAATGGTGCAATGTATTATAACCTTCTGGATTGGGGCCTTTAATACCGTCTTTACTGGTTTCTCAAATAACGGGACTAGTCTTTCAGCCTACACGATATTAGTTAAATTAGAAGAATGGTGCAATCTATTATAACCTTCAGCATTGGGGCTTTCATACCGTCTTTACTGGTATCTCAAATAATGAAATAGTCTCTAAGCCTACACGATCTTAGTTAAATTACTAGAATGGTCCAATGCATTATAACCTTCGACATTGGGGCTTTAATACCGTCTTTACTGGTATCTCAAATAAGGAACTAGTCTCTAAGCCTACACGATGTTAGATAAATTAGAAGAATGGTGCAATGTATTATAACCTTCGGCATTGGGGCTTTAATACCTTCTTTACTGGTATCTCAAATAACGAAAGAGACTCTAAGCCTACACGATGCTAGTTAAATTAGAAGAATGGTGCAATGTATTATAACCTTTGGCGTTGGGGCTTTTAATACCGCCTTTTCTGGTATCTCAAATAACGAAAGAGTCTCTAAGCCTACAGGATGTTAGTTAAATTAGAAGATTGGTGAAATGTATTATAACCTTCGGCATTGGGGCTTTAATACCGTCTTTACTGGTATCACAAATAACGAAATAGTCTCTAAGCCTACACGATGTTAGTTAAATTAGAAGAATGGGGCAATGTATTATAACCTTCGGCATTGGGGCTTTAATACCGTCTTTACTGGTATTTCAAATAACGAAATAGTCTCTAAGCCTACACTATGTTATTTATATTAGATGAATGGTGCAATGTTATTATAACCTTCAGCATTGGGGCTTTGATACCGTCTTTACTGCAATCTCAAATAACGAAATAGTCTCTAAACCTACACGATGTTAGTTAAATTAGAAGAATGGTGCAATGTATTATAACCTTCGGCATTGGGGCTTTAATACCGTCTTTACTGGTATCTCAAATGACGAACTAGTCTCTAAGCCTACACGATGTTTGTTAAATTTGAAGAATGGTGTAATGTATTATAACCTTCGACATTGGGGCTTTAATACCGTCTTTACTGGTATGTCAAATAACGAACCAGTCTCTAAGCCTACACGATGTTAGTTAAATTAGAAGAATGGTGCAATGGATTATAACCTTCGGCATTGGGGCTTTTAATGCCTTCTTTACTGGTATCTCAAATGACGAACTAGTCTCTAAGCCTACACGATGTTTGTTAAATTTGAAGAATGGTGCAATGTATTATAACCTTCGACATTGGGGCTTTAATACCGTCTTTACTGGTATGTCAAATAACGAACCAGTCTCTAAGCCTACAAGATGTTAGTTAAATTAGAGGAATGTTGCAATGTATTCTAACCTTCGGCATTGGGGCTTTACTTGCGTCTTCACTGGTATCCCAAATCACGAACTGGTTTCTAAGCCTACATGATGTTAATTAAAGTAGAAGAATGGTGCAATGTATTATAACCTTCGGCATAGGGGCTTCAATACCGTCTTTACCATATCTCAAATAACGAACTAGTCTCTAAGCCTACACGTTGTTAGTTAAGTTAGAAGAATGGTGCAATGTATTATAACCTTCGGCATTGGGGCTTTTAATACCGTCTTTACTGGCATCGCAAATAACCAAATACCGTCTTTACTGGTATAGCAAATAACCAAATAGGCTCTAGGCCTACACGATGTTAAATTACAAGAATGGTGCAATGTATTATAACCCTCGGCATTGGGGCCTTTAATACCGTCTTTACTGGTATCTCAAATAACGAACTAGTCTCTAAGCCTACCCGATATTAGTTAAATTAGAAGAATGGTGCAATGTATTATAGGCTTCAGCATTGTGGCTTTCATACCGTCTTTACTGGTATCTCAAATAACGAAATAGTCTCTAAGCCTACACGATGTTAGTTAAGTTACTAGAATGGTCCAATGCAATATAACCTTCAGCATTGGGGCTTCAATACCGTCTTTACTGGTATCTCAACTAAGGAACTAGTCTCTAAGCCTACACGATGTTAGTTAAATTAGAAGAATGGTCCAATGTATTATAACCTTCGGCATTGGGGCTTTAATACGTTCTTTTCTGGTGTTTCAAATAACGAAATAGTTTCTAAGCCTACACTATGTTAGTTATATAAGAAGAATGGTGCAACGTTATTATAACCTTCGGCATTGGGGCTTTAATACCGTCTTTACTGGTATCTCAAACAACGAAATAATCTCTAAGCCTACACGATGTCAGTTAAATTAGAAGAATGGTGAAATGTATTATAACCTTCGGCATTGGGGCTTTAATACCGTCTTTACTGGTATCTCAAATAACAAACTAGTCACTATGCCTACACGATGTTAGTTAAATTAGAAGAATGGTGCAATGTATTATAACCTTCGGCATTGAGGCTTTTAATACCGTCTTTACTGGTATCTCAAATAACGATCTAGTCTCTAAGCCTACACGATGTTTGTTAAATTTGAAAAATGGTGCAATGTATTTTAACCTTCGGCATTGGGGCTTTAATACCGTCTTTACTGGTATCTCAAATAACGAAATAGTCTCTAAGCCTACACGATGTTAGTTAAATTAGAATAATGGTGCAATGTACTATAACCTTCGGCTTTCGGGGCTTTAATAAAGTCTTTACTGGTATCTCAAATAACGAAATAGTCTCTAAGCCTACACGATGTTAGTTAAATTAGATAAATGGTGCAATGTATTATAACCTTCGGCATTGGGGCTTTTAATACAGTCTTTCCTGGTATCTCAAATAACGAACTATCTCTAAGCCTACACTATGTTAGTTAAATTAGAAGAGTGGTGCAATGTAATATAACCTTCGGCATTGGGGCTTTTAATATCGTATTTACTGGTATCTCAAATAACAAACTAGTCTCCAAGCCTACACGATGTTAGATAAATTTGAAGAGTGGTGCAATGTATTATAGCCTACGGCATTGGGGCTTTAATTCTTTCTTTAATGGTGTCTCAAATAACGAAATAGTCTCTAAGCCTACACGATGTTAGTTAAATTAGAAGAATGGAGCAATGTATTATAACCTTCGACATTGGGGCTTTAATACCGTCTTTACTGGTATCTCAAATAACGAACTAGTCTCTAAGCCTACACGATGTTAGTTAAATTGGAAGAATGTTGCAATGTATTCTAACCTTCGGCATTGGGGCTTTTAATACCGTCTTTACTGGTATCTCAAATAACCAAATAGGCTCTAAGCCTACACGATGTTAAATTACAAGAATGGTGCAATGTATTATAACCTTCTGCATTGGAGCTTTAATACCGTATTTACTGGTATCTCAAATAACGAACTAGTCTCTAAGCCTACACGATGTTAGTTAAATTAGAAGAATGTTGCAATGTATTCTAACCTTCGGCATTGGGGCTTTAATTCCGTCTTCACTGGTATCTCAAATAACGAACTGGTTTCTAAGCCTACATGATGTTAGTTAAATTAGAATAATGGTGCAATGTATTATAACCTTCGGCATTGGGGCTTTAATACCGTCTTTACTGGTATCTCAAATACCGAAATAGTCTTTAAGCCTACACGATGTTAGTTAAATTAGAAGAATGGTGCAATTTATTATAACCTTCGGCATTGGGGCTTTAATACCGTCTTTACTTGTATCTCAAATAACGAACTAGTCTCTAAGCCTACACGATGTTAGTTAAATTAGAAGAATGGCGCAATGTATTATAACCTTTGGCATTGGGGCTTTTAATACCGTCTTTACTGGTATCTCAAATAACCAAATAGGCTCTAAGCCTACACGATTTTAAATTACAAGAATGGTGCAATGTATTATAACCTTCGGCATTGGTGCTTTAATACCGTATTTACTGGTATCTCAAATAACGAACTAGTCTCTAAGCCTACACGATATTATTTAAATTAGAAGAATGGTGCAATGTATTATAACCTTCAGCATTGGGGCTTTTAATAACGTCTTTACTGGTATCTCAAATAACGAAATAGTCTCTAAGCCTACACGATGTTAGTTAAATTACTAGAATGGTCCAATGCATTATAACCTTCGGTATTGGGGCTTTCATGCCGTCTTTACTGGTATCTCAAATAACGAACTAGTCTGTAAGCCTACACGATCTTAGTTAAATTAGAAGAATGGTGCAATGAATTATAACCTTCGGCATTGGGGCTTTAATACCTTCTTTACTGGTATCTCAAAAAACGAACTAGTGTCTAAGCCTACACGATGTTAGTTAAATTGGAATAATGGTGCAATGTATTATAACATTCGGCATTGAGGCTTTAATACCGTCTTTACTGGTACCTCAAATAACGAAGTAGTCTCTAAGCCTACATAATGTTAGTTATATTAGAAGAATGGTACAATGTTATTATAACCTTCGGCATTTGGGCTTTAATACCGTCTTTACTGGTATCTCAAATAACGAAGTAGTCTCTAAGCCTACACGATGTTAGTTAAGTTTGAAGACTGGTGCAATGTATTATAACCTTCGGCATTGGGGGCTATAATACCGTTTTTACTGGTATCTCATATAACGAAATAGTCTCTAAGCCTACACGAGTGCTGACTGATAAGGCTTTACATGCAATCATTATCCATTAGTGTGCTTTGAAAATCTACAATAAATTCCACCAAATCATTTTTTAACTTCTGGTGAATATCTTATTCGAGTTTTGTATTATGCAATATAGGTCTGAGTTTTCACTATGTTTACATTTTTCGACTGGAAATACGACACTCTTAAAAACTATTTGTGAAATGGAAAGCTATCATCTTTGAAAATTAATCAAATAATAGTACTAAGGTAAGATTAACTCTTGAAATATACCTTGAACAGATTTGGACTGGGTGAAGTTTAATTTTTGTCTTTTTCTCTACATAGGTCCAAGTCTAATCCAATTTAGTAAAACAAAGTTTTTATATCATACTGGAACAAACACCTGAAAGGATTCGTTTGTAAACAAATCAAATATGATTTCTGTTTCTAGGATCATCTCAAATTCTTCTGTATACATAACACAATTCAATTTTGACAAACCTTTCAGTGTCTTCTCATAATTTCTAAACTAATAATTGGATAAAAGAAGCAATATCATCGAATTGAAAGATATTATATCGTATACGAAATACATGAGATTTACGATACATATCATATCTGGTGTATTTGGTGTATATATTCTCTGGTGAACCCTTAAATGTATTCATGGAACAAATCTTTTATGATGGTGCAATCGAAAAGCATTAATAGAACAACTCATGAATGTGAAACGTAATTAAAAGTACGCAAGGAGCCACTCATCTAAGTATAACTTAGAAAGAACTCCTGGGGAAAATCATCGATGTGTAAGCACATTCAGCTGTTATCTTCTAGTAATAACTAAACAGTATGTAAACTATATAAATGTGGTTTTCATTTATTTAAATAGACAAATCTATTTTGGTGCACACATTAATTTGTGGGGTTCTTTTTATACAAAAAGACATTAAAATGAGAGATCAATTAATGTTTCTACAATATTTTTGTTATAAAGTGTTTCAATATGACAATTGATCAGCGTTCATTAATTTATTCATGAAGCGTTTAGAATAAGAGATTACATATTATTTCTTTTGTAATCTTTTGAAAAGATTATTTACATTTGTCCCTTTCATTTTGTTGATTAATTTTATTTCATTATCTTTTTAAATTTGTACGTAGAGTGCATAATAATAATCAAAAAGCACATGCATGTTATCTACAATTTTTATCAAACAATTGAAATAAGAGATAGATTACTATTTAGAATGGACATCATGAATATTAATGTCCATGATTAAACTATTAGAAATATATCACCTTCGTTCTCCATATGTCAACACTATGATATGGTAGTTTTTCCTTAGCATTATTATCATTATAGTCAATTCAATTATTAAATTGTATTCTTTCAGGAATTTTCTATGGATTTGTTCATAGGAAACTTATTTTAAAGATATAAAAACTTACCCTGCCGATTTTGACGTTGCAATCTGTTTTAAATAAGATATACCCAGTAAGAATACCAACAATATACGGTCCAATCCGGCAATAAGGTTTAATGTAAAGCTGCAAAAACCTGAAGAAAAATATATATATATATATATATATATATATATATATATATATATATATATATATATATATATATATATATATATATATATATGATATAAATGATACGATAACGATTAATCATGCAGAGAATTGAATCAGTATATTTTTAATCTTTACGGCATGATCAGTTTTATATTAAGCAGTGAATTAATTATAAACAAGAAATTGTAAATAACCTTTAAACAATTATAAGCACCATATAAGAATAATCAAAAAAATATCTCAACAAGGTTTTCATAAGCAGTGCAATTATGTTAGATTTCAATAATGCACCAAGTAAAATGCATACCTGAGATATGCAAAGATTGCTCAAGACACAAAATAATCATCTTCTCTAACGAAACCTAGGATATGCATACATAATGTCAGGTATATACGAAGAATTTCCCAAAGAGACAGGGGCACCGAGTGGCCGAGTGGTCTAAAGCGCTCTCCATTACGGATCACTGCCATCTCACCTCTGTCCGCGTGGGTTCGAGTCTAAGATTCGGCGAATGTGGATATGTGAGAAAGCTTGCCAGCAGCTTCTAGTGGGTCGGTGGTTCTTCCCGCGGATGTCCCGGTTGC
Organism: Potamilus streckersoni; assembly: GCA_016746295.1. Lineage (NCBI taxonomy): Eukaryota > Metazoa > Mollusca > Bivalvia > Unionida > Unionidae > Potamilus > Potamilus streckersoni. Next base: position 80,484 of record JAEAOA010001893.1, read on the forward strand.
TTACTCCACCATTAATACTGGCCGCCATGTATGGCCTATCGTGTGCTAAAAAATGCTCCAGAACAACAACAACCAAAGATGATATACATAATGTCAGGCATATACAGAGGATTTCCCAAAGCTGACATACATGTCAGGATTATACAGAGGATTTCCAAAAGCTGATATATATATATATATATATATATATATATATATATATATATATATATATATATATATATATATATATATCTATATGTGTGTGTGTGTGTGTGTGTGTGTGTGTGTGTGTGTGTGTGTGTGTGTGTGTTGTCAGGCCTATACAGAAGATTTCTCGAAGCTGACATACATAATGTCAGGGATATAAAGAGAATTTCGCAAAGCTGACATCGCTCACAAGTATCTAAAGCTAAATTCTACCGTCAATTATTTTGTAACGTTTTCGAATTTGCAGTCTTTATTAATAACAACCAATGGCATGTATAACGCGGAAATTGTATCTATTTTTTTTAAAAAAATGTACGTATTCGTATTGCTGAAAAAAATATTTATATTTGTGACCGATGCGTTTATGATGATGACAGCTAAAATACGGTAATGTTGATGATCGTGACGCAATCGATGGTGGTAACGAATTATACCCGGTAGTTCCTCCTTGAGTAATGATGTTGGCACTGACGTTGTTAACAGATGCAATAACTCCAGATGTTATGAAACTGGCAATCAGGAATATGCTGGACACTATGCCTCCAATAATCGGTGATCTACCAGTTTAAAATAAATATAAATAAACTTTATTCATAATTATAAAATGTAGATAAATGGAAATCAATAAGTAGATTTTGGTGGATTAGTGGAAAACCAAGTAGGAAATGCTTGCATGATGAATTGACTGTTATAACGATTTGAGTATCGGTTCCAAATTTTCATATTCATATATTATCATTTTATATCAAAATATTTATAATTGAAATAATTATGTACATCGTTCAACTGTTGTATTTTCTTTTTCTCTGCTCCATAGATATACTGTTTTTATAATTATTAAATTAAATACAAAAACAAAAAGCATTAACTGACATGTATCAGGTACAGGTTTTCTCTTCTCATTCCAGAACGGGAATCATAATTATATATGTGAAAATCGCAAGTATCAAAGGCTACTTACTTATACAGAGCTATCAGAAGTATAGGACTTACTACGAAGAACTGCATATCGTTTGCCAAATACCAGCTCCATGCCATACACTGAAAAAAATAAAAACAACATAGACGATATTTGCATTTTTTTTGGTAGATATACTGAACTATCTTAAGATTAAATGGCCCCATTTTCATTATTACGGGAGACTATGCCACGAGTACCATACAAAATGTTCTGTACTCACGAGTGCATGATCGAAATATTTCCTTCCATCTTCCACACTAAAGTAACCCTTTTTTATATGTTTTGAAAGGCAACCCTCGACAGCCATAGATTCTTTATTTCTTAATTTCTTATGGTGACATAATATGTTTACCTGCTACATCGGCAAAACGATATTACAAAAGTTTTTAAACATTTATGACAGTTAATTTTGTCCAATTAATTTCCTACATGAGGCTTACAAAGTAGTATTTTTCTCAAATTAATTAATGTTTTCTTATGAAAATGATAAGTACTTTTTTATTAATTCATTCATTGCACAAATTGGTATGGTGAACATAGTTGTAGTAAGAAACTATAGAAGCGTCAAGAACAACACGAACAACAAGTAGAAAGAAAAGAAACAAAGAAAGAAAAAAGAAAGAAAGAAAGGACTAACAAGAAAAAAAAGAAAGGAAAATTAATTAGTCCTACATAAGCAAGATATTTTGCATAATATTCATATGGGTATGCAGATTTCCTAAATTGGAAAAGAATGTGATATCGACATAATGGTGGTGCCACATTTATCAATTTTCCCCACACTGATATATTTGAATGTCTCGTTGTGAACTATAAAGTCTTATTCGAGAATAAAGTCTGAAACAAATTTAATTTTCCGAGTTGAATGATATTTCATACTCCGTGCGATTTACCAAGCAACATATTAAAATTATTCATTAGATTTCTTAATCAATTTTCCCCACACTGATATATTTGAATGTCTCGTTGTGAACTATAAAGTCTTACTCGAGAATAAAGTTTGAAACAAATTTAATTTCCCGAGTTGAATGATATTTCATACTCCGTGCGATTTACCAAGCAACATATTAAAATTATTCATTAGATTTCTTACAGTTCATAGTTTTGCGTTCTACTGATTAAAATATTGATTGCCTTTATTTGATAAAATAAATATCCATATATCAGCTAGTCTTCAACTAAAAATAGTAGATGGCACAGTTTGTTTTAAAGTAAATATCCTTAAAGATAATCAGAAGCCAACGAAGCTGGCGATTCTCAGTGTAGCTGTCAGTCACGTACTTATGACGATACTAGTGTCATAGTCACAGAAAGCATCAGTAAGCATGGAAGAGAACATAATACTACTAAAAAATAGCTTGAGACCGACATAAAGCCTTGCTTGATTCCATTGGTGACTGGGAATGGGTCAGATGCCTCACCGCCATTCACAACACGAGCAATTATACCATTATGAAATTTCCGAACCATCACAATGAATTTCTCTGGGCAACCCAACTGTGCCATGATGTTTCAAAGGTCTCAACTATTGACTGTATCAAACGGTTGGAACAAATAGAATACGAATGCATCTTTGTACTAGGGACAATGTTTCCTGAGTCCACACTGACTAGCAGAGTTCAGTGGTATATATGATCATCCAGATTTGTTGATTTCTGTTCTTATAGCTTCTACTCCAATTGCTTTGCCATTCGACATAAAATAGTTTCAGTCAACACTGCATGATCTGTAAATGATTGATTAAATTCCACAAGGGGCAATCGAACAATTGCCCACAGCAAGATATTTGCCTGCTGACAGAGAATGTTGTTACAGTGTTCTGCACATCTGTGAATAATCTTTACTATGACAGTGAGCAACATGGTGGTGTATCCATTCTGTATTGGATATATTCCTGATGAATGTAGCCCGTGGATTGTCTGCAAATCGTGCCAAGAACTTCTTCCTGCCATTCCATCTTATGCAGGTCATTAGGACACTTATACCATTGTGTTGCTATTTGCGAGTTGTTGGGGTGGATTATTATAAGAAAATAACATTTGCAGACTCGTATCATTATATTATTGTTACACTAGTTGTTGATATAGAGTATGAAACATAAAGATTCATACCATTTTATCGGCATTGACGAAGTTGTTGATGTACAATAAATTTGTCCACCACGAATCTTTGCAGTAATCAATTTCAAAGCCATCTTTTGGCCATAAAGGTCCGTCACTCCAGTATTTCACTGTCGGGACATACACCATCATTAGCAACATATACGGCGGTGTCAGTCTGTTGACATAAAAATAATGTGCTTATGATGAATACCTTACAACATTTCTCCAATATGATAGTTCCTCATCTTAATCAGTAACGTAGCTGGCATTGTAAACTATATGATACTAAATTGATTATAGTTTTTATTATTATTATTACTATTATTGTTATTATTATTATTATTATTATTATTATTAATATTTCAATCAATATGTATGAAACACAAGTATGTATGTGGGCATTCCTTTCATAAAACGCAAATGGTTAATATTATTACATGGGCAAGAAAGTCTAATTTTAAACATTGATGATGCCACATATATTTCCAAGTACAGTCTGGAATTCTAAAACGAAGATGTTGGTGCGATATGACCATACGATTCAATGTAGAGGTATTAGTGTTATTGCAATGCGTTTTAGTGCGATAGTGAAAATAACCTTATAATTGTATCAGGCAATATGCTGTATCTATTTGAAAAACCAGAAAAAAAGAAAAAGAAATTACCTCCAGAAACGATGGAAATAGAACATTCCCCAACGAAATTCTTTGATTCCACCAGCTGTTTTCAACTCACGAAAAGTCAAAAAGGCGAGAAGAAGTCCACTGTAACAAACAGATCATGATGTAAATAAGGATGAAATAATAGCAACTTAAGTGACTATTAACGCTATACAAGATGGGGGTGGATATGAACATTAGCAAGTTCCTGATTATATAGTATTGAGTAAACGTTAATCAGAAAGATTGTCAAATAAAATCTTTGCTTAACCCTTTGGAAAGATGAATTTTTCCAAACTAATGTAAATGTAAATTTTTCTCAGAGAATGGATAAGTGATTATGATCAAAGCAAATGTATAAAAGTCAACAAGAAGAAAAAGTTAAAGGAATAAAGTAAAAGATTTAAAAAAAGATGCTGATATTTCTTATATACGCAACATTCTATACGAACATCCAAGATTTTATTTCGTAGCAAATCCTCATGCAACTGAAAAATCAAATTAATCAAAAGGAAAATTCATCACTAATATTATCAAATTCAAGTATATAATTTTACTTTATTTTGAGGACTACATTTATTTAACATGGAAATGGAGAATCCCTGCATTACTTCCTGACTTACATCTGTTGACAACTATAAAACATGTTAGATAGCAAAATGTTATCCTTCCTCAATTACCATAGTATGAGGCATTCATTTATAAATATGTTTTTTTTTGCGTGGTTTACTTTTTTATATTAAATGTGTACTCAAAAATGGATAACTAAAACTATGAAATTGAAGACAATGACGTCTTTTGTGCTCAGCGGAGTGCTACTGTGTCAACAGTCTCTTGTTGAATCATAAAAAATATTATTCTAGGTTTAAATTCAGTAACAATCCCATAGAATATCTTTATCCAATAATTGTGTCAGAGTACTTACGTATTATCAGGAAAAGAAATCACTTAAATTCAACAAATGGAAGACAAAAATTCATATTAAAGTGGTCACAATACAATACAATACAACATAACGTATCAAATGTTTTAAGCCCCACTAACTAACCTCTATCAAAACAACGGTTATACGAGTAATTAAAATTCAAAACATTATCAGATGAGGGTCAAAAGTTCATTCTTCTGAAGAAAAAAAAATAAGTTTGTACCAATTGACATATAATAATTGCCACGTAGTCCAGGTATGACTTTGACTCAGCTTAATGATTCGAACTCTGAGAAAGATTATTAAAAATAATTAAGACACGTTGCTTACCAAAACTGTCACTTACATTGGAACAAGGTCAAGAACCTGATACAATGTTTCTGTTATTAATTGTTTATGCAACTTTTAAATAACATACATTCTGGACAATGTCAAATCCTTTAAACAATGTTACATCAAAATATCATATAAATAAACAGGGTTCCTGCAGACTTAACCAAAACAAATTCCATGACTTTTCCAAAACTTTTCCAGGGCCATTCAACAAAACTCAAGGACCGTGCTCTCTTGCATTGTCAAATAAAATGAATATAAAGAATGACATCTTTCAAAGAAAATAACAAATAAGTTAACAATAAATATTTTTAATATGTACATTTTAAATTTACCTGGGTTTGCACACATTGACTTCATGCAGTAATTCATGTTATAATCCAATTTTCAATGTAATTTGTATTCAAAAGTAAAAAAGAAACAATTCTATGTAGTTTTGGTATGTGTTCATATTTACAATATTAACAAAACATGTCACTTTCCAGTTGCCTTCTTGTATTTAGAGAGAATCCAACTTTTTCTGCTCTATCTCCTTTTCAAGGTCCTTTAGAGACTCTTGTTTCACTTTTGCAGTCTTTCGGAGAGAATTGGACGCAGTTAACAGGCTTAGGTTATTGTCCTTTTCGGCTTGTTCAGCATTTTCATCTGCTAATTTGAGCAATTGCTGGATGTCATCCATTAATCTAATTCTTTTATTTAAGATGTCACCCAGCTCAAGATCTGCTTTTCGTTTTCTGCTCCTCTCACACTCATCCCTCTTTTTCTTTTCCTCATCCAAGTACTGTCTGTATGCATGTCTAGCATTTGAAACATAAGTTAACATTTCTTTACTAATATTTACATTTTCAATGCCTCCTACACTCCGAATACCATCAATAATGATTCTTCTTGAAATGAGAGACAACTGCTTTTGGTTATCTCTTATGGCTTCTTTGTTAATGGAGAATCCTCGTTCAACATCTGCCTGGCCATGAGACAGAGTTAGAAGGTGTTTTACAACTGGCCACAAGACAGCATATTCCTTTTTGTTTGCCATCAAGGAATGAAAAAAATTAATGTAAGCGGTCTTTCTGTCTGGAGAACTGAGCAAATTTCACAGAGTCTTCCGATTTCAAACAATTTTCCAAAAAGGATTTGTAGTTTTTAGCCAGGGCATCACATTGGTTTGGATCTATTCTTCCATTGCTGACTAGAATTTTAACCAGTGAGTGGAATGACTGAATGCTTGTCTTTATATCCTTCATCATCATCTCTGGGTTTAAGCATGTCATATGTCTTACAAGTGCAAAAGTCACTAGTGATTTTGTCAGCAGTTTTGTGACAGCAGCTTGGAGGAATTTCCTGCAATCAATACGGAATGCCAAAATGTCCCTATCTGTCAATTTCCCTGATTATTTTAAGTCTGCAATCACAGTCTTTGTCACAAAGCCAATTTCAATCATTGCAGGGTCTGTAAGATGTTTGCAACTTGTTAGATCCAATTTTATGAGCTTTGATACCTCTGTGATAAGGTCCAGATGATCTTGAGCTACAAATCGCTCCATAAGACCCCTGATCATTTTGAAAATATCTTCGGCAAGGAAAGGCAGCAATGGAGTGTCTCCTTGAAATTCCTGTAAAAATGGCTCAAACTCTCTAGCCACTGAAAAGGAAAAACTGTGCTTGAGGAATGAAGAGATGAGACTTAACCACTTCCTTTAGACTCTCAAATGATTTTAATTTTGGGTGCTTTTTAAGCGACTCAATATATGTTGCTGGGTATGGAAGGAGGGATATGACTTTCTCTACAACTGTGATATTCTCAAGGCACCTGTGCTTACAGAATTTTGGTGTCAGCTCCTTGTTACCAGATGCTTTTGATAGTCCTCTATTCTGGCTGGAGAATCTTTAAAGAAGTAATAGAGATTGCTTAGTGTCTCCTCCAGATTCCACTCTGTGGCAGTGCAACCATGCCTGAAAGCATTATGAATTAAATGCAGGCTGCAAGATCCTGTTGGCAACAACGACTTTCCAGGATTTAAACGATTAATCTCTGCATTCGACATGTCAAAGGTTTTCCAGTTAACATTAGGTCCATCCATTGAAATTTGTAGGAGGTTGCTGGTGCCAAGATCTTGGATGATTGGACACAACTTGTCAAAAAAATCATCTGCAGTGGCATGTCCCAAAAAGTCAGATGTTAAAAATCTTGTCTGCACTCTTTCTGCACCCTGTTCCCAAAATCTGACATGAATGTCACATTGCTTTTGACGCAATTGTTTATTCAAACTTTCATCGAACTGCAAGACATATCCATCACACTTGCGTATGCTATCTTTTAAGGTTGATGTAAAGTATGGGGCTAGGCCATGAATAGCAATATAACTTGTTTTGTCATAACCGCAAGTGAATTTGTTTGCAATTGCACTGTCTGGAAACATCAATGAAAAAACTTGTGAAATTTCCTCATTGGAATTAAAGGAGCTGTGTGTATTCACTGTCCTTAGTGTCCACAAAATTTCTGCCTTTAATACATTATTTAATGATGTATATGACGTTAATGTTTGGGCAGGCTTTGGCGTACCTTTAGGTGATGGTGAGGCTAAAGGTGAAATAAAACCAGAGAGTGTGTTGTTCTGAGCAGATTTCATTGTTTTACAATTCTGCACATGCTTTTTGCTGATGGAATGACTTTTGAGGGCAGCTTCTCCCATATTTGCAATATCTATAATTTTGCTACAAGCTCTGCATTTAGCAGTCCTTGGGTCTGAAGCATTCTTCTCCACCCATTTTTCATAGCTTAGGTTAGTCAGCCATCTGTTATTGAATGTGCACATACCAGGCATGTTGGACTAAACCTAAAACAATAAAAAATGAAAGATTTTCTGATTTAGCTGTCATTATGGGATATTGTGTATTTTATTATGTATTCAGAGTTTTTTAACGGTCCAATGTTCATTAAGTAATTATTTTTATAATCTTTTGGCCAGACTTAGAATCTAAGATTTAGTTAATATAATATTATGTAGTTTTGGTTATTTGAAATTAAAATACAATTTTCAGACAATGACAATTCTTTTCTTGAACTTTAACAAAAATTCATTAAGTATCCTAGTAACAGCAACACTAAAAATGCCATCAAAGTTTACCAGCTACAGAAAAATGTTTGATTAAAGTTAAACTATAATGGTAGTAAATATGTTTCATCCTAACATGGCAACCCTCTTGAAAAATGGAAGTCAAATTTCCCACACTGTAATATTACTGGAATTTTGACTGAAGTCTTCTTGCAATTTTTTTTTTAAATTTTGAATTCAAATATTTTTCTTTTCTTCAATACACGATCTATTCTAGTATTTATTTACTATAAATATTTATTTTATTGGGGTTTTGGAAAATCGGGTGAATTTAATTGGGAGACCAAGACAGGTCTAATATTAAAACAGTTCTTTTAAATTTTATTCAGTACGGTTGGCTGGTCATCTAAAAACCGCTTCCGAACGAAAACTATAGTTTTTTAATATTCTGAAATGAATGTAAAGTAACTGCCCAAAATAAGAATATGAAATTTACAATAACAATTATAATCAGGTCGTACCGTACCATCTGCCATAATAAAAGAATGACTATGCCGTATGAGATGTTACGACAGACCTGAAGAAAAAGAGAAATATAAATGAAACCAAAATTAGTGTTTACCATATGCATTAGATCGAGAAAATAAGTGACTTTCTCGGAAGAAATTAACTTCGTTTTGATATATCGTGAAGTGCTAATTGCTCAAAATGGTGCAGCAAACAACATTAATTTCCCTATGGAACTACAAAGTAAATCACGTGAGATATACTGTTAGGGAACTTACTCTTGTTATACAAAATTAAGAGATAAATATAAATGAAACCAAATTAGTACTTACCTTGTACCTTAGATTGAAGAAATAACAGACTTTTTGGGAAGAAATTGGCTTACTCTTGATAGACCTTCAAGCGGTTATTGCTCAAAGCGGCGCGGCTGTTCATTTGAATTTTCCAATCAAACTACACCGGAAATCACGTGATACTACTGTTAGGGGAACTTACTCTTGTTATATTTAATGAAACCATTTATCGATCGTAATTTTATCGTGTTTTATTTAATCGATACTCGTTGAAATTTGGAGTAATCAATTTTTTAAATCCATTGTCAGAAATTCCATGACTTTTCCAAAACTTAGCAAGGTTTTGACAAATTCCATAACTTTTCAAGGCCCTTGAAATTTATTTTCTAAATTCCAAAACTTTTCCAGGATTCCATGACCCGCGGAAACCCTGAATAAAATATTGTTTTCAAAATCTTAAAACTAGCAAACGACAATTAAATTAAATACATATAAAAGTTATATAGCAATAAGATTAATTTAAATGTGCTCAAGGAATAACATACCTTAGAAGAAAGAATGAATCTACGGAAACGGTGGCGTTATCGATGGCCTGGAACGTAAATCTATTCAACATCTTCGGAAAGAATGATCCCATGTTAGCTAAAAAAAATGGGAAACTATTGTTTCAGGTTCATTAATTTATTATTTTATCTATTTGATTACACAATCGCATATTAATTGTATTTCTTATTTCATTCCTTATTCAGTATCAAGTTAAAAAAGGTATTTATGATTGATGTTTTCATATCTTTTTGATAAAGTTTAATCTTAGCGGTTCCTACTTCTTCTTGGAGATATTTAAGGTCTTTTTAATTACATGAAAAATGGCCGTGTTTGACACTTTTTATTACGTTAAGAGTAGCGCCATCTATAAACAATTCGAGTATATTTATTTACACGGATTTAACACTGGACCATGCGTTTTGAGTATGGTAAATCTACCAACAGAAGCAAGGAGGACAATTTAGAGACAAGTAAAATGTGGCGAAAGCATGCTTTGTTTCATCTAATTGTTCATGTTCAAACAATAACCTGATATAAATATTATAGTGGTACCACAAGCTGAATGTTGCTAGTATTGGTTATTAGCGAAAATGTCGTTGTTTTCGCCATCCATCTGTCATCGAGAGACGATGGTGTAGCTTCCGGTTTGGTGTTCTATCTGCACCTTCACGAGTGCCTGAAGAGACCAACGCATAAGTAGCAATCTCTGTTACACTTGCTGCAGCTGAACGTTGATGCTTGTTGTGGCTGCTGTTGTTTTGCCTTCCTCCTGGATATCTTTGTAGCAAGGTTTGTGTTGATTCTTTCCTCGGTTTTCTGAGCGCCTTGTCTGACAGCAAGGCGCCAGGCGGAGCGGTCATCATCACAGCTCTCTCAGTTGTTGTCGTTGATGTTGGCCTTTTGCATGTCTTTCTTGTATACATCTTTGTAATGCAGACATTGCTGTCCACTCAGTCGTGTGCCTTCTGCTAGCTCGCCGTATGGCAAGTCCTTGGGAATGGGGCCTGTATCCATTCTTTTGACGTGGCCGAGTCAGCGAAGGCACCTCTCGCTGAGGATGGAAAACATGCTGTTAATGCTTGTGCGTTTCAGAACCTTAGTGTTGGGTACCTTGTCCTGCCAAGGGATGTGAAAAATGCGCAGAAGTAATCTCAGATGGAAGCTGTTGAGTTTCCTTTCATGGCTCGTTTAGGTGGTCCATGCCCTGCTGCTGTAAAGGAGAGTGCTGAGCACGCATGTCTGGTAGACTCGCAGTTTGGTCTTCTCGGTGAGGTTGGGGTTGTTCTGGACCCTATGGTTTAGTCTTATCTCAACTTCTGATGCCTTATCAATGCTTCCGTTTACCACAGCATCAATGGAAAGCGAGCTAGACATGGTGGACAAAAAGTATGCAGAATTCTCAAAAACTGCAAGGTTGTAAGCATCGATGGTGTTGGCTGGAGGGGAGTCAGCACCCTGCGCTATGACATTCGTCTTCTTCAAACTGATGGTCTGTCCGAACTCTTTAAAGGCGTGGGAGAGGAAATGTGATATTATGCCGCATGTGATATTAAGGCTGCATCGTCGGCGAAGAGTAATTCCTGGATGAGAACCTCTTTAAATTTATTCTTTGCAAGGAGACGAGCAATGTTGAACGGCTTGCCGTTAGTCCTAGTGTGGATGTACACTCTCTCACTGCAGTCGTTGAAGGCGCACTATAGGAGCATGTAGAAGAAGATGGCAAAGAGGATCGTGCAAGGACACAGCCCTACTTCACTCCAGTGCTGACTGGAAAGGGCTCTGATGTTGCACCGTTGAGAAACATTGTGCTTTTTATGTTCTGATGAAACAATGTGATGACAGCGAACAGTCTAGGTGGGGGATTGTCGATCATTTCCAGGAGCCTGAATAGTTATCTCCGACTGACCAGGCCAAACGACTTTGTCAGGTCAATGAAGGCAATGTAGAGAGGCCTCTGCCTCTCATGACACATCTCCTGCAGCTGGCGTAGTGAAAAGATTATATATATATATATATATATATATATATATATATATATATATATATATATATATATATATATATATATATACACAGAAGCCAGACTGGAATTCTGGGTCGATGCAGGATAGGGTCTGCAAGCGCACCAGTGCGACACGTGCAAAAGTCTTTCCGATGATACTGAGAAGGAAGATGCCCAGGGTGTCGTTGAATTTTTTTTTCTTGTACAAATTGACGATGTTGGCATCTCGCATGTCCTGGGGGATGTGTCCCTGTTCTTAGCAGAGTCAGATCAGTTCATGCAAGGGCTGGAGTAATGTTGGTTTCCCATTATTAAGGATTTCAGGTGGGATGCAGTCGCTTCCAGGGGCCTTACCACAAGCGAGGAAATCGATGGCTTTTCTTAGCTCTTCCAGAGAGGGCGGAGTGTCTAGTTCCTCCATAACTGCCAGGTCGGGGATGGAGTTTGGGGCAGGGTGGGTGATGAAGTTTTTAGGTTGCATACAGCTCATGATAGTGCTCAATCCAGCGCTGTAGCTGTTTCTCCTGGTCTGTAATGATTACGTCCATCTTAGATTTGAGGAGTGCAGTCTTGAAGGATGGGGACCTGTCACCTTCTTGATACCCTCGTACATGCTTCTTGCACCCCCAGTGTCGGCAACTCTCTCTCTCTCTCTCTCTCTCTCTCTCTCTCTCTCTCTCTCTCTCTCTCTCTCTCTCTCTCTCTCTCTCTCTCTCTCTCTCTCTCTCTCTCTCTCTCTCTCTCTCTCTCTCTCCCTGGACCATCATAGCTATATACGGGCTAAATTCGATGAAATAACAAAATGTAGAGGATTTTTGTCTGTTTCATCCCACGATATCTCTGAACTTATCAATGATGGTTAAAGTTTAGTCAAACCGATCAAAGTATAAGAGAGAGAGAGAGAGAGAGAGAGAGAGAGAGAGAGAGAGAGAGAGAGAGAGAGAGAGAGAGAGAGAGAGAGAGAGAGTTTATGGTTGGTTGTACTCTTGCTAAAGCAGAATAATGACTTTGATCTATTGCAAATATATTATAATTATTTTGATTACCTTTTGTTTGTTCTTCATTTCGCTTAGTTTCTACTGCATGTTAATTTATGTGAGCCAGTAGGTGTATGGCTTAGCATTCATGTGAATGGCATAGCTAACCATGTGTTTGTAGTGCTCTATCTTTATTAATAGAACCATCTTGCATGTTTAAATCTGAATATGGTATTATATTGATTTAATCAATGTAAAGAAATCTTGTAACAAAAGGTGATTGTAAATAGCCACAAAAGGCATAGAATAACATTTTGTAGTGGACACCCTGGGGTAGGTGTGGAGTTCATTCACTCGGTCAATACATAACTGCCTGTAGTAAATCTGAACTCCGGTCAAAAAAGCAAAAGTATGTATTTGTATGTGATATAAATAAAATATATGTACAGTGTACAGGATGTACGCTGTATCAATGATGCCCTTAATGTATAAATTTTTCATTAAAAGGAAACTTTTACACATCTCATGCTATATCACTCACAGGCAAATCTAAATCCGAAAGCGTATGTGTGACCTAGGATGACCCAAAACATGCTAAGACAGCGGATCCCATTTACAGCACTCAGACTTCCGGCTGCCTGCTTTGTGCTTAAGATTTTAACGGCATTACTGTAGATTGAGAAAGCTAACAATATGTGGACCACGATACCTGTACAAAATAAAAAAAGATATTATTAATTTCACCATGTCCTTGGTCTTCGTTAAACTTACATGTATGAACGCTTGCTTTAGCAAAATACGCTACAATAAATATATCAATATAATACACAAGTACTAATATTAATGAAACATTTGATGTCTTTGTTCAAAATTATCGTCGGTGCAATAATGCTAAAGTTTAATGTTTTAGATCCGTGCCGAATCATTACTCAGACATGATATCCCAAAGCTGTGTTTGCATTCCTATTTATCTTTGTAATGATAAATGATTCACAAAATCGCTGATACATCCTTTATTACTTTATATACAATATAGCTGAAATAATTTGCAAAAAAAATAGTCATCTATGCAAAAAAAAATTCTTTATTTATTCTCAGTGAAACGACATCCGTACATCACTTTCAGTGGAACGACTTCCATATACCACATTCAGTGGAACCTCTTCCATATATCACCTCCAATGGAGGTTTGGCTGGCATGATAATGAATATATTGGTTAGGTCCTGCCCACTGAATATGAATAATTGCTTAAGCAGTGTCGGTACACTATATCGAAAGGCTTTGGATGCTAATGGAATATCCCTTTGGAATAAAAGATAAAGACATTGCAAGATTGAGTTAATAATTTTACGAAAACGAAAACAACGAATAAATATCAGACATATATCGGGTGAATAAAGGGATCCTATATCTTACCTTTGTCGGCGTGTCGCTCTTCATGAGTATGTTTTTCAACAGATTCATACTCGGAATATTTTGGTTTAGAAAGGAGATGAATCCTATCGTTAACGTCTCCATTTTCATATACCGCACCATTGCTGTGAGTGTTTTTTGTAATTGGAAGGGACTCACTGAACTGCGCCATCTTAGTCTCGGTAGAAAAGTTTACAATCAGCCTAGCTATGACGTCATATGCAGTTCCCAATACAATGATAACCGCGATGATTGATGCAATAATGCTGGAATGAATGACAGTTTTTGTCGGGAAAATTGTATTTCTATTTCAAATATCTAAGCAAAATAAATGAGCTTAGATACGAAAAGTATTATCCACATAAAGGAAACATATTTAGTACAGCCTATATGTTAAACATGTTAATTAATTTCGCATATGGTAATACAAGAAACATCTCATACGTGTTTGGAAATCGATGCGACGTCTCTTTTTGTAGAACATTTTATTTGATAAAAACAAAAAAACAAGAAATGTCTCTACCGTTACTGTATAGTGACTGCTCCGTTTCTATCATGTAGCATGTCCCGAAATATATCTTAACTTTAATACATCACGGTTAATGTAACCTACTTTATAGAAGTCCAAATGAGCGTATCCGTCTTTGTGAGCATATCTGTGCTAGTGAGAATATCCATTTTTTGTGAGCATATTCGTGCTAGTGAGCATATCCGTCTTTGTGAGCATATTCGAGCTAGCAAGCATATCCGTGATATTAAGCTTATCCGTGAGCAGTTCTAAAGTGTATTTATTCGCTTTTGCAAAATTTGCATTTTTAACCACAGTGAAAAGGTGTTTTATAACTTGCAAGATAAATTAGGTCACGTTCTTCAAATGTATACTAATTACCTCGGTCACATATCTTTAAAAGTGTGGTCGACATTTTAAATAAGCCTTACTAATATCATATATTCTGTAAATTACAAACACACACAAACACAAAGATAAATATATATATATATATATATATATATATATATATATATATATATATATATATATATATATAAACTAATATGGCAAATAACAGCCCATTCAAGGGCACTGGATCCAGCAAGGGATCACCTGTGTCAGGGATTGATTGAGTTAGATGAAATAAAGTGACGACGAACAGTGCAAAACTAGTATCTATCTAGCCTGAACGCTTCGACTCCTAATGAGTCTTTTTCAAAGGCATATACAAAACATAGACATCCGCAATTTTGTATTCTGTATTCGCAACAAGTCTATATAGGCTGGTTGAGACATAATTCATATATATATATATATATATATATATATATATATATATATATATATATATATATATATATATATATATATATATATATATATATATATATATATATATATATATAAAGAATACAAATCATATGGCGAATAACAACCCTCTCAAGCGTACTGGATCCACCAAGGGATCACGTGTGTCAGGGATTAATTAAAATATATGCAATAAACTGACGACGAACAGTACGAAACTAGTAACTAACTACTAGCCTAAGCGCTTTCGACTCTTAATGAGTCTTTTTCAAAGGCAAATACAACACAGTTACGACAAACAAATAAACACAAAAACGTTGTGTTTGTAAACCTCTACATTTCTTCACATGTGCTAAGACAGAAATGTAGAGGTTTACAAACACAACGTTTTTGTGTTTATTTGTTTGTCGTAGCTGTGTTGTATTTGCCTTTGAAAAAGACTCATTAAGAGTCGAAGGCGCTTGGGCTGGTTGGTTGCTAGTTTCGTACTGTTCGTCGTCAGTTTATTGCATATATATATATATATATATATATATATATATATATATATATATATATATATATATATATATATATATATATATATATACTAACTACTATGACATCTTCCTAAATATTATCCTTTGAAGTGCGTACAAAATTTTAAAAAAGCTTATTTTGTCAAGCACTGTGTAAAATCGGATAGTAAGACTTGTCATTATAAATAAGAAAAAAAAACATTTTGCATTTTGCATTACTAGACCTGCAACATCATGTTAACTTTCAACTTTAATCCAGATTACTCAGTTCCATCAGTCTCACACAAGAACATAATTTTGACAAAGATTGGCACTTTATTGATCAGCTGTCAAAAGTAAATGACAAGGCGGGAGACAGGGGAATTAGTCTGCATTTTAGTACACAAAAAGAATGAGACTACTTTGTGTTCTCTTCTCACATCTTGTTTGATATGGTTAGAAAACAATGTCTCATCTAAAAGACCAGTCATAACTCATATGCAGGTTATATAACAAATACTAGATTTCAATTTTTGACTCTAAAATAGTAAATATGTACTTACATCACAGCCGTGGCTCGACCATCAACCTCTCTATCTCTTTCCTGACATTGGACAGTAGGATTTATTTTTGCAGTAACATTCGAAGGTAGCAGGCTAAGGACTTAAAGACAAGAAGGGAAAAGTCAGGTTTTTATGTCTGGAACGTCTGATTGCATCGCTGCTTTGGCCAACAAAATATGGTTCCTTATTTAACAAATAAATTGATGTAAATGTGATAAAGCCGGATAAAAAAAATACTTTACATGGAAGATCACATATTTATCTTAAATTACTGGATACACTCCAACACTTATAGCGTGAATTTTACTTACAATTTTCGAGGAACAATACATGAAAAGATTGTATTCGAGCAAAAAAATCTTTAAATTTCATTTTTCTACTGAATTAGTTTAAACTATAACCTACTTGCAGCGTGGAACGCAAAATTATAACTTTTAAAGACGGGTGATTACTGCATTATATGTTGCTGATCCTGTCAACGTCTAAAGATATGCACAATGAACGATTACATATATCGAAAACATGGATTACATCCCGTCCCAGCACCTTAATGAATTCATTGTATGTACAATATGCCAATTCCCCTTTGTCTTGATAACATTTATTTCAGGCTGAAGCATAGTGATGTGGACGACCCATTGAGTATTACAATGAAAACCATCTCCGATAGCTAAGAATTATTTACACGTATCACTTCCTTACTGCTCTTTCACCAAATTTGATTTTATGGACTTTTGTCCTGGACTTTTGACCCTTCCATCCTAACGCGGTATAAACCTATATCTTGCAAACTGATATTTTCCGTGAAAATATGTCTGAAAAAAGCTACAAATACCTAAGTGGTAATCATTGAAATAGTGGAAACACAAACTTAGTCGTTTTAAAGACTGGAAAACTGCAGTTAATTTAGAAATTTTTATACTTTTCTAAACGATATCAATACTACATATGTTCTGAGAAACTGCTTAAAATTAATTTCTTAATCGAAAACATTTAAGCGATCTCGAATCATGTTAGAAAGGTCAATACTGAGAACAAAAAAAAATGTCCCAATCAACTTTATCTCCGACATTAAATATTTACCGATTTTTATGAAAACAGCTATATAGTTTCTTTATTTCTATTTCGAAATCATCTAATGTCTACTTCTGCCATTCATATTAAAATATCTTTCGAATTTCGACTCCAAATTAATCTACCGGGACTGCTAGATTATGACCTACACTCTCGACACTAACTATTTATATGCTGAATATATGGCGCAATTAGCTAGAGTCTCTTAGCAAGTAATAAAACAAGCTAAAGTTGTAACTCGTTACATGACGGTTATCAAACGATTGTCTCCAATAATTACGGGCCAATATCAGTATTCCATTTCTTTCCAAATAGTCTGAGAAATACGTCGCCATCCATTGATAGATGATTGGATAAACTCCATAAACGATGGTGACATTATTGGATCTCTCTCTCTCTCTCTCTCTCTCTCTCTCTCTCTCTCTCTCTCTCTCTCTCTCTCTCTCTCTCTCTCTCTCTCTCTCTCTCTCTCTCTCTCTCTCTCTCTCTCTCTGTATGTATGTATGTGTTACATAATATACAGATAGTTCTGACCAAATTGTTCCTCTCAATATTTGTCTTTCTAAATGGCTCTGATTTAAGTCAAACCATGTATCTCATTTACATAAATGATTTCTCATGTGTTTTATTTCTTTACGGGTTTTCTTTGTTTTGCTTCTCTGTTGGTTTGCTTGTGAGTATTTTTTCAAATCGAGGGTATTTGTTGCACAGTTGGTTAATTTTGTCAAATATGATTGTATAATTTTACCTTTGGAAATGTCTACTGAGCAGAAACATGCTCTCAAAATCTTAGAAATAATCTTCAAAATTATTTATAAACATTGCATTGGTAATAGATGTTATATGAAAGTCAATTATGAACTAATTCATAAAACTAAGAATACAAATTTCCATCTGAGGAAATCAATGGACTCTGAACTCACCCGATAATCCATCCAATGAAACCGTTGGACTCCGATGTTATCCAGCGAATAAAGAACAAACGAAAAAGGTTTTTAATTTTTTTAAAAAAAACCACTAAATTTTTAATTTAATTTTAAAATAATTCAATTCACTGGTATCTCACAGTGTTATTACCTGTTCTAACAAGAGAAACAGCATCATCGTCATTGCATGTCTCTGGCAGACATATACCAACCGACAAGGCAGGGGTACTACTCAATAACTGCAATATTAAAATTTACTTATATGAAAACAGTACTCGAGAAGTCTGGAATCAAAATATATATATATGTACCTACGGATTTCCTTTTGATTCAAACTTTATATACATTATTATTTCAGCGACAGTGAATTTTCGATCATGGAATTGACTCTCTCTCTCTCTCTCTCTCTCTCTCTCTCTCTCTCTCTCTCTCTCTCTCTCTCTCTCTCTCTCTCTCTCTCTCTCTCTCTCTCTCTCTGAAAATCGCAAACATCTTTTCAAACTAAATCAACAGCAAATGTACATTATGGTTACTATTTTAATAACAATGATGATATCGCTGATGAAATGGGCTTTTATGTTAATAATAATAATAATAATAATAATAATAATAATAATAATAATAATAATAATAATAATAATAATAATAATAATAATAATTAATAATAATATAGACACTTTTCTAAATTGGCCTATCTATAAAGTGACAGTTTCTAAACCCTAGACAAATATTTAGGCCCCAAGTGAGTTATTAATGTCTTCAAATGAGCATGTCTAATAATTAAATTTTATTTAAATTCTTTATCCATGAGGAGACCGGTTATGAGGAATTCATGTAATAAAATGATAAGTAGCGGTAACGGAAATACCAGTGGCACACATGTCGTTCTTGTTGTTGTCGTAATTATTGTTGCTTTCAATGTTGATCAAGAAGACAACGTTGGTGGTGGTGTTGATGGTGAGGATGGTTTTTCTGTAGATAATCAACAAAAAAGCAAACTAGTATTATAAGGTTTATTAAATTTTAGATAATTTACTAACCGTGGCACTTTGTTTGTTCGAAAGAGGTATGGATAACATGCAGTATTGTCCCCTATAGGGATAGCTCGGCCCTGATTTTGTGGATGGATCTACGTACACAACAGCCTGTGTATTTAGGCATTCATCGTATGAACCGGGCCAAACAAAGTTTCCATCAAATATATCACTCTCCAGCTTTCCAAGAGCATCAATAACTGGTGAGAAAAATACAGATTAAAACCATCTTAAGAAATGTATGTATAATAATGACGAGTTCTAAATTATACTTATCATTTAATCCATTCATCATTTTTCGAACACTGTGACAATCACGTCAATATAAAATGTTTTCTCTTATTATTTAGCACTTAACTGGTTTTCTATCACAATCTGACATACCTATCTACATAGAAATATATGTTAAGCTCCCCACCCACCCAGTATTTAGCATGTCATTCCGTTATCAAGCAATGTAGATCGCCCATCCACATATGATACCTTTTAAACAGTTCACCATACACACACAATTCTCTCTCTCTCTCTCTCTCTCTCTCTCTCTCTCTCTCTCTCTCTCTCTCTCTCTCTCTCTCTCTCTCTCTCTCTCTCTCTCTCTCTCTCAGATGAACCTACAACTACGAACCATTTAAATCATTTCCACCGAAACAATGTCTTTCACTACGAATATATATATATATATATATATATATATATATATATATATATATATATATATATATATATACATACATACATACATACATACATACATACATACATACATACATACATACATACATACATACATACATACATACATACATACATACATACATACATAGAGAGAGAGATCCTTGCTTCTAAAATCATATAAGCGAACAAATCTTTTGTATGTAAATTGCACAGTGCACCTAAGGGAGTAATGCAAATTTATTCATATAATTTATCCCGTCATTAGTACCTTTCTCCTTAATAAGGCAAGAGAAGAGAAACAGGGAAATAAACGGTCTAGGCTTTCTATTAACAACAACAGCAAAGTAATTTAGTTCAGGTACAGCTGCACAACCATGGAGTCGTATTCAAATATATATGGTCTAACTTTAGTGCAATTACTATTTACCAATTTAATCAAACCAGCATCTCATCAGGCCAAGACATAAGTTATTCTTCGCAGAAATCATTTAATTAATTTATTTGCAAAGAGGGATTGGATGAGACACTCCTTGAGATGTAATTAGTTAATTTCTTTCACGATCAAATTCAAAAACAATTTGATTGACCTATACTTGCATTTACCCCAAATACAAAATCAATTGTCATACATTCTCTAGTATTACTGTGCAAACATTAACATCTTCAGCTGATCTAGGGTTGAAAGAAATAACGGATTAACGCTTGGAATATTTCGGTCAACATTCTTGTCTATTTCCACCTCAGAAGTGGTGCGCATTCTCGACACATAAACGATATACATGTCTGTTCTCGAACAAGATTCTTAATTTTAGGACGTGAAGTATAATATGAATATAGTAGTCGGTTCATTACCTTGCTTGCATATCGTGTGCAAAGTCAACATGCGACACTCGAGACCAAACGGAGTGTTGCCGCGACCTGCTCAAGGGTACCCTCTGTGTTCTACGTGAAGCGCTCGTAACTAAAAAATGCAAATCCTGCCCAGACCAGCAGGGATCAAACGCTTTAATCTGCGTACTAGCAATAAATGTGCAAATCCTGCCCAGACCAGCGTGGGTCAAACGATTTAATCTGCCTACTGGCAATAAATGTGCAAATCCTGCCCAAACCAGCAGGGGTCAAACGCCTTAATCTGCCTACTGGCAATAAATGTGCAAGTCTTGCTCAGACCAGCAGGGATCAAACGCTTTGATCTGCCTATTGGCAATAAATGTGAAAGTCCTGTCCAGACCAGCAGTGGTCAAACGCCTTAATCTGCCTACTGGCAATAAATGTGCAAATTCTGCCCAAACAAGCAGAGATCAAAAGACTTAATCTGCCTACTGGCAATAAATGTGCAAATCCTGCCCAGACCAGCAGTGGTCAAATGCTTTAATCTGCCTATTGGCAATAAATGTGCACATCCTGCCCAAACCAGCATGGGTCAAACGCCTTAGGCTGCCTACTGGCAATAAATGTGCAAGTCTTGCTCAGACCAGCAGGGGTCAAACGCTTTAATCTGCCTATTGGTAATAAATGTGCAAATCCTGCCCAGACCAGCAGAGGTCAAATGCCTTAATCTGCCTACTGCAATAAATGTGCAAATTCTGCCCAAACCAGCAGAGATCAAAAGATTTAATCTGCCTACTGGCAATAAATGTGCAAATCCTGCCCAAACCAGCAGGGGTCAAACGCCTTAATCTGCCTACTGGCAATAAAGTGCAAATCCTGTCCAGGCCAGCATGGGTCAAACGATTTAATCTGCCTACTGGCAATAAATGTGCAAATTCTGCCCAAACCAGCATTGGTCAAACGCCTTAAGCTGCCTACTGGCAATAAATGTGCAAGTCTTGCTCAGACCAGCATGGGTCAAATGCTTTAATCTGCCTATTGGCAATAAATGCGAAAGTCCTGCCTAGACCAGCAGTGGTCAAACGCATTAATCTGCCTACTGGCAATAAATGTGCAAATCCTGCCCAAACCAGCAGGGGTCAAACGCCTTAATCTTCCTACTGGCAATAAAGTGCAAATCCTGTCCAGACCAGCTTGGGTCAAACGCTTTAATCTGTCTACTGGCAATAAAAGTGTAAGTTCTGTCCGGACCGTTGGGGGGTCAAACACTATAATCTGCCTACTGGCAATAAAATTAAACAAACTGCCTCTGTGAGATATAATTTTGTACGTGTTGAAATGACATTAACCAAAAATATATAAATTGTATATTTTGATAATCGTTTCTCCAAAACAAATGGGATCACATGTCCAAGATTCATTATGATATGCTTCAGTTTATTGCGAAAATACACATCTGACAAAAACCAAACAGATCCGAACAAGTTTCCAATATTTGTTTCAGATATAGAATAACAAAACCTTCTATTTTAAGGCAAATATGCATGAAATAATGGCGGTTGTGGTAACAGTTCTAATAGTAGCATTTGTAGAAATTGCTATAATAAACTAACAACATTAATAATAACAGTCTTAATGGACTAAAAATTGTATATCAAGAGTGGAGTTAATAATAGATAAATGACACAGAGCAGTAAAATGAAAGATATGTAACTGTTGTCTATGTTCTATGTTAGTTTCGCTAATGATGGTTCCACTAAATATGGTTGTGGAAACAGTTTTCTCATAGAACAAAGCGAGAAACAGGTGTTAGATAAAATAGAATTTTGCAAGATAGAGAGACATATATATATATATATATATATATATATATATATATATATATATATATATATATATATATATATATGGATGCGTAGATAGATAGATAGATAGATAGATAGATAGATAGATAGATAGATAGATAGATAGATAGATAGATAGATAGATAGATAGATAG
Source organism: Potamilus streckersoni (assembly GCA_016746295.1). Lineage (NCBI taxonomy): Eukaryota > Metazoa > Mollusca > Bivalvia > Unionida > Unionidae > Potamilus > Potamilus streckersoni. The sequence goes on from JAEAOA010001893.1 coordinate 103,347, forward strand.
ATAGATAGATAGATACGTAGGCAGAATCAATTGTTGTTTTGTTTTACTTACATTGCAAAGTTGCTTGCCTCGGTATAATTTATTAATTGTATGCATAATGTATTATCAATTACAACTGCACATAAAATCCGCCTAAATATATACGAGACATGTATGTTGCAATAAAAACAATGTGCCCCTATCGTTATTTAATATTGATTTATTACCGCTTTTCTTAATAGATCGAAAGTGAATAATGATAAGATATTTCAGACTGCATAGTCCACACGTCTAAATTAATATACAGATAAAGAAACATAAAAGAACATATATATCATATGTACAAGTATACAGATACATTTACAACAATTAAGGAGGGTTTGTTCTCTGTTATTCTAATCTGAAAGAATATCGTGAATGAGCGATGAGAATAATTTGATGTAAACAATTATATTAAAATAAAACTATATATAGTTGCTTACAACTACTTACTTCGAATGGCCCATTCTTCTTTTCTGAACAAAGCGTCAATCAAAATTTCGGTGTGGTTAAGACATGTGTCACTCACATTGTAACCAGGCGATGCTCCCACTCTCAGATCGTTTGCCGTAAGGCTTGCGTGTTTATTTACGGCTATTGTAGCGGGAAATGCAATTATCTCAGCCAACGGAGAACCATCCGTTACTATGGATTCAAGTATAAGTTGTAGCTTCCGGAATTCTTTGTGAAGTTTACTTAAGTCTTCCGTAATAAGAATATCCTGACAAAACGTCTGACATAGGAGTCCTAACAGCAATAAAAGTGTCGGTCTAATTTGGAGACTCATTATAAAATATTAAGGTATTTAGCCTTTTTTCCCCAGAAAGTGGGTATAACTAATAATTTCAGCTATATCCGCGCGTCTTTAAACCAGGTCTGGCTTCCCTTATTATCGACCCCTTAGTGTGAGTCATGGTGTTGCAATACCTGTCATCATGTTACAATCACGTGGACATGATGCGAGCACCATCACGTGATAACTATCTAAATAAACATTTACATATTCAAGACTAATCTGGTTATCTTCAGTCGGTCGTAAATGCTGAAACACTTCAGAAAATTTCAAAGATAAAAAATTAATTCTAAAATAAATACATTTGATAAACCTATTTAAGGAGTATATATGTGTGTATGAATGTGTGTGTGTTTGAGAGAGAGAGAGAGAGAGAGAGAGAGAGAGAGAGAGAGAGAGAGAGAGAGAGAGAGAGAATGCCCATCTTTATTTCACTCATCAGAATTCAGAGAAGGTCGATGGTTGTACCTGACAAACCGTTGCTCTATAAACCCCAATAAAACCCAAAGTCAACCTGAATAAGTACCAAAGATTCCAAATATAACTAAAGTGTGTTTACTTAACACTCATCACCACTGTCTATATATCTACTCATCACGCACGATATCGAAACCTTTAAACTAAGTGCGCACGTCTATAAAAAGGAATGGTGTGTGATTGTGTGTGATTTAGTTTTTCAACGTATCATTAATATTTTGTTCAGTAATATAGCTACGATGTCTGCAGTTTGGCAGTTTATAGTGATGTCAAGCACTTGGGCAACATGCCGCAGACATGTGGCATGAAGTGCCCACCCAGAAATATTATCCTGACACAAGGCCAACCAGTCCTAATACTAACCTCTTAATGCTGAGTGCCAAACGGGGCAGCTGTTAGTACCATTTTTTAAAATGTCTTTGGTATGACTCAGTCGGGGTTAGAAACCGCGACCTCCAGCATCCTTTGTGGACGCTCTAACCACAAGGCTATCGGAGCGGTAAAATGGAATGGTTCATACCCCAACAGTTATTGATGTTTTCATCCTAACACCCTGAAACATAAGTAATCGAATGAGGTCGTCAAGATGAACGGCTGAAAAACATTGATGGCAAAATTGAGAAATATTGACACATGTTGAGCATTAATAAACCATGGAATTTCTTTTTGAATTTAAGTGTGATTATAGGTGGTTTGTAAAAATGGAATTAAAGATGGTCCTGAATGTATATCCTGGATTCGCAGCGCAATACTCTCTCTCTCTCTCTCTCTCTCTCTCTCTCTCTCTCTCTCTCTCTCTCTCTCTCTCTCTCTCTCTCTCTCTCTCTCTCTCTCTCTCTCTCTCTCTCTCTCTCTCTCTGTTCAAATTATTTAGTTTAATCTTTTTTTCTGCCAAGTCAATAATATGTTAAGTTCATCAGTCATATATTATCATCTAACCAAGGATTTTGTCATCATTTTTGCAGCGATAGAGATGATACTGTTGCGTATTATTTAATTTAATTACACTGGAACGTTTAAGTTTACAAGCACTATAAAGTAACGAAAACTATCTTCGTGTTTGAGATATAGTGACCTCTGATCCAAATATGAATTCTCTGGATGGCAAGTCTCTGGTCCATGTCGTCACTTGTATTTTCTTAAAAGGAACTAAGTCAATTTGGATTTTAAATTTTCATTTAATGACTTTGGCCTGTTAAATAGTTCAACATTGCTTCTTCTGGAGTATCTATTTGTTCTGATTTGCTTCCTGCACTGCCTCATTTGATCTATATACGTTTCCCCTACAACATGGCTTGATCTGATGTATAGCTCAACCCTAAATTGTTCTGCATGATAAATACAATCTTTATGATAGGTGAAATTATCGGACATTTTTTTATGCACAATGTGATATTTTACAAGCAAACATACAAAGTTCATCAGATCGTCAAAAGTGCATCATATAAATATATATTTTCGTGCAGTTCTATAATTTGTATCTTGAGTTAACAAATAATTTACAAAAGAGTTAAGTAATACAATTAGTCACAATTTATTGTATTCTCTCTTTGAAAGCTGTGACTTTATCATTACCACTTAAATTAATCGTTTTCAAAGACCTGTTTGTGCTAATATTTATATGGAGAAAACTAAAGCGAAGACAAACGTTCGGTTCATTTTTCTGAATCTGTTACAGCTTCTAGCTGCCAGGTTTCTTAGCTAGTCGGTAAAAGTAAAGCTTTGCGGTTTCTTAATCACAGATGTTGATCTTTGAGGATAAGACGCACTTGATTATTTATTTGCGTAGTTTCGTATCCTGTGTTACTTTATATAATCGGCTGGCTTTTTTTTATTAAGACCTCAAGAAGCATTCCTGATTTTGAGAGAAATGACACGAAAAATGCTTCAACGGAGTCAAGATACCGAATAATGCCAGATTGTAATACAATATTATTTGCATCACATATGCAGAGATGAGAAAACATCTTAATTTAAACATGCATTACAAAACATCTGCTATATACCTCCATTTCCAGTTGTACATGCGAAGACGACCCATGCCAAAGCCAAACCCCATGCGTTCTTGCCAGGGAAAGATAAAAGTCGGAGACTTCAGTGCTGAGTGGGTTTTCATTGTTAGGATTATACAAACCTTAAACAACCGCCAACGTTACACATGTTGCTATCAACCAGCCGACCAGATTTTGTATCTGAAATCAATGTATAGACCAGTCAAATGTTATTATACTGTTTATCTGCTATTACACAATAGAGCTCTTGATTCTTTTTGTTTCTAGTGTACTAAGTGGAATGGTTTTCAAATTTTACAGCTGGTTTTCAAAATGAAAATTGTGTGCATATTCCCAAAACCTTGTGCAACATTAGATCCTATAAATTCTAAATGGCCATAAAACACAATTAATTTTACTATATATATTCTCTACATTTGTTTCTCAGTACTGAACTTTTCACTGTGTGACAATCAAAACAAATTGTATGGTATTCTAAACTACCTTCAAAGATGAATTCACGGTGAAGTTTATGTCAAAGCTTGACCTGCATATTTTGAAAATCTTCACTTTCAGCAAACCAACGTGCAATGGAACACATATTTCACTTCCGAATCATCACCAAGACCTTGTTACTCACTGTATACTGTCGCCGAAACAAAGACAGACAACTACACCATAATCTCATATTCTAAAGAATCAACACTTACCTCTAAATCAATACCAAGAATGACTAAATCTAGCTCTCGTATCACCACCATACAGATACATGGATAATGCTCTAAAAATATACTGGGACAACATTCGTGGGCACTGAACCGGAACTATTAATTGTGACCTGATGCCAACTGGTACTTAATGGCTGTAAGATAAAACCGGTCGGTCAAGAGGAAGATGCAAGCAGCATGTGTTACTCCTGGACTGTAATTGGTGGAGTAAATATAAGCAAGTAACCTAATCGTTTCAAGCAAGGTTTAGGTAGTAAAACACCTATTTTAATTCACTGGACAATTTTTCTATTAGTAGAAACCAAATTTAAATGTGACGCGTGATCAACCAGCTCTTATGTTTTGTTTTTTTTTTCCTTTAAATCAATGTGTCCGGTTCCAATCCCTAACAGTCAGTTATATTTCAAAGATTCGACTTTCCTTGACGACGGCTCAATTCAGATGGAAGAAAAAGGCAATTATCTCCATTTAGTATCGGGACCTCTGCCTTCATAAATAACCTAATTCAATGTTTAAACCTTGATATCTTGAGTTTAATTCGTAACGGGCGCTCTTCTATTTGATTATTAGCTTTTAGATGACATTTTTCTACATTACAGAATCTGCAAAATTTTCAATTCCCAATATCACAGCCGATCCAAGTTTACATTGGCTGAAACTGGTATAATTATCAAATGTTACTACAACGACACCAGCGATTCTTAATTTTTAGAGGTCTATTAGAATGATCTATAAACTTAACATTTTAATAGGATACAAAATAGTAGATAGATGCCATTTGACGGCTAATCGGCAAGACTAAACGTGCGATGGAAATAGACCTTGTTCTATTGATCAAACATCAAACACTGAGCGTTGTATTGATCATGAGTAATTTTCTCTCGAAAGGTTTACTCAATCTCCTGCGCACAACCGCTATGTAGCATTCCTGAAAGGCAAATGCCTTTAGTAGCACATATCTAACAGAAATATTGCGAAAGAAATGTATCTGTTACTTATGTCAAAAAAGAAGTATAGGATGTGTGTCAAAATGGCAATGTTGAAATGCAAATGAAATTATGGTATCAGGACATCTCCCCACTTGACATTTTTCCCTGGACTTTTCCCCCCAGTTATTTCCCTCCCACCCCCGTTATCTTTATACAACTTTATTTATATATAATAGCATTTAGCTTTGATATATACTCGCATCCCGTATCACTATTAGTGCACAGGTATAACTGTTGCCATCTGAAATAAATACATTATCAAATGTAAAATATCTACTTTCCTGATATATATATATATATATATATATATATATATATATATATATATATATATATATATATATATATATATATATATATATATATATATAAATATATATATATATATATATATATATATATATATATCTTGTAAACGTTGAATTACATTCCTGCTTCTTCCGTATTGCACAAAATATATTCAGAAACATTCAGTCTGCTGGATTGCAGGATCGATACCAGAATGATGAAAATTGTGCCTTGTCAATTCGGATGATTGCTGCGTTAGCATTCGTTCCAAACGAAAAGGTCATAGAATAGTTCGAAACACTACAGGAATCATTGTCAGAGGAGTTTGCCACCGTTATGGATTATTTTGAGAACAGCTACATTGGTCATCTACGTTGTAATCGCCGTGCAGTAGCCGTGTTCGATAAAAGCATTTGGAGTATGCATTCACGTGTTGCCAACAGTTTTCCCCATACAAACAGTGCTTTGGAAGGTTAACATAGAAAGATGCAGTCCGCAGTATCCTGTCATCATCCAAATATCTGGAGCTTCCTTCGGATTCTTAAACGTGAACAGAGCTTAAATAATGTCAACCTAAATCAGATCTTCCGTGGACATTTGCCTGAACAACCAAAGAAGTACAAAGACTGTTCTTCGAGAATTGCAAACATTGTCACCGACTTCGACAATCGTGATATCATATAATACTTAAATGAAATTGCTTACATTAACTTTTAAACAATACAAATTTTCTAATATGTGAAAATGTTAACTGTGTTTAACACTTACTACTGAAATTTATTTCAAATAACCTTTTTCTTTTAACATAACTTAATATTAATATAAGTTTTTATATTTTATTGACAAAATGTCATATTAAATGAATTAAGTTTTAAGCTCATGGGGGTAAATGACTGGGGATGTCCTATTTGATGAGGGGAGTCCATGGGGAAATGTCCAGTGAATATGTCGGGGGAGGGAGTCAGGGGATATCCGGAGAGGGATGTCCTAGGCTCTGAAATTTTAGCAAGAGCTATTTAGAACAGGTCTAATCCACGCAAATTTTTAAATTTATTTAGGAAACAAAAATTTGACTTGCTCCTATATATACCTTATTTGTATTATTTCTTGGCTTTTCCCAAGTATTGTATGTTATTTATATCTGTCTTTTGTACTTAACCTTCTACAAAATCAAGTTCATGGTGTTCCTTGCAGGTGAAATTTATTTGCAAATAATAGTAAACATAGCTTGATATGTTTCACGTGATTGTGGATAAAGGATTCAGATCATTATTAATGATAAACATTTTATAGTTTCTGACCCTAAAAGTACCGCGAATGGAAGTTTCTATTGAGTGGCAGAGTATTTTCATAAAATGGTAAGTCGAGTACAAAGGTATACAATCTTCTTTACCTAAAAATTATTCATTCTTACCTTGACATAAAAGCAGAATCAGTCTTATTGTTGTGTTCAGTTTTTAGTTTGGGTGGATTTATTTATTCAAGTTATTATTCACTGGAGTTGCAAATAATTCAATACTAATCATGGAATAAAACATTAATTTGAATATATAGTTAATTACGACAATGAAATGTTGGATTATATTATTGTGATACATTAAAAGATTATTAACAAATCAAAACACTCCAAGCCCTTTTAACATTAGAACGATCCAAACTACAGGCAAACCAACATATTGCTTATTGGAAGTTATATGGAATACCATATGAATTCTATTGGAATTTCCTATACTTTAACTTGTGGTAAATCTTTTATATATGTATGTATGTATGTACGTACGTACGTACGTACGTACGTATGTATGTATGTATGTATGTATGTATGTATGTATGTATGTATGTATGTATGTATGTATGTATGTATGTATGTATGTATGTATGTATGTGTGTGTGTGTGTGTGTGTGCGTGCGTGCGTGCGTGCGTGCGTGTGTGTGTGTGCATTTATATTTGGTGTAAACCGAGGACATTCATGAGATTACACACCAACGTACCGAGGAAACGCCTCCAACCGATGATGTCCTCGATTGGAAAAGTGGTAAAATCTTGCTTCAACCAACTATTTTCGTCAAGAATGACGTAAAATGATGATTTAAAGGAATGCCCCTGGTTACACGCTTGATGCTTGTTCGCGATTTTGGAGTGTATCTTTTTCCAAAGCTTGATATACACACGCCCGAAACCATGTCCTTGATAACACGGTACTGACCTTGTAGAGAGATCTCCAATATCAAATTACAATTTGCAAAAATTTATTATCTCCCTTTAGATCCAAGCATCAATTCCTAACTACTTAGCTAAACTATAAGAATAAAAGCTGGTCCATATAACAGTCCCTGGTAGTCTTTTTTAATTATTCATGCATGTGAGACAATAATGTTGGGAAACTAACGATACATTCAATCTATACACGAACAATACATGCAAATTAATCTACGACATGTACGAAAGAAGTACGTCAAAATTCCATTGGAAATATGCATGAATTCATTCTAGAGTTGTACCGAAAAACGGGTAATTGCTAAAAAAAAAACATTAAAAAAACAATACGCTTTATCGAAGTTTACATATTTTATACATTATATCATAATAACAATCCAAAAATATCCTCAACAATATATTCATAAAAAATACAAGTATACATTAAATTTTCCTAATGAAACAAGCAAAATGTATGCTTGAGATAAGAACATATCGCTCAAGAGTCAAATAAAATCAGCCTTGTTGACCAAAAAGCCACGATTCATATACATAAATGCCAGATATATGCAAAGAGTATTTATCAGAATCGTCATCACTTACAAAAGTATCAAGCTACATTCTCTCCTCATTCACTCTGGAACACGGTAGCAGTTTTCAGTCGATATTAATCAAAATCATTATAACACGGTAATTGTATTTATCCTATTATGACTTTGTGCATCATTGATGCTAAGAACAAGAATGATGGCTTTGTTTAAGGTGCTTATGATGACGTTCGCTAAAATATGGGTATGCCGATGTTTTGAATCGATAGTGATGATGATGATGATAACAGTGATTTATATGATGATGGCTACACACGGTAGTTCCTCCTTCAGACTCTGTGAACTATGATCATTTTATACGGCATAATGGAGACATTTACCGTGTATAATCTCTCCACGAAAAAACAAAAATTCTTGCTTTGAAATATACTAATGATGCTGAATAATTACTGAATAATTATTTCACCGTTCCGTCAGTTGCTGATTATTTTGCTCATTAGAAAAATTCATGGAAACCGACACAATTTCAATTTCTTGAAGATATTTAACGCAGCTGCATCGAATACGGACACGGCGGATTATGGAATACAAAATATTATTGTAAGAATGTTATCTAGGTTGATATGGAAGCATGTTATCCTGGAAGTTTTCTTGGATACAGAGAGTGTTGTGAATACATGAAGAGAATTGGGCATTTAAACACATTCATTAAAATTACAAGAGATAAATCAACCCCAGCCAAATTTTGATTTGAATGGATTCGCCAATATAGAGTTGTTTTCATTTCCGGAAAATCTCCATCCGATTACAAAGGTTGGTATGTCCGTCATTTCTCAGAAAAATATTGGGCTCCAATAGTACTATTATGATATATCCTTGATAATAAAATTGAAATATCGTTGATTGCAAGTGAAGAGATAATATCGTATCATTCACAAAAACAAATCTGGTTACCAAATTCAATGAAATAATTAAAGATAATCCCGATGAAATTGAATATGTTAATAATCTTCCACAAGATCTCGGCAAAAAATAATCGATACATTTGATCATGTGATTATTACGACATTCTGGGAGATTAATCATCAAGGATGCCGAACTCTATTTTATAAATAGCTGATACAACAAAGAAAGGTACATTTATAAGTCAAAGTAATGCTTATTTGTCGGAGAGAACTAAATTAGGCACAATTGTGACCTTTATAGATGGTGAGTCATCGCAGTTTACTCTTTTAAGATCTTCGATGTTAGCATATGTTTCGATAAATTTATTACCTATAATAAACATTTTTCCTGATACCGCGTTTAGAAATGGTACATATTAATTTATATAAATAGCAAATATTCGGAGTTGTTAAAACAATTACTTGGCTCTGATGCATCATGGAGCGAATTGAGAACAAAACGAGAAAATATGTTTCGTTATTCTGAATCTGCCAACGTTTAAATTAAGGAAATATACTACAAAAATAATTAATAACACAATTATCATCTGCACCATCCTTATTTAATCTTGTGTCCAGACATATAACTGTGTATCTCAATGGACCAGGAGATTCTGGTAAAAGAACGCGTGCGATTGAATTATTTCTTAACAGCTGTTTAGATATGATCGTTTTGACACCAACGCACAGAGAATTGAACGAACTATGATTAAAATCACAAACTTATTAGAGTTTCTTCAGATGGTTCGGAGACGCATGGACTCCAGAACGAATGGGTGACAAATACATTCTTAAAATTATTATCTGGGATGAAATATGTACGGGATCGGTGGAAGTTTCAAAAATGTTTCGTGATTGGTTATTGGCAAAGAATACCGCTGTGATAATATCTAGTGATTATGGTCAACCGCAACCTTTTGTAGGACTTTCTCCACATGAGTGGCTTAAAACGTTTGTAGATTATAACAAAGAAATAACTGATGATCATTGTAACGATTGCCATTCCATGTAATACAGATGTATAAACATGAGTATTATTACCGCGTTTTGATGTGTAAGCATCGCTGCAAGCAGTTTTAATAGAATATGCAAGTCGCCAGCCATACAGGCTATAGGGTCAAAGGCTAGTAGTCCTCTCACCTAGGTGTTAACATTGGTTTAGAGATCAAAAAGAAACCACAGGGTAAACTGGGCGTGTTCTATCCCGCCATATAGACAGACAAGCAGGAAGATATTATCAGCGAAGTTTGATTCGGACAGACCACAGAGACATCCAATCGGAATTACAATAGAGGCTGGGATTAAATCTTAGATCGAAATGATAGCTAAAAACTCACAGGAAATTATCACAATACATGAGCAGATTATGAGAAGTTGATCTAGGGGTTTTAAGTGAAAGGATACTCCTAGAGGAAGCCACTCGGAATCTTAGGACCAGAATTGAAAGAGAATGAAAAGCGTCGATCGACAAGGTCAGTATGTTATTTGCTCGATTTTTGCAAAACATTCCAGCGTCATAATTGTAAGTATTGGTAGAATGTATACTTAATTACTCGGATTGTTTTATTATGTAAAATTAGTGTTTCATTTAGATGCGTGTTTCATACATACGTTTGAGTTTACGTAGAGAATTATGTAGATTGCTATCCTCAGAGTTAATATTGTAATTCGCTGGTAGGGTCCTTCGTACTAACCAATATTTTTAGTAATGTTAGAGTTTACGAATGTTTGAATTGGAGTTTAGGAAAATGATTCAAGTACGCAAGACAAGGTACAATACATATGTGAATATATCAGAGCGTGGATATTTGAATATCTGTAAATTTGTATGAGTTGTGATGTAAAGATATGCGTCTGATTATTGTTTATTGGTTTGTGTAATGTTATTATGGGTATTTACTGATGTGAAGCAATTTATTGTTGTTTGTATAAGAGTAATTGACATCGTGCTTATATTGTGTTGTGTTATTATGTTTTGTTTTACCGTACAAGGATGCATGCATATTTCGGTGTGAATAAATGCCTGACTGGTGAAATTAACAGCCTTATTTGATGATGGGTTGTGTGTAGTGTGAGATGTGAGCGATGAGGAAAATATTATACCATCCTTGTGTTTTCACATGAATCTTTTCGGGGGACGGATCTTCCGGTTCAAGTTCGTAGTCCCAAGTCTCTAAGAGGGAGACGGAAGTGAGACTGACAGTGCAGTCGGAGTCGACAACGGTAGTCCACGCAGAGAAGAAGGATAGAAGGGGAAGAGGAAAGTAGTCTGGTGGAGGAAATAGAGAAGGAGGAGGAGGAGGAGGAGGAGGAGGAGAAGGAACTTTGAGGGATTCAGGGAGGGCGAGATGGAAATAGGAGATAGAGAAGGATAAACAGATGTGTCGAACACAAGGACAATTGGAAATCTCTACACTACGAATCAAATTATGTGATAGGCTAGAAAAAAAAGTCTAGCGGAAGAAGCGGATTTGGGAAATTTGAATTACTTGTTATCAAATTGTTATTATTAAACTTCACCATTCTTGTATCATTTAACCATCGTCATTGCTGAATGGGGCTCAGAGCTCTACATCTAGCTTTAACTAACTCAACTTCCAAACCAAAATCGAGCCTGGGTTGGTCTTCTGCAATAACTTAAATAAATATTGGAAGCACCCCAACTCCAATCCAATACAACCAAACCTCGCAGTGGGGGCGACCTTTAACAATCATAGAGATATTGATGAACCTCTGAAAGAATTTCAAATTTTAATCAGACTGCACCCAGATAAGATTCAATGTGAGATCATGCCTGAAGTAATTCCGGAAACACATATTAACGATTTTTGGAATTTGTGGAGACCTGCTGATATGATAGTTGCAAGTAGAAAGATTGTTCTCTATACACTTCAACAGCAATTATTTCTGTTACATAAAGAAAAATATTCATATCTACCATTAATGTTGTGTTATCTTCCAGCAAATACACGAAAATAAAATACTGAAGTTGAGATTTTAGAAATTAATGACAAATAAAATCTTGTACAAATTGATATTGTTTTAGTTCCGTCAGTGCTGGTGAGTGCGGGTTAACGATGGACAAAACTCTGTGGACACTAGGATATGCTATAACGATTAATTTATAATAAAAAGATTAACTATTTCTGATACGAATGTTTGAATTATAAATGATAGAATCGAGTCGTCAAATTCAGTTTTTCTAGCAGTGTCAAGAGTCAGAAGAATATCTTAGCTGCGGAGGGTTATTATATATAATTATCAAACTGATAGCAATGGCATGATGTACTTAAAATCGACTTCGTAGAGATCAAGAAAAAAATTCTGCTTTTAATAATCTCGTAGTAAATGATGATGTGATGCTGGACAAACAATTCAATCCAGCTCGGATATTTTCTAGAAGTAAACACAAAAATACAGACGTGATTAATGTCACTTAGCGATATACGCAGATACCTAAAACCTAACTGCAATATTGTAGTTGTGTTTAATGTAGTCGATACACATACTCTGCGAATATTCATCAAACTTAGTGTTCAGTGGATATGGACATGATTAAGTTTAAAAACTTTTTTCAAAAGCACAAGCCACCACACACGGACTTTTCACGATAAATTTACATTATCCTTTGTCGAAGTATTGTGTAGGTCTCGATAACAGTTTTGGTCGAGAGACAGTACAAGTGAAGGTGAACGACCAAATGTGAGTGTCCAACGCGTAAACTAACACGCGTAAAAAAGTGAATATAAAACGTCAGCGATAAAGTAACAAAATGAGCTAACTAATTTAGAAAGACTCTCTGTCGGTTAAAGCTTCGGTTTCGTGTTATTGACCTTGTATTTTCCGCCTTTGTAGGAACCTTATTTTTCATGAATACGGTCTTCAGCAAAATGGTTTGCTGCTAACTTTCCGTCTTATGAACGATGTGACATTACATACTGCTGAGCTTACTACCGACTTATTCGAAGACAGTACCATTCATACCTCAAGGGAAAAAAGAAACCCTATTTAAAACAAACTGCAGGAGGGCCTGGTCAGATCTTTTGCTGAATGGAGAAAACTGAATCACATGATAATCACCTCACTAAAATCAGCTGTATGAAAACTAGTTCTCAGAAAACGTGATAATATGAAATTCTACATTGAAACAATCGCACTTGTCAGCAATATTCAGGAGGTTAAGCATACTCTTAGCTTGGAAATATCGCCTGAGTACAAGGGTAATCACTTGTTATAAAACAAAAGTGCTCAAAATTATATACAACCAGTGTATGCATGATTGATTGCAGTATGAAAACATTACCTGTAGAGCAGTCAAAATTTTTTGAATTTCGTTCAAAACTAAAAACATAAATATCCTAAATCCATCAGAGGAACTATTGAACTCCTCTTTCAGTCGACGAATAAAGTATGGGAAAAAAATTATTCTTCTCCCAACACTACGAAAATTGGTATTTATTTTATCAATTGTACGGAATATCATGTTCTAACAATAGCAGCAAAATATGTCATTAAAAGTTTCTGGCAGACATATACCAATCGATAAGACGAAGGTACAACCAAAAGACTGCCATATTAAAATATATTTTTATAAAAGAATACTTGGGAAAAATTGGATGCAAAATCTTTTTGCAGATTGTGATACTGTCAAATATAACTTTAAAAACAACATTTTTCAATGACAGTAAAATTTCAATCATGACGGATATATATATATATATATATATATATATATATATATATATATATATATATATATCAGGCAAGTCTGAAAAACTCTTCATTTATATGGAATCACAGTCATCTTTTCTAATAGCATCAACAGCAAATATTACAGTAATTGTGACGATTATTTCGATCACCAATATGACAACGATGAAGACAATGATTATAAAGATAATAATGATGATCATAATAATAATAATAATAATAATAATAATAATAATAATAATAATAATAATAATAATAATAATAATAATAATAATAATAATAATAATAATAATAATAATAATAATAATAATAATAATAATAATAATAATAATAATAATGGTGTACCCATCAATGGTGATGGTTGGATGGGAGTCTGCATCCTGCGCAATGACATTCGTCTTCTTCAAACTGATGATCAGCCCAAACTCTTTACAGGCGTGGGAGAGGCGACATACCAGCTGATGGAAGTCCTTCTTTCGTATGTGATGTCAAAGCTGCATCGTCAGCGAAGAGCAATTCACGGATGGGAACCTCCGTGACTTTGGTCTTTGCACGGAGACGTTTGATGTTTGAACAGTTTGCCATTTGCCCTGGTGTGAATGTACACTCGCTCGCTGCAGTACTTGAAGGCGCACTGGAGGAGCACGGTGAAGAAGATGACAAAAAAGGTTGGTGCAAGGACACAACCCTGCTTTACGACACTGCTGGCTATGAAGGCATCTAAAGTTGCGCCGTTGAAGCACACTGTGCATTGAGTGTTCTGGTGAAACTATGTGATGACAGCAAGCAATCGAGGGGGGAAGTGGACCTTCTTCAGGAGTTTGAAGAGTCCGCTCCGCATGACCAGGTCAAACACCTTTGTCAGGTCTATGAAGGCAATGTAGAGAGGCATTTGCTGCTCTTGGCACTTCTCCTACAGTTGAGGTAGGGAGAAGATTATATCTACAGTTGACCGGCCAGCTCTGAAACCACACTGGTATTCTGGGTAGATACGGGAGGCTAGTGTCTGCAAGCGTACCAGTGCGACACGTGCGAAGGCTTTTCCGACGATACTGAGGAGGGAGATGCCCCAATAGTTGTTACGGTCGTTGCGGTTTCCTTTGTTTTTTGTACAAAGTGATGATGTTGGCATCCTGCGAGTCTTGGGGGATGTGTCCCTGTTCACAACAGAGGCAGAGGAGTTCGTGCAAGAGCTGGAGTAGTGCCAGTTTCCCGTTCTTGAGGATTCCAGGTGGGATGCCGTTGCTCCTAGGGGCCTTCCCACAAGCGAGACAGTCGATGGCTTTAGTTAGCTCTTCCATGGAGGGAGGTGTGTCTATTTCATCCATGATTGGTAGGTCTGGTATGGCGTTCAGGGCAGTATTGGTGACGACGGTTTGGGTTGCATACACCTCGTGATCGTACTTAACCCAGCGCCGCAGCTGTTTCTCCTGTTCTGTTATGATTTCTCCGATCTTGGACTTGAGGTGGGGCGGTCTTGACAGATGGGGGATCTGTCGCCTTTTTGATGCCCTCGTACAGGCTTCTTCCATCTCCAGTGTCAGCAGCTGTTTGTTCCGTCCGCCTCAACCTGGGCAGCCCCCAAACAGTAAGGTGCTATCCCGCCATGGCCTACCTGTTTCATTGGGTGCGTGAAGCTTACGGAACATTCTCGACAAGTAGGCCAAAATCACAGCACCAGGCAAGACTCAACAAAGAGAAAAGAAGACTCCAGTTCTTCGTTGTGCAAGCTGGTACGTCAGGACCACGTTTACTGGACATACCGATGACCTGCAGCAGATAGAAGATGAACGGAAGACTGCGTAATTGACAGGGAACTTTCCCGACAGAATGTCGACAATACCTGCCTTCAGGAGACCAGACTAGCTGACAGTGGCACCTCAGGGAAACCAACTATACCTTCTTTTGGCATGGAAAGTCCTCCGATGAACCTACACAATGTGATGTCGGCTTCGCTGTAAAGAACATGCTCATCGCCTTCATTGAGCTTCCATCATCAGGCACTAAGAAGATCCTAACCCTTCGGCTGTCAACAGTCTCAGGCCCAGGTTTTACCTTATTGTGTTTTTGTATATATATATATATATATATATATATATATATATATATATATATATATATATATATATATATATATATATATATATATATATATATATATATATATATATATATATATATATATATATATATATATATATATATATATATATATATATATAGATAGATAGATAGATAGATAGATAGATAGATAGATAGATAGATAGATAGATAGATAGATAGATAGATCCCAAGCAAATGTTGTTTTCAGCTTTTGAAACTAGTGTGCAATCTCACATAGCTTAATAAAAATGACAGTAAAATATGTTTGAAATAAACACAACAGAGTACGGTAATAGAATAATACCTTCTTCTTCTTCTACATAATTTTTCATATAAATTTGTTGTTCAAAATATGTTCCTTTTCATATATCATTTTCAACAAAACAAAATAACAAAAAAGTTCCATTGCTAACTACTAACATATCAATAATATTAGAAACATTTATCTTCATAATAAAGTTTACAAAAATTGTTTTCTAATGTCATATTCGATTATTAAATCAAGCAGTAGTGAAGATTGTATTTTTCCGCTGCATTCATCCCCGCGTTATTTTTTTTTAATTATAACCACGCTTTCAACAAATTTCAAACGTAATGAATAAGTCAAAAGTAATTGTTATCTCTGACTCAATGCTAAAATATTTTCTACTGTCAATATCTGAGAAATTTATTTGTTTTCTTATTCAATTTCTTTAACCATTACTTTTTCCTTGCAATAAAATATTTTGATACGCTAATTGATGTAAAACATCCTCGTTTTTAAATGTGAACTATAACACGGCTCTTAATTTTACCTTGACCTGAAAGCCATATAGTTTTTATATCTCAACAACAAAAAACAACAAAAACTTCCATACACTGACACATGTAAAACATGAATGTATAAAAATTTATCATATAAATGCGATGGTCATCAACTGAACATTGAATATACTGTCATGCATATATTTTGTTTAAATTGCGTTCCAACTGTACTCTCCTATATCTGATATGTGAAAACAACCTACAAAATAACCTCTCCCACTTCCCAAGTTTTTAATCTGCTCTGTATATTACCTATATAATCAAAGTATTGACCTTGACCCAGTTATATATCTTGAAGATAAATGTTTACCCTTCTCAGTCAGTACACGTTAGTAGATAATAATAGCATGGGTTACTAAATAGCACATCTGTATACATCTACCTGACGTGGCAAGCACTGCACTCTTATTATATTATATACAGTACAGGGCAAATTCCAGTATACAAAGCAGTCACGCCATTCACATGCTGTCACAGAATATGAACTCTCGCACATGCATAAATACAGACATACATAGACGCCCATGCACGCACGCATGCAAGCACGCAAGCACATACATACATACATACATACATACATACATACATACATACATACATACATACATACATACATACATACATACATACATACATACATACATACATACATACATACATACATACATACATACATACATACATACATACATACATACATTAAACACTAATAGCTCAAAAACTCACACCATAGCCTTAAGTTAAGAAATCTGCTAGGGGCCAAATTACGAAATTGTACCTTGCCACCTCATTCTTGATCCAGTTACACAAACTACATTATTTACTCTACACTGTCACCGAGGTCCTTGCATTAGGCTGTACTGAACCTGTCCAGATTACGGTGGCAAAATGAGCGATGCAAAGAAAACTGTTCAGTCTATCCAGAACACTAGTTTCCATGGTACTAGAAAGGAAAGCAGCATGCCATTAACTAGGCCAGCTACATGGGAACATGGATAGTGAATATGAGTAGCGTTGCTATTCTCCAGGAAGACCATCACAAAATAAAAACTGCCATTAATTCATTAGCGACCAGAGACGAGTTAAGTTTAGTAATATCTGGCATAGTGTCCCAGTTGTTCTATAAACTTAAAGTCGATCTAATGAAAGAAGTGAAAATAAAATTTGTGAACAAAAATTAGAGTTGGAAAGAAAAGAAAAACAGTTAAATTAGCGAAGTCTGAAAATAACAGTTTGAAACAGGAACTACATGACTCCAGTAAAGACAATGAAAAGCTAGAGGAAGACATTTAAAATACTGTAGATCGCTCCAAAGGAAGCCGTGAATATTACATACCATAATGAACAATATTTAATTAAAAATAACATCAAAACTGTCAATTTTCCTGAATCACAAACTAAAAATGTCAGAGCAACTTTTGCGAAAATGGTGAAAAATTATAGCTGCCAAGTAGTAGATGTTCTTGCAATACTTTGGATCCCTGAGATTAGTAGCTCTCCAAACGCAGAAATTGTGAAATTTTGGAATGCAGAATCTAAAGGCAATATCGCCATAACGAAAAGGGATTTTAAGACCAAATATAATTTAAGAGTAGTAGAAGATGTCACTAGGCAAAAAAAGGACTCATAAATAGATTGACCACCCAATCATCAATTGAATCTCCCTAGTATTATAGTTGCTGTATGAATGCAAAAACAACGGCTCGTAAAAGGCACACATTTGACTTTTTTGATGACATCAATAAAACACTCAATCCCGACCCAACCCACATGTGAATAAGTTTTCATATTGATTCTGATTACAACTGGAAGTATAAAACTTATTAAAAAAAAGATGTGGAAAAGTTTTTTTTCTGGACTTTTGTATATTTTGAGTTAGGATAAGTGGCTACAGTAGCAGGACTTTTTACCCGATACTAGTGCTTGGTCTTGATGAGAATGAGTATAGGACGTTCACAGGCGCCAGCAGGATTTTTCGCAGGGAAGGGGATCAGGACTTTCTGCAGGGGTAGGGCAGGATTTTTTCAGGAGCGTTAGACAGTCAATCATGGCCGGGAGAGTTAGTATAAGAAGCTGTCTGAAACTAAAGCTAATATTTATTAAGAGTTTTCAAAAGAATCTTGTGACATATTTTCAGCTTCATTTGCATGATTATACTTGTCAGAATATATATATATATATATATATATATATATATATATATATATATATATATATATATATTTGCAGTACAGTATGATTATTTCCAGTGTGGTCACGTGCCCCACTTAACCAAAGAAGACGCTGGTGTTGGTCACATATTGCCTATACTGGTCATATGTATACATGTCTGTGTGCGTATGTATATGTGCATATATGAATGCCTAAGCTTGTATTAATATGTATGTATGTATGTATGTATGTATGTATGTATGTATGTATGTATGTATGTATGTATGTATGTATGTATGTATGTATGTATGTATGTATGTATGTATGTATGTATGTATGTATGTATGTATGTATGTATGTATGTATGTATGTACGTACGTACGTACGTACGTACGTACGTACGAATGTATGTATGTATGTATGTATGTATGTATGTATGTATGTATGTATGTATGTATGTATGTATGTATGTATGTATGTATGTATGTATGTATGTATGTATGTATGTATGTATGTATGTATGTATGTATGTATGTATGTATGTATGTATGTATGTATGTAAGTGGGTGTAGGGTGTGTATATCTATTTCACTAACCTTTATACACACATACATGTCCAACAAATAGATGCAAAACTTGAATAAACACTCCATCCTGTATGATAAACACTCCATGCTCTATGATAAACACTCCATCCTGTATGATAAACAATTCATGTAGTATGATAAACACTTTATGCTATATGATAAACCTTCCATGCTGTATGACAAACACTCATCCTGTATTATAAACACTCCAGGCCCTATGATAAACAATTCCATACTATATGATAAACACTCCAGGCTGTATGAAAAACACTCCATACTATATGATAAACACTCCAGGCTGTATGAAAAACACCATACTATAGGATAAACACTCCAGGCTGTATGAAAAACACTCCATACTATATGAAAAACACTCCATACTATATGATAAACACTCCAGGCTCTATGATAAACACTCCAGGCTCTATGATAAACACCCCATACTATATGATAAACACTCCAGGCTGTATGAAAATCACTCCATACTCTATGATAAACACTCCAGGCTCTATGATAAACACTCCAGGCTCTATGATAAACACTCCAGGCTGTATGAAAAACACTCCATACTATATGATAAACACTCCAGGCTCTATGATAAACACTCCAGGCTGTATGAAAAACAATCCATACTATATGATAAACACTCCAGGCTGTATAATAAACACTCCATACTATATGATAAACACTCCATGCTCTATGATAAACACCCCATACTATATGATAAACACTCCAGGCTGTATGAAAATCACTCCATACTCTATGATAAACACTCCAGGCTCTATGATAAACACTCCAGGCTGTATGAAAAACACTCCATAATATATGATAAACACTCCAGGCTCTATGATAAACACTCCAGGCTCTATGATAAACACTCCAGGCTGTATGAAAAACACTCCATACTATATGATAAACACTCCAGGCTGTATGATAAACACTCCAGGCTGTATGAAAAACACTACATACTATATGATAAACACTCCAGTCTGTATGATAAACACTCCATACTATATGATAAACACTCCATACTCTATGATAAACACTCCAGGCTCTATGATAAACACTCCAAGCTGTATGAAAAACACTCCATACTATATGATAAACACTCCAGGCTCTATGATAAACACTCCAGGCTGTATGAAAAACACTCCAGGCTGTATGAAAAACACTCCATACTATATGATAAACACTCCAGGCTGTATGATAAACACTCCAGGCTGTATGAAAAACACTCCATACTATATGATAAACACTCCATACTATATGATAAACACTCCAGGCTGTATGATAAACACTCCAGGCTGTATGAAAAACACTACATACTATATGATAAACACTCCAGTCTGTATGATAAACACTCCATACTATATGATAAACACTCCATACTCTATGATAAACACTCCAGGCTCTATGATAAACACTCCAAGCTGTATGAAAAACACTCCATACTATATGATAAACACTCCAGGCTCTATGATAAACACTCCAGGCTGTATGAAAAACACTCCAGGCTGTATGAAAAACACTCCATACTATATGATAAACACTCCAGGCTGTATGATAAACACTCCAGGCTGTATGCAAAACACTCCATACTCTATGATAAACACTCCAGGCTGTATGATAAACACTCCAGGCTGTATGGTAAGCACTCCAGGATCTATGAAAAACACTCCATACTGTATGATAAACACTCCAGGCTCTATGATAAACACTCCAGGCTGTATGATAAACACTCCAGGCTGTATTAAAAACACTCCATACTATATGATAAACACTCCAGGCTGTATGATAAACACTCCATACTATATGATAAACACTCCAGGCTCTATGATAAACACTACAGGCTGTATGAAAAACACTCCATACTCTATGATAAACACTCCAGGCTCTATGATAGACACTCCATACTAAATGATAAACACTCCAGGCTCTATGAAAAAGACTCCATATTCTATGATAAACACTCCAGGCTCTATGATAAACACTCCAGGCTGTATGAAAAACACTCCATACTATATTATAAACACTCCAGGCTGTATGATAAACACTCCATACTATATGATAAATACTCCAGGCTCTATTATAAACACTCCAGGCTGTATGAAAAACACTCCATACTATATGATAAACACTCCATACTATATGATAAACACTCCATACTATATGATAAACACTCCATACTATATGATAAACACTCCATGCTGTACGTTGAACACTCCATCCTGTATGATAAACACTCCATGCTGTACGTTAAACACTCCATCCTGTATGATAAACACTCCATGCTGTACGTTCAACACTCATTCTGTATGATAAACACTGCAAACTGTATGATAAATATCCAATACTGCATAATATACACTCCAGGCTGTATGATAAACACTCCATGCTGTATAATAAACACTCCATCCTGTATTATGAACATTCCATGCTGTACGATAAACACTCCAACCTGTATGATAAACAGTCACTGCTGTACGATAAACACTTATCCTGTATGATAAACACTCCATGCTGTATGATAAACAATCCATGCTGTATGATAAACACTCCATGCTGTATGATAAACACTCCATGCTGTATGATAAACATTCCATGTTGTATGATAAACACTCCATCCTGTCCGATAAACACTCTATCCTGTATGATAAACATTCCATACTATATGATAAACACTCCATGCTGTACGATAAACACTCCATCCTGTATGATAAACATTCCATGCTGTATGATAAACACTCCATCCTCTCCGATAAACACTCTATCCTGTATGATAAACATTCCATACTATATGATAAACACTCCATGCTGTACGATAAACACTCCATCCTGTATGATAAACAGTCACTGCTGTATGATAAACACTTATACTGTATGATATTCACTCGATGCTGTATGATAAACACTCCATGCTGTATGATAAACACCCATCCTGTCCGATAAACACTCTATCCTGTATGATAAACATTCCATACTATATGATAAACACTCCATGCTGTACGATAAACACTCCAACCTGTATGATAAACAGTCACTGCTGTACGGTAAACACTTATCCTGTATGATAAACACTCCTTGCTGTATGATAAGCACTCCATGAATTATGATAAACACTTCATGCTGTATGTTAAACACTTTACTTTTTTTGATAAACTCTCCATCCTCTTTGATAATCACTCCATCCTGTATGGTAAGTACTCCATGCTGTACGTTAAACACTCCATCCTGTAGGATAAACACTCCATGCTGTACGTTAAACACTCCATACTATATGATTAACACTCCATGCTCTATGATAAACATTCCATGCTGTATGATACACACTCCAGGCTGTATGATAAATACTCCATATTGTATGATAAAAACTCCATCCTGTATAATAAACATTCCATCTTGTATGATAAACACTCGACCTTGTATGATAAAAACTCCATCCTGTACAATAAACACTCCATCCTGTACAATAAACACTCCATCATGTATGATAAACACTACATACTGTATGATACACACTCCATGATCTATGATAAACTCCCCATGCTTTATGATAAACACTCCATGCTGAATGATAAACACTCCATCCCGTATGACAAACTCTTCATGGACCGAGCAGCAATTCTGGACATCAAGAATTAACTTCCGCAAAGGATCCATAGAGATATATCAATCCTGAGAGTAGAATATTTACCTGGCGACATGCATATCCCCTGACATAAAGTTTAATAGATCATTTTTTAATCTCTGAGGATAAGTTTTTAGATTGTAATGATGCATCCATTATTCCTGGCTATAAAAGGGACTATTCCTCAATTACACTAAACTTATAGATATTCGCATTACCCAGTCATACTGAGTACTTGAAATTCAATTAAAATTATTAAAGCAAGAAGAATATTTTCAGATGGTTGAAAGATGCACATGTAACTCAGCAAAATAATAGTATTGTGATGGCGATAAGAAAAACCTACTTCATGTGAATTAACTTGCAATGATTGTTTTTTTTTAAAATCCCTAATGTGATTATAAGAACAGAATGAATTAGTTACTCTAAATCTAAGGCAAAACGTGAAAAATACATTTAAAGAAAATCGAAGCTGAAATACAGATCTTAGATACTTTAGTGAATCAAACCACTATGTTGAAACTACAGAACAAAAATTAAGCAGATTTAGAAGAAATGATGAAAAAAGGTTGAAGGTGTAATGTTAAGATCAAAAGCAAGGTGGTATGAGTGGCAAAAAAAAAACGTTAGAAAAAGTTCCTTAACCTTGAAAAGAGTAATTACACAAACAATACAATAAAATACTAATTACGGAAGATGGAACCGGGATAACAGGTCAAAACGATGTATTAAATCACCGGAAAGATTTTTCTGAAGAACTATACAAACTCCAAAACAACAATAATTTACAAACTCCTAATCGCTTTTCAAATCTTGATAGAAAACGTTTAGATTTTGAAAGATTCTTGTGTGAATGTAAGCTAACTTTTGAGAAATGTGGTTTAGCACTGAAAAATATGAAAAATGAAATTATCCGTTTCCGATGGATTTAATTTTGAATTTTACAAATTCTTTTGGAAACATTTCGGCGGCTTTCACTTGAGGTCTCAAAATGCGTGACATGATCACCACCATTTGTCAGAATTTCAGTCTCACAGATTTATTTCTTACATTCCATATGAAGATAAAGACAGAAAATTCATTAAAAATTGGAGATCAATTTCACTACTTAAAATTTCTTCGGCATCAATTGCCTCTAGGGTCAAGAATGTCCTCCTTTTATTATTAGTGGCAGTCACAAATGTTTATGAAAGGAAGATTCGTAGGTGAAAAGACAAGCATTTTGTATGATCTTATAGAGTATCTTGAAAAAAAATGAATCTGGTCTTCTCTTACTGATAGACTTTGTAAAAGCTTTTGACTAGGTCGAATGGGACCTTTTGGAGAATGCCCTGGAATTTTTTAACTTCGTGTAATCTTTTTGTCAGTGGTTTAGAGTATTCTACAATGAGTCTAAACGTTGTGTTAGTAATAATGGGCATTTTATCCCCATGTTTCAAATTAGAGAGAGGTTGTCGCCAGGGATAGCATTTAGCACCATACTTATTTATAATAGGAATTGAACTTCTTGCAATACCAATAAAAGGAACACAAATATTACAGTCATCTTATATATTGGAATAGAGTTCAAATTAAGACAGTACGCTGATGACGCTTTGTTACCATTAGGCGGCTGTCCTTTGTCCTTGATTTTAAATGACTTTGCCTCAGCATCAGGTCTACGCTGCGATGTTTTTAAATCTAAAGCTATTTGTATTGGAAATTTAAAACTTTTCAAATGAAAAATATTTCTTAAATTGATATTAACTGGTGAGTTGCCAATTTTAAGTTACTGGGAGTATATTTCTCTTTGAAATTGAAGGATATGGTTGAACTTAATTATATAACGAAGTTAAAGGAAGTAAATAAATTTCTCAGCTGGTGGAGTAGTAGGCATTTGTCATTAACTGGAAAATTGCCTTGGTAAAATCCTTGATTTTACCAATTTTTTCATCTTTTTGCTGTTCTACAAAGTCCCCCACCCCAAATAGAAAATGAACCGAATAAATTATTTTTTCGTGTTTATTTTACGTAGACAGCGAGAGGGTAAAGAGATACTCTTATAGGTTCTTTAAGGAAGGGAGATTAAATATTATTAATTTGCACTCATTTATGTGTTCTATAAAACTTTCCTACATTAGGCGTTATATACCGAACGAAGATGGTTTGAGGCAAAGTAACTGTTTCTGGTCAAGTTTTTGGAAAAGTTGGAGGTATACTGTTATTAAAATTGAGAAGATCAAAATTAAAATAAATCTCAAAAAAAAACAAAAACAACTTTTTGGCTTGATGTTATATATGCTTTATCTCAATGGAAAATAAACCGTCCATTATATACGAATACTTGTCTCAAGATACTCTTAATTTAGTAACTATATATGATTTTAAATCATATGCAAGACATAGAAAAAACGGTGTTGTATTTTACTAAAACCTTGTCCATTCACAAAGATCTCTATAACTTTTTTGATGAAAAAAAAATAAACCACACGAATTAATCCTGTTATTATGTGCGTTGCCCTTATCTCAAAGATATCAGTCAAATGGAAAAAAGAAACCTAAAAGTGAAAATATTTGCCATGAAATACTCGACAAAACTTTGTTCCTTAGGGTAAGAGCAAGACATAAATTTATTTATAAAGATCTTATAAAAGCCAATATGCAAAAGTCAAATGGTAAATATGAACGTTGTCCAGGCAGCTAGGGTGAGCAATTGGTGTAAATGAATGGTTCAGCTCTTTTGTTTTGTTTGAACTTGGTACAGTATACACAATAATGATTACCTTTAATTTTAGAGTTCTACATATAACTATTGCCGCAAACCAGACCTTGAAAAAGATTAATTAATAACGATGCATTCACCTTCTGTAAGGAGGGACAGAAAAACCTGAGTATTTATTCTATGACTTTTCAGTTACTGAACATGTTTGGTAATTATTGTGGAATGGATGTAAGACCTAAAGTTCAAAGTTACACTAAATGATGTCTTTATAATAAATACAAAATAGATGATCTTGTAAACTTTCTAATCTTGCAAGCTTGCAAATTATGTTATATAAAAATCACGTTGTCCATCAAAAATCCCATATCTTACCTATTATACAAATTGTGTTTGATCGTATAAAAAGCTGTATAAATGTCGCCAGAGCGAATAACAGAACTGAAGAATTTAAGATCAATTGGACATTTTTGTCAACTTTGGGCTTCATTTCTTAATTTTACTTTACTTTCGTATCAAAGAAACAAACAGGCAATTTTAAAACACCTTGGGTATTCTAAATGAGTGGTTCTTTTGTACAAGAGAGAGTGTGTGTGTATATTTGTGTGTGTGTGTGTGTGTGTGTGTGTGTGTGTGTGTGTGTGTGTGTGTGTGTGTGTGTCTAAGTAAAGGAACATGAGTAAAGCTTATGATGGAAAATGATCTTAGGGTAGTGCTCCATGCACCTAGTCAGTTGGTGGTGTAGGCTAACATGATAACCTGACAACTTATGATAATTGAAAGAATATTAAAAAGAAATTTCGGTGAATTTTACCATATTGTGTTTATAATCACCTCTATGTAAATTAAATCCATTAAAATTTTTCTCCCGTTGTGTACTCTTTTTATAAAGGGGATTTTTTGTTTATTAACATATTGCTGTCAACTTCAACTTTCTTTTATATAGTTCAACTTTACAATTAGTGATTTAATTAATTTCAATTTAAAGTAGACTAAAGTGCTATCTTGGTGTGTGTTGCCGGTTAGTGACTTAAAGGTAAATATTTTTTACGACACGTGTTACGCATAGACCTAATCAGGATATCGGTTACTTGAATACATAACGGACATACTAGGTCTGACCTTTTGTCTTGAAAAGATCATGGCAGATGACAACTGAGTCAAAAAGGTTTACAGGAAGTGAAATTATTTACGACTAAGAAGTAATTTTCGTTTACTAAAAAAAGACCACCCAGTCCACTTTGATATTCCTCACTTTGAAACGGATAACTAAACCATGGCCTGGGGGTAAAATAACTAAATAACTGTAATGAATCGGAGGTGCATCAGCTATATTGGATTCTAGCAGCGCTCAGAGTTTTGACTAAAGTAAATTCAATTGGACACAAAAGCAAAACATGTCATTTCAAACTTTAATAGATATAAGTAATGTTTATTTTGGTCGCTGAAAATATCGCAAAATCAATTTATTTCTTCATTAGCCTCAAGGTATTTTTATGTCATGCGCACTATTTTAACCCGTACACATGGGAAATGGTCCAGTCTTGTCTGTATTTTCCCCAGACTGATATATGTAGACTTTCTATGCATAAGCATCGAAGAGAAAGGAATAGTGACAATAATGAATATTAACAATGAAGTATGTTTGTTATGGGATTTGTTTTCAGTATATTATAAATATGACTCACATGCGTGTGTACACACACACGCATGCACGCACGCACTCATGCACGCACGCACACACCTACCTACCTACCTACCTACCTGCCTGCCTGCCTACCTACCTACCTACCTACCTACCTACCTACCTACCTACCTACCTACCTACATACCTACATACATACATACATACATACATACATACATACATACATACATACATACATACATACATACATACATACATACATACATACATACATACATACATAACATTGCACGCATACATATATATCATCATATAGTAATTATCTGGTTCTGTACTCTATATAATAGAGGTTTACGTGGGTAGTTGCTTATTTGGACAAATCAGACATGCGTATATTTTAAAGATATGCAATTTGTGGAACAAGAAGAGAGAGTCAACTTATTTATCGTAATCTAAAAAGTTTTAGCAATGAGATTATTCCATGACGTTAGCGGCAATGCTCACTGACGCCAAAATTTACTACATAAAAGATTTGTAGCAATTGATCACTGCGGCCAATATCAAAACCTTACACTGGGAGGTTAATTTGTTATAATTGCGGCCAATATCGGAACCTTACACTGGGAGGTTAATTTGTTATAATGGAGGTAGGATGGATTGACAAATGTTTTCCCTTCGTACTCGATGCAGCAACAACAGAGTAACAACAACAATACCAATTAATGTTGACATATTACGAAAGGTAAAGATCAAAATAGATGATGCTGGTTTTCAAAAGTAGGTGATAACAGCTCAGTTTTAAAAACCAGCATCATCAAAATTTTTATTTAGCTCCGGGAATGTCATGCACATTTTGACAGTAGAAATCAGGAGTCTGTCCACGTTGGTTGATTTTAGATATAAAACAATGACTCATTACGTCACGTATTATTAATTTGTAATCCTAATTCCACGACGATCCAATATGAGCTTATTCACGTACTGTGTTTTAGTTTTTTAGCCCACCAAGGTTTCTTGCGTTTTCATTGGTCAAAGTGTAGCACGTGAAGAACAAATATGATATAATATTCTGTTATTATGAAAAATATCTGATCTTTGTCTCCCCCATGATATTCATATTCATATTCATATTCCGGTTATTAGGAAACATATGTAGTCATTCTGGTTCCCTACCACCATAATATTCATGGGAAAATATTAGTACTCGCACTATGCAACACATCGGTAACACAGTGAAACACCTACAACACTTAACCGAATATACGGATGGACGTAGGCATACACTGTAAATATATATCTCTTGGCAACAAACAACCGTGTACCAGCCAGAGCACTAGACCAGAAATATTAATAATATAAATTTAAAGTCAGGCCGACGGGAAAACCACGATCACGCACAGACTTGGAGGTACAAATGCCCAACACGCTTAACAATGTGTCTGACATTCAACAAATTTATTACAAAGAGAAAGAAGGAGAGACAGAATGAAAAGGAGCTGGAGAAGAAAAAGGTCATGCAGAAAAAGCACATGATTTCCTCCTAACACCTCTCCGGTGGCCTAGTGGTTAGAGCGAACGCCATGAATGCGAGAGGTTGCGGGTTCGAACCCCATGCGAGTCATATCAAAGACCTAAAAATGGTACTAACAGATGACTCACTATGCGCTTAGCATTAGGAGGTTAGTATTAGGATTGGCTGACCTGTTGTCAGAATTATTTGACTGGGTGGGACATCATGCTACATGTCTGCGGCATGATACACCAGTGCTAGACATCATTAAAAACTGCCAAACTATAGACATCGTAGCGATATGACTAAAACATTGTTAAAGCTACCTTAAAAATCTCTCTCATACACACACATGCACACACATACACACACACATTTCCTCCTAAAAACGGCCAAGCATCAAGTAATAATAACAGTTTGCTTCTTCTACACATCCGCCACCTTCTTTGTTATTATTTGCACGTTTAACCATCATGAATATCATATATCTTACCGTATAGAAATAGTTTACATGAATTTACAGACAATACATACGTTCCAGTTTTATTTAATCACTTCGACAAACGTAGGAAAAATCTTGGGGACGTTTTTACCTATAAATATTTATTCAAATATTTTTCGGAAACAACTATTTCATAACATGTGTCTACTGGAAGATGTTTTTCCTATACTATGACCGCGAAACTGTTCCCATTCCCAGAATATTTTGAAGTACAAAAGTGAAGAAATTTACAATTTTATGGAAAATTTGATATAGATGAAGCAGAAAAAGTCTAGATTTTCTTAAGTCTGGCTTGACTAAATTAGACGGAAGGAACTGATTGAAACAATTCATGGTGACACTTCCTCTTAGGAAGAAGTAATTTATGTAATGTTAGTATGTGAATTCTGCCAAGAGCAAAAATTTCATTGCTGGTTGTCACGATGATGGAAATTGCAGTAAGTGCCACATGAACGAGAGATTTGGGATAATTATACCGTCAAAGGAAGCATACAAGATTAAGTTTAGTATCTAACTGTATTAAGGCAGGTGATCGAGTCTGGAGGTAAGATCTACCAAATTACTTTGAATAGGTATGTACTACTTCGTTGTTGTATGTGGAAGGCCAAACCTAAAATGCTCCAAGAAACTGAATGTTTGTTAATTGAATTAATTGATGACTGTATTTTACCAAGGACTACCTGAGATCTATTTCACACAGTTTATCAAAATATTTTCTCAACCTTGGATACGTCTAATAAATTGGGATTTTAGTCGGTGATTGAGATAGTAGAAAGAATGAAAAATATCTTGATAGGTTTTAGTTGTACTCTCAGAATATGTTTATTCTTAGTGATTTTATCTATTTTAGGATACCTATAGTGTTTTGTCTCTATTTTGAGGATACCCTTAGTGATTTCCTGAATTTTGAGGATACCCTAAGTGTTTTGTCTCTATTTGGAGGATACCCTTAGTGATTTCCTCAATTTTGAGGATACCCTAAGTGTTTTGTCTCTATTTGGAGGATGCCCTTAGTGATTTCCTCAATTTTGAGGATACCCTAAGTGTTTTGTCTCTATTTGGAGTATACCATTAGTGATTTCCTCAATTTGGAGGATCCCCTAAGTGTTTTGTCTCTATTTGGAGAATACCTTTAGTGATTTCTTCAATTTTGAGGATACCCATTCCTAAATTCCTCCCTCTTGTGGATACTCACAGAATTTTTAAGAAACATATGATTATTAGAATTCAAGATATGGGTATGTTTTACTTTTTGATAGTTGCTGAGTAAAACCAAGCAATAAGAAAAGTATTCAAGTTGAGAAGTTGAGATAAACTGGTGGCTGGTGAATTAACATCGTTGCTTATTATTTAAAACATGTAGCTGGAGCCTTTTTAATTGACAGTCCACATTCAAAATCGTCTTGATATTTTATAGGTAACATCAGGGCTCCACTATATGTCTGTGTAATTAATGTTGTACATCAGGATATTGATGTAATCAATGGTCATCTGCTTTTGGTAAGCAATGCATAGCTATATTCCTAATTATATTTATTTTACTGGCGGCAAGGTTGAGAGTAACTTTCATTTTTACTTATTTCTGATCGATAAAGTTTATTCCAGTTAAGTGAGACCTCCTACAATCAAAAGGAATAATAATAATAATAATAATAATAATAATAATAATAATAATAATAATAATAATAATAATAATAATAATAATAATAATAATAATTTTAATAATAATAATAATGATAATTTTAATAATAATAATAATAATAATAATAATAATTAAAATAATAATAATAATAATTATAATAATAATAATTGTAATAATAATAATAATAATAATAATAATAATAATAATAATAATAATAATAATAATAATAATAATAATAATAATAATAATAATAATAATAATAATAATAATTGTAATAATAATAATAATAATAATAATAATAATAATAATAATAATAATAATAATAATAGTAATAATAATAATAATTATTTTAATAATAATAATTTTAATAATAATAATAAAAAAAATAATAATAATAATAATAATAATAATAATTTCAATAATAATAATTTTAATAATAATAATAATAATAGTAATAATAATAATAATAATAATAATAATAATTTTAATAATAATAATTTGAAAAATGATAATAATAATAATAATAATAATAATAATAATAATAATAATAATAATAATAATAATAATAATAATAATAATAATAATAATAATAATAATAATTGTAATAATAATAATAATAATAATAATAATAATAATAATAATAATAATAATAATAATAATAATAATTTTAATAATAATAATTTTAATAATAATAATAATAATAATAATAATAATAATAATAATAATAATAATAATAATTGTAATAATAATAATAATAATAATAATAATAATAATAATAATAATAATAATAATAATAATAATAATAATAATAATAATAATAATGTCTTTATTTAAAGAGGGCAACACAATTTGCTAAGAACTAATCTACCTTGAGGCCCTCATACAAAGAAATTTATTTATTTTTGCTGCATCTCTGAAGCCACTGGATACATTAGGTTTAGAAGAAGAAAATTTATTGTGCATTTCAAATCTCAACTGGAGTACTATTCCAGAGAAAGTTCCAGAGTATTGGAAACTTTTTTTATAATTCCTATTTGGTTTGGGAATTGCATACTGTTTGGTAGACATTGCTCGAATGTGGGGAGTATTATCAGGTAGCATATACTGGAATTGTGATTGGAAACTGAATGTTATATATAAACACGCACATTTTTCTTTCATTCTGTGCCCCGGTGCAACACATTACACTGCATATATCATAGCGATATGACTGAAAACAAATATTACAACTACTTTAAATATCCAAATCACACACACAGATACACACACACGCACACACACACACTTTCATTGCATAGTTATGTTGAAACTATTAATATCTCGTTGAGATTTGTTGGTCTGTTAAAATGAATGCGCTACTAATAACTCGCTGAAATTTTACAAAACATCGATTTACACACGCTCTGATCAGTGTCCGCTTCGTATAATTATATATCTGAATTTCATCTGTATGTCTGTAACAGCTTGAAAGCCGTGTAGTTAAGGTGTACAGACAAACGTTAGAGCGGCTAGTGGAAACTCCTTGATGTGTCCGATTCCAGAAAAAAAATGCAATAGACATGTTGTCCTGCATTCCGTGAGGGAAACTGTTATAATTGGAAGAGCGCCTACGAGCATTGAAAAAGACGTTATACGCTTAAACGGGTAATTGAAAACTTGTAAATAAACAACTAAATCCAGGTGCAACTCACCTGGCACATCCAAACCTCAAAGCTACCGGGCTTCGCTTATTACAAACTCTCTCTCTCTCTCTCTCTCTCTCTCTCTCTCTCTCTCTCTCTCTCTCTCTCTCTCTCTCTCTCTCTCTCTCTCTCTCTCTCTCTCTCTCTCTCTCTCTCTCTCTCTCTCTCTCTCTCTCTCTCTCTCTCTCTCTCTCTCTCTTCTTAGTGATCCAACAATTACAAAATTGAAAATTAGCCTGGTCAGCCCTTTGAATCTCTAAAATTTTCTTTCGCACTTTGCGATTCACCAAAGGGTATGTTTACTCACAATCGAAATATATGATAATTACCAAAGATATCCAACGTCATTCAGAATGGTCGTCAGGTACTCCATTTTGTTATTTTTACAGAATGGTGGCCCTTACCTGGATTTATATTTCACACAAAAATTTTACTATCTTTATTTTTTATATTTCACACATATATATTTACCTCTCCTTAGTTCTGAAAGGGATTTTACATATAATTTAATGAGTATCATTGTTCGTATTTTGCAACTCTGTTTGGTATCATATTAAAGAGTAAATCGACTTTGACTCGCAGTTTCTCTATAAGATCTTATATTATAAACTTTTCACCTCTGAAATAAGCTCGAATTTGATTAAGAATATTAATATATATCGCTATTGCTATTTTACAAGACATTTTTTGTTCTCGTATTTTGGCTTGATCTTTCTATTAACCGCCGATAAAACAGTACCTCCCCCCGGGAACGATTAACAGTAATGGATTGAATGCCCCACCACACATACACACACACACACACACACACACACACACACACTGAAATAAGTCCACTAGTTGTGTAATATCATAGGAATATAGTTAAGTGTGCTTATTATTTTACTATAAGATTTTCTAGCTTGTCTGACACAGTCAAGTTTTTAATTGTAATATTTATAGCATTTGATTAGCTCAGCCATATTATTGTCTGACATACCTGATAAAATATGACTGAAGTCTATTATTTCTTTTCTTGTCATTATGAAACTGTTTCTGTAATTATTTTAATGGCCGTAGTAAAAATATTTCTAACTGAAACCTTTTCGATCAGAGCGCACAATAGAAAGCATGCAATCCTAATAGAAAGCAAACAATTATTGGCAGGATCGAGAAGAAAATCTTTATAATTATCATACACTTCAGAGGAGATATCATCACATCTAATATCTGCTAAAACTGAGGATGAAAATGGAGGGTTAAAATGTGTTGGTATTTCAGTGATATTATTGACTCTATCACGATAAATATCTTCTGTTTTGTCAATATAACTAACAACATAACCTAACCGACTCAGTTTAAAAGTGTTACGTACCAGATGCTACCTGAAAATAGCATACGCTGTTGCAAGACTTAAAAGACTGCGAATATCAGCTCCCCTATATCTATAGCGGGTAGATTTAGATATCCAGCTGTCACTTCTTTGATATTTCTGTATTTTGCTTTTGTCAGCTTCTGTTTTATAGTTTTTAAACGCAAGTGTTTTTTAGAACTATTATGTATTTCATAATCTTCGTCAATTCAAGGTTTTATATTGTTATATAGTCAAGCTCTCGATAAAATATATCTCGTTCGACATTATCATATAACTCAATCCAAGACTCAATTTCTACCACTGCGTTAGTACAGCATTAATGTGATACACGTTATACTTTTCTATATCGCCGGTGAGAGAGTCCATGAAAACTAGATATGCTGTTGTTAGCAAGTTAGTTTTAGTACTTCATATCAAATGGCATGACAAAATTCCTGACACAGAATTCCAGAGAGCTGAGATGACAAGCGTCCATGCCATGCTCAGAAGACCACAGCTCCGCTGGGCTGACCATGTCAGTCGTATGCCTGATGAGCACATCCTGAAGATTCCGTTTTATGGGGAACTAACTGAAGCCAAGCGTTTCAGACAAGCCCAAAAGAAGCGGTACAAGGACATGCTCAAAGCCTCAATGAAGTCTTGTGGCATTGATTCAGACAGTTGGGATCAACTTGCCGAAGACAGCGATGACTGGCGCCGACAGATTCAATTCAGGCGCTGATGCTTTTGAAGAGCAACGGATCATCGAGACCAAACATAAACGCCGGCAGAGGAAGAGCAGAGACAGCGCCAACCCTCAATCGATCCAGGCCTTCATAGCCCTTGACACTACGGAGCGCTGATTGTCCTCACCAGCCATTTGCGTACTCACAGACTAGCCCAGACGTGAAGTCATGGTCTTCTTCGAGAACGAAGGACGAACAAAAACAACAAGTTTTAGTACTATTGTCTGCTATTTCCAGCAATGTCTTTTTATTATAATAGTCCATACCGCGTAAACGAAATACTGTATGTTTAGCAAATACGTCTATCAGTTTTCGACTTTTAAGAAACTTGTGTTTCCTTGTTTCAGCAAATTTGTCAAGTTCGTCGTGAATCTTCTTTAGTCGCTCTTGCTCTGGCTTTTTACCTCCATGAAATTTTGTTTCTACAAGGTTATATTTATCAATAGTCAAAATATTTTCTTTATGTATCAATGTATTTATCAAATATTTTTCAACCCGTAATCGTCTTTCCTAGCAGCCAATTACAGGACAGTATTTGCTAATTATATCAAAGTCTCTGCGAGTATATTTCAGCTGAGGGCCTCTCATTCCCGAAACTCTGGCAAAATTATCACTCTTCTCGGTTAAACCAGGGGAACGTAAAGTTATCATTTTTCATACTAGCAATTATATTCACCGCTCAAGCTTCTTCAACACGTCCTGGGTGTAGCGAATCAACATCAGCTATTTCGATCTCCGTTTTCGGGTTTAGCATAATACTGTAAAACTCTTTTGCCCCATTGATAGATGTGGGAATCAAGAGACATTATATATTACAATTACATTAAATCATCAAGTGTATGCATATATAGCATCGATAAATCTGTGAAAAGACCCGGTCTAGCTATGACCACATAAATTTGGAAATATGAATCCTTATCTGTGGTTACTGCAGGATCAAGTGTAAATTGCTTAGAAGCGGTAACGTCAACGTTAAATTAAATATTTCAGATCGATCCTAGTTGAATTGTCATTCGATCCTCTCAATCTAAATCATAAAATTCTCTGAAATGTTTATTTATTTGACCTCGTAGTTAAAATTTCCAAATTGCAACGGCCGCTGATCATTGTATTTTAATCCTAAAATCGGGGCCCCGAGTGGCCGAGTGGTCTAAAGCGCTTATCTTTACGGATAATTGCCATCTCACCACTGTCTGCGTGAGTTCGAGTCCAGACTCGGCTAACATGGATAAGTGAGAAAGCTTGCTTCTCGTGGGTCGGTGGTTCTTTCCTGGGTTTTCCAGGGTTCTTCCTCCACCATTAATACTGGCCGCCATGTTTAGCCTATCCTGTGCTGTAAAATGGCGTTAAACCCTACAACAACAGCAACAACAACAACAACAAATCCTAAAATATCTTGTTTCTCCGTCTTTGATCCATTCTAACACTCAAATATAGAGTTGATAAAAGCAAACACATAATTGTATTTTTTATAATAACTTGGCGCTGTTGCAACTAAACTCCAACGATTATTTATAAGATCAGCAAGATGCGGAATATGACCGACATTATTTTAGCTCGTTTTGTATTATCACTTATCGCTTGCGATTTGGTAACACTATCCACTTACTGTTTATTGGTAAGATCGGATGTAGAAACCGGTACATACGTAAAAGTTATCATATTGGCAGCAATATAGATCGCACCTGTAAATGTACCACCAAATATTTTAAGATAATTAGCATCTACAGAAGAAATTGAACTCGATGATGCTGTACCTATTTCAATGTCAACATACAATTTTTTGTTAGATCAAATGGGTCTATTAGGTTGTAGACTTGATATTTTATTCGAGCCCATGCTTTTAACATTCATGTCATAGTATCACCTATTTTGCTACTCGTCATGCAGTAGTCGTTGCCATCTTATTATCAACGTAATTTTTATTTGTTAAATCTGATACCCCTGATGGAATTTCCGTAGCTGAAATATTATTCGATGCCATGTCCAGATTTCCCACCATAGTGTTACCGTATTTGATTGCAATGTTGTCCTTGAAAAAACTTTAATTTGTTTCAGAATCGTTATTGATCAAAGGTGTGTTATCAAGTTGAGTATAACTACTAATTTTCCACTCATATCTATATTTCCAACCATCGTACCACGAGATAATGACAACTTAGACTTATTTATGGAGCTAAGTTGTGCCTGTGAATTATTTAAGTTATTGAGGTAATCAGCTTCAAGATTTATAGTCTTTTTATACTCATATTGATATTACCAGTTATCTTTCCACTCGATAAAGATAACATACTGTTACTGACCACACTAATTTGTGCAAGGTTTACTGCCTGTGAGTTATTTATTTGACTGATGGATATGTTGTTGCAAGGTCTATCACCTGCTTACTTGACATACTTAAGCTACCGTTCAATGCATCCCCAGATTGTTTTATGTAATTTGTTAAATCTAAACCAGCCATAGTGGTCGTAGTTTCTTTTTACGTTGAGCTATCAATTATCGTACCAAATTTCGTCTACTAGCTTATTCTTATTCTTGGTGCGAGATAAAATTTTGGGAATATATAATACAGAATGAGCATAATCAACGTCGACATGAAGTGATTACTCAAACATCAGCATAACAATGACCTACAGGACTGCCATTATCTGATAGCAGAACTAACTGGATCAGGCAAAACTAAACGTCTAACGAATCTGTTACTTAATGACCTCTTTTACTACGATCGAGTTCTTATTTGCACGATCAATCCACACCAAGATAAATACGAAATGCTTAGCGAATTTATCGCTAGGACAAGTTTTTTTTTATAATAAAAAAAACTAGCACAACCAGTCTGTTTCGCTGAATATAGATTTCAGAACCCTTAATGCAAGATCGCAGAGCAATAAACAGCGGAAAATCAATAGAATAGGACTGAAAAAAAAACTTATTTTAAATTTATCAGCGGTGCAAGTCTCTGCAATGTCCATCCATTGTTGTTTTATGTGACACTTTGGCAACTATTGCAAAATGGCACTACCCAAATTACTGACAGTTTTGAGTACCCTGAGGGTAGCTGCTGACTCGGGCGCCGTATCCCGAGCCACAAAGAAAGCAATGTCGGGTGACGGTAT
Organism: Potamilus streckersoni; assembly: GCA_016746295.1. Lineage (NCBI taxonomy): Eukaryota > Metazoa > Mollusca > Bivalvia > Unionida > Unionidae > Potamilus > Potamilus streckersoni. The sequence continues at coordinate 141,180 of JAEAOA010001893.1, forward strand.
CAGATAATTAGTGTAGCATTTCACCTTTGCCTAACAATTACAAATATAAAGATGAGTAATCACTTCGCTCCCTGCCAGCTGCAGCAAACTGTATAATAAATATCCAAAATTGTAACGATGGATTTGGCACGCGTTGGGTAACGCTTTATAAAACAATTATTTTGATTCGTTAGGGTTACCTCTAAGTGATATTATCAAACATTAAGTGTCATCGTCCCAGAAGCACAAAGCAATGTTATTCGTCTGATCAACTGCAGCCAGCAGAAAATGCAGGTTATGGGTATTACTGTGTTATGTCTATCAAACAAATGTCCCAGTCCTTTGGACTGGTTGATTTTCTGAAATTTACAATGCAATTCACACCTAAATCAAATTTTCAATTTCATTTAACGAGCAAACGATAATGTTTACGTATTGTCTGAAATGAAGAAGTAAAACGAAAAATACAAATTCAAACTATGGAAACTACAAAAATAACCGATAACCGACTTATGATGTATATAGTACTTGTGCCAATTGTGGCCGGAAAAAGATTATGTTTCTAAAGCGTGATTTACTATTACCTAGAGATCAGGGAATGCCAATAATTTACAATACTAATTTAGTCGACCATTAAATTATAACAAAAAAGCAAGGCCAGTTGGCAAGCAACACAAAATTTACATAAAGTCCTCCGGACTTCATTTACTTCGTGAGTGATTAGGTAAACTTTACACATCGATAAATACTGAGTTCTGAATGTGATATTTGATTTACGTCAAGCCATCAGAATTCACCTTAACAGGTGAGAGTTCTATGATTTTTAAGATATGCCTGTTGTCTATTGGGTTACAACATTAAACTTATGTTTATAATGATTTTTTGTACTTCTGGGACGATGACATTTAATGTTTGATAATATAACTCGGAGGTTGCCCTAACGAATCAAAATAATTGTTTTATAAACATTAAAACTTACATGGATAAAAAATACATTACATTTTTTTAATTAACTAGGTAGGCTGTCGACAGTTTATTTTGCAAAACATTATTTTAACCTCGTTTCTTTAACTATAGTATTCCAAGATAACAATTGCATCATAGTGGTTATACTAAAGACATGGATATACTGTTAGATATATTTAATCTAAAAGAAGTTATTGAACTATCCATTCTTCAGTGTCGATTCCCGGTTAATAAATTTGACTGGAGAAGTAGTCTAATTCCAATTCCGTTTGTTATATAAAAATGCGTTGAAATGTAATATTTCTCCAGATATTTTCCTTATCAGAAGCTGTCGCTTGATGGCAGTTTGATTCCATGTGTAATACCGGAAGTAAGGAGACGTTCCCAGCATCTACTGAGTTATGTCGGCTCAATAACAATATTTTGACTAAATGTTTTCCATCTATGCCGAAGCTGTCATCGTCATTCAGTTGGATCTTCAGTTCCTGGTCGTTTATTTTCGTATATCCACATATCGTTTATATCCGTATATAGTTTTCTCATACAAGTTTTTTGACAAATTTGAGGTGCATGTTATAAAACAAATGTATACCTGTATCGATGGTGATAATCAAAGTATTCTTAGTTAACAGCTTGTCAGTGATCTTATAATTAGTTAACTAACACAATATATTCTGTCTGGTTTATCATTGGAAGTATTTATATCATCGCATTGGATAACCAGTCCAGAAATATAAAAGGGAACAATGACTGCATTTGATAATTTTGTATCAATTGCAATGTGTTACCACTCGTACTAATAATAGTTACCGTTATTTCCGTGGTATTGCTAGCTGCTATGTTTTAAAAACGCCAATCAATTAATTCATTTCATGAAATTGTATTTTCATTTCACTATAGCAAGAAATCTTCAATGATACCTAGCAATCATGACAGCCATGTTCACATAATCCCACTGCTTTAATATGTATTTAAAAATGGTGTTCATTTTTCTGAATTCTCTTAGTGAACATTCATTGTACATGTATTAATTTATTTTTGGTCATTAGTAAATGTATACTATTATTAGCTTTTAATTGCCGCCATTTCCATTTATAGCTGTAATCTGTATAACATTGATCGTATTCTTCGTAATATCAATCAATTAACCAATCAATCGATCAGATGGTTAAATAAGAATTCAGCTTCAAATCGTCACCTTTGTGGTGATATAAATATTTAACTGACTTAAGTCATTCTATTAATGATTCTCAGCCCAAATCTAATAGAAAATCCTTTTTCGTTTCAGAGGTGAAGAGATCTATGGAGCCCAAAAACATGTATAAATGTTTTTCATTGAAACTACGAAGGATTTTTATTGTGCTAATTGTTGTTGGAATTGGAATTTGTTCTGTATACCTTATTCACACTTATAGAGACAAATCAATCACAAAAGTTAAATCTCTCAACAAAAATGACGAGGAAAGTGTGTTCAACTTCTTCCAAAAACTGGTCCCTTACTTCGGGTTAAAGTCGAACTCGCCGCTCATTTCTCTACCTGCTTCCAAATGGAATGAATACATTGGTCTAAATGTGACAGGTAAACTGAATCTCTTGGTCAGAGAGAAAGCCCCCATGACAGACCCCAGGCTGATTGATTTGATAAGAAAATACTATATCGAGCCACCTACAGAAAAACCGTATGCTCTTCAAAACCCAGGCAATCTGGACTATTCCTGCGGTCAGTCCAGTTATATCGACAGATTCCTGAATTCCAAGGTAAGTAACGTCATTGAAAGAAATGCTGACAGTACGATTAAAGCTTTGGTCGCGTGAGGATAAAAATAATATAAATGCATGATAGTTGTATGGTGATGTGCGTTTGTTACACTAGATTAATTAAAACTACTTTTCGCTGCTTCGAGGTCGTTACATAAAAATGTATAAAGAAATATGACTGTCTCGGATACTTTCAAACAGAGTATTCACAAATCTGTCAAATGTTCACGGTTTAAAGGACTCGTATTCCTGTCATTGAATTAATATGTATATTGCTCAGTGAAATGTTCTGTTTTAAGATATTTGTGATCGCATGGACTCTGATAATTATGTGATTTCATAGGGCCTATGTTCTCAATGGCGGGTACCATAATAAGTCCTAAAACTCTACCGACCATATCCTCACCATCAGTGGTTGCCCGGGCAATGTAGGTCAGTAACCCATGCTTTTATGCTAACAAGTACAGATATTTATGATGTCTTTTCTGTTATAATATTTTTGTTATAGGGCGCCAGAACAATATATTTAATAGATTTTGTTTGCTACATACAAAGATTGGAGAGCAGGGGAGGTAATTTTTATGTCTTGATATCCTCTTTATTGGATCGGCTTTCGCAACTTTAAGTTCGAGAGACTGGTTTAATAGTAGAATGGTGTTCATCGCACGCATGATGCAAAGAGAAGAGTGCCGAAAATATTGCAATATGGTGTACACCGGACGCATGATACAAAGAGAAGAGTGCCGAAAATATTGCAATATGGTGTACACCGGACGCATGATACAAAGAGAAGAGTGCCGAAAATATTGCAATATGGTGTACACCGCACGCATGATACAAAGAGAAGAGTGCCGAAAATATTGCAATATGGTGTACACCGCACGCATGATACAAAGAGAAGAGTGCCGAAAATATTGCAATATGGTGTACACCGCACGCATGATACAAAGAGAAGTGTGCTGACAATATTGCAATATATTTCTGAGCCTTAAATGAGAGCAAAGTTTACTATACTGGTATAATAGTGTGCCCGGCAAGCAAGATGTCATGACTTCAATGTACACGACAAAAATCAACTTGTATCGACCACATCAATATCATAGGCTATCGTACTGAACGAGAAAAGTAGACGATCGGATTATTGGAGTCGTGCTGAACAGCAGTTATAAAACAACTTGCGTGATTTAAAATAAAAAATTATTTGTTTCAAAATTATTGATGGGATTATTGGAGTCGTGCTGAACAGCAGTTATAAAACAATTTGCGTGATTTAAAATAAAAAATTATTTGTTTCAAAATTATTGATCTTATCTGATATATTGTGACACATGAATGTCGTTGTGAATGCGCAATTATACCAAACAATGAAAGTTTCACTGTGCAATGGCGATCCACTCAAACACTTTATACGTTTGATTGGATGATGGAGATCGACTTAAACACTTTATTAATTTGACGGGACAGTGCTCGTCGATTCAAATGCTTGTTTGTGAAAAGTTTATATACTAATGTTATCAGCCAAAATAGGTGTGCAACATAAGCAAACCAGAGATTTTAAACACATTTAGGTTAATTATACACTATAATCACAATTGCATCAACACATTACCTTGGCATTCATGTGAGTGTGTGTTATACATCACACTGCATTTTGAGTGTTATTAAACTCTATGCTTTCACCTTTTGTCACTTATGTTAACACTTAAATTATGATTGCAACTACCTACAATTCCTGTTAAATTAGCTTTTGAACTATGCACGAAGGAAGCAGGTTAGACATCATATTAGAAGTTTTCGGCTCATTCTTAACACACACCTTTATTATTGTCCAGCAGAACAATGTTTCATTTGAATTCATTTCGATACATGGATGAATACCAACGAATCTTTATGGTGCAAAGTCACTCGCTTTCTCTCTCTTTACATGTTTACATACGTATGGACTCGTTTATAAAATGTGTTCTTTATTATATAAAAAATGTTTCTACATATTGAAAGGGCTTTTCTTTTTATTGCAAGGAAAATGGATTCTTTGTCGAAGCGGGAGCATGGTTGGGTGAATATGCTTCCACGTCGCTTTTCTTCGAAAAGTCACGTGGATGGACTGGTCTACTTATAGAACCAAATCCTGAAAATTTCCAACAACTGAAGAGACTGAATCGAAAAGCATTCCACATATGTGCCTGCCTCAGTACACATCCATTTCCAGTTATGGTAAAAACGATTATCTAAATACAGAAATCCCTCTCTCTCTCTCTCTCTCTCTCTCTCTCTCTCTCTCTCTCTCTCTCTCTCTCTCTCTCTCTCTCTCTCTCTCTCTCTCTCTCTCTCTCTCTCTCTCTCTCTCTCTCTCTCTCTCTCTCTCTCTCGGTGGGTGGGTGGGTAGGTAGGTAGCTAGGTAAGTATGCATAATCATAGGTGAGTGATTCTTATACACGTACAGTATAAAGAAACGAAAGTGAAAAAGTTTCTTGGAAGAGTTTGTTTATTGGAGCGGAAATACAGGTTTTGACTCTTCCACATAGCAAGATCACCATCTAAAGAGACAATGCAAGACTAACAAACACCACAGAACAAACAGCAATGTAAAACTTGCAATCAGTAAGTTCATATTTATTGTTTCAAGGCCATACACGGACTTGTAAAGATATAAAACAGAGTGCATTAGAAGTTCAATAGTAAGCGAGGACCTGTTAAACTATATAACCATACTGAATTAGAAGTTCAATAGTATGCGTGGACCTGTTAAACTATATAACCATACTGAATTAGACGTTCAATAGTATGCGTGGACCTGTTAAACTATATAACCATACTGCATTAGAAGTTCAATAGTATGCATGGACCTGTTAAACTATATAACCATAATGCATTAGGAGTTCACTAGTATGCCTGGACCTGTTAAACTATATAACCATACTGCATTAGAAGTTCACTTGTATGCGTGGACCTGTTAAACTATATAACCATACTGCATTAGAAGTTCACTAGTATGCGTGGACCTGTTAAACTATTTAACCATACTGCATTAGAAGTTCACTTGTATGCGTGGACCTATTAAACTATATAACCATGCTGCATTAGAAGTTCGCTAGTATGCATGGACCTGTTAAACTATATAACCATACTTAATTAGACGTTCAACGCAATGTGTGGACCTGTTACAATTATCACCAGACTGCATTATTAGTTCCATATCATGCATAGATCTGTTACAATATATATCCAGACTGCATTAGAAGTTAAGACCGAATTTCGTGAAGTTTTCATAAAAACTAGGTATCATTTCTTGGCATGTATATTTGGGTTCAGCCTGTAAGTTAGGTACTAAATTGTTTTAAACCTGAACATTACTGCTGACACACTATTAAAGTTGGATTGATGGAACTGAATTTGTACACAATTACTTTTTGCTTATTTAATTGTTTTGTTTTTGTATTAGCTGAAATTGAACAGTGCGAGCGATATGAGCAGAGTTATAGAAAGAAAAGAAGACGAACAATGGGTTCAGGAACATAATTTTGAGAATAAACCGTACTACGAAGTGCCATGCTTTCCGCTTTATTCCATTATGTTGGCAATGAATCGCAGTTCCATTGACTATTTCGGACTGGACGTGGAAGGAAACGAACTTCTAGTTTTGCAGACAATTCCCTTCGATGACCTTGATATTAAGGGCCTGACAGCCGAGTGCTTAAACATGAATGACAGGGGATCTGTAAACGCTATTGAAATAAGAACATATCTGGAACGTAATGGCTTCATATGTAACGGTGTTATAGAGAAAAGCCAAACACATGGCTGTTTTGCTGAAGACCTTGTATTTCTGAAGGAAGACCTAGCATCCAAAGAGCAAAAATGTGAAATTATAAAAGACCCTTTCAGCTTTTTGACAACAAATGGCTCAAGATAGATAAAATTAAATCATTAAAAATGGTTTATCGATTATAAATCATAAATAAGGTAATACAGATAAAATGAAATCCTTTAAAATGATCAATGATTTTAAACACAGATTGTTTTATAATACATTGGTCAAGAATTTGTTAGCACCTTTGCATAACCGACAAAACCATAATGTCGTAGGTGTCAGTTAAAAGAAACATTTGCATTGTATATTTATATGCTTTTGTATAGTAAGATTAAATGTATTATAATGCTTTTAATCATCTGGATAGAAAATGTTTTTTTTCTAACTTGCGAATTTGAATTTGTACAGTTGTGAATCATTAACATACTGATTGTTAATCTTGTAAATTGTCTGATGATTCCAGACATGATATGGTGTAAACCAAAGTTGTCGCCATGTCTTATCGTCAGTGTTTTTTGTTTCATAGTAAAAAATGACATATTTTACTGTACATGGTCAACTCTCCAAATAGTTCAGGGGCCCCGAGTGGCCGAGTGGTATAAAGCGCTCTCCGTTACGGATCATTGCCATCTCACCTCTGCGTGGCTTCGAGTCTAAGATTCGGCGAATGTGGATATGTGAGAAAGCTTGCCAGTAGCTTCCCGTGGATCGGTGGTTCTTTCCGCGTATTTCCCGGTTTTTCCTCCACCATTATTACTGGCCGCCATGTATAGCCTATCGTGTGCTGAAAAATGGCGTTAACAACGAACCAACCAAATAGTTCACTTTTGTACTTGCGGGAACCAATTACAGATTTTAACCAGTGTAGCTTTGCGAAACTTAATCATGATCCGTTTAGACAACTATCAAGCAGAACAAATGCTTCTCAAAACTGGTGAATTTGATGCACAGTATCTCTTGAGTAAAAGTACAAGGATAATATATGAATATTGCAAAACGTTTTAATAATGAAAAATGTTTTTACATGCGTATTAGCCAAGGAAGAAAATCATTTGCTAAAGAAAATGGAAACATTGTAGATCGCCTTATGATGTAATTCCAGAAATGAAAAATAGTTAAGATATCATGGCATAAACTACAAGCTGCATGTAAAGCGCCATTGCCTGCTCAGTTTGCTCAATTGGTCAGCCACTTTTTAAATTATCGCTTAGATTATTTTAATGATGATTTGTTTCTACGAAAATAGTAATAAATTTATCATGATACTTCGGATCTTCTTTCTTATCAGTTACTTTTAAATCAAGAAATATCCTTTGTGCAATTGTCTTGAAAATTCCAACTCATGATGGCATGATGGCATAGGGGAGATAACTTCTTGTGAGGATACTGCGATCGGTATATCCCTGTTTCATTTCCGTCATTCGAAAAATAGGCTCTAATGTAATTGTAGTTGTACTCATAAAATTGATGGGTTTTGACTGAATCCCTTCTGGTGAAGTGTGCACAATATAGTGCTACTTAAACGGCCGACAACGGTCTGATTGTGATTTATTCTTCCGCCGTTCATATAGTACCACGTGAACAAAGGTAGTCCCGAATACAGTTCTCAGTGGCTGCGAACTACATCTGATCGTTCTTTCTGGACTTGACGGAAAAAGGCCAATGATGTTCTGACTGAGGGATCTGCGGCTGAGCTGTTTCATATGGAGTATTGATCGATTTATCATAACAATATTAAAACCTGTATCAACACCTCTTCCCACGCAAATAAACCTTATTGTCAACATATGTATATATAAATATATATATATATATATATATATATATATATATATATATATATATATATATATATATATATATATATATATAAGTAAAATGCCTTGCCTTGTAGATTTAAACATGGTTATGCTTATCTTGTATTATTTTTCAGGTAATCAAAATGCTAATCCAAGTCATATCCTTCAAAATGATTTTGCATGTAATTTAGTTTGTGTGATTTTAATATCTGAATAACTCTTCTTTAGTATTAAAAGAATAAAACTTTTCTCCGTTCTGTTAGCCAGTGTAATTCATTAATGTCATCAACACTATCTTTAACATTACAAGTAAACCTCTCGATTTGAGTTTGTGCAATGTTTTCTAATGCTTTTTCAAACGGAGTATTGATACCTTTATCATAACATGCATATTCTATAGTAATACCCCTTCACGTGCGAATAAACTTAGTTGACATGGCGAATAAAAATGTCTAGGATACATTCATCCCTACAACGGTAATAAACTTATACCATTTTTGCTGCACTCGTGAAATCCATTAATCTGTCAATCCCAATCCATCAAAATGACCGCTTACTTTGTGGGCAGTTTACCTGGCGTGACCTTTGTACAACCTCATTCCGTCTAAAACATTGGAATGCCTGACCGGATTGAGTGATGACCTCATTTTACAATCACGGAGCGCTCCGGCGACAATTCTCTACTACTCACGTTAATGTAGAAAATCTTTCATTCTGCTAAATTTGCATAATTTGGTAACGAAAATGATTACTTTTTTTATTTTAGAGTGTAATATGTATCTATCACTTGTAGATGTTTGCAAAACTAATGAAATTAATTAAATTCACATTAAATCAAATTAAGAAATTATGTTTTGCTCTCTCACCTTATATCGCTGATAACGCCACTGCTACCATGAGCTGAAATCTACCTTAAGGTTACCGAACGTATTTTACTATATCTGTTTATTAAAAAAATGCCCCTGAAGGATACACAAAATAAAGTTAAGAAATAAAATTGGTACTTTTATTGGTAATTATAATGTGTATATCACACCAACATTTAAACAATAACCACAACAACAGTAAAATATAAGCAATTTATTATTAATAATTATCACAAAAAAAACTATATTGTCATCTTTACAGGGACTGTGATGGTAAAAGAGGTAATACTTCAATGGTCATAAATGTGCCATTGAATGAAATGCAAAATGCATAAAAAATTAATTTCATGCTTCAAACTCGTAAAAATTAGACCTATACAGTAAATACTATTATATCTAGAGTAGTACGAAACATCACGCAAATACGCAATGAAAAAATGGAATGCAAAGGGTATGAAATAAGCAATTGAAAATACTTTTGTTTGTTAATAACTTTTTCATTTCAACAAATCAAAATAAGTTCTTAATAATCAGATATATCTGTTTAAATTGCACGATAAAAATAGACTTAATTTTCAGAACTGACGCTAATATTTGTATGAAACATGCGCTTTCATGAAAGTATGCAATTGCCGTATGCGTTGTGAAATGATCTCTCATGAAATAAAGTTCATTGCAGATTTCTGAATAGTGAAAAACTTTAGCTGAATAGAATATGCAATAGTTACAGGTTGCTGCATTTGTTTGGGAAAATATGACCGAGTTTATCGATAGCTATATTGCACGACCTTGGGAAAATTAGGTTGGCAAAATATTAGCCCCAGATATATGCAACACAATTTATTGCTTGAAAAAAAAAACAATATGATGTACCAATACATCGAATCCGTACTCTTCAAGGAAAAAGTAAAAACAATGGATATATTTATCTTCTAACAATGGCGAAAACATCAAGCGCAACTAGTTCCTCCTTTCTCGTTTAAAAAGGACTTTCTCCAACCCCATCATCGGAAATTCAAAAACCAAGGATAGGATAAAGGCTGCAGCATATGCGAATACCAGATGACCCACGAATAGGTAGGACTGAAAATAAAATTTTTAAAGCTATTTAATGATTTAAAAAGTCAAGTACTGTCCATTAGTACAACAACCACCGTGACAGAACATTATTATAAATTTTGATTTTGTATTAGGATACATTTGTTGTAAAGGTCTGGCATTTTTGACCCCTAAACTGCATAAAAGTACTGTTTGTTTCAAACGAAATCTATTTGCAGTGGAAAGATTTGCCTCGTAGACTAACAATGTTTTCAGTTATCCGGGTTCGAATTAGCTTTTTTTAAAATCATAATCTGTAATCAAATAATCTTTTGGTGTTAATTTGTAAGGATTATATAGCTTTGGTTCATACAATATATTTTCAGATGATATGGGCTTTAGCCACTGTATCTGCACATTTTGATATTTTTACTCGGCATTTTATTTCAAAAGTAAAGCTGGTTAATATGAAATGGAGATAAACTGACGACTGTCGATTTTATTAGGGATTATAGCTTCTTGTACAGACCGCAGTATATAGCCAACTATGTGCAGCGTCCTGACATAACATATAAACAAAGTTGGACTTAAATTAGTGACTGCAAATTGTTGATTTCGAAAATGGTCTTCGGAAAGTTCTAATGTCTAAATCATTCGACCTGTCTTAGTATATCATACGGCTAACACAAGACAGTAAGGTATTTACTTATATAGCTAGACTGTGGGCTACTGTTCCTAAAAAAAAATAGACATGTGCATTCGGTGTATAAATATTTATGGAGACTTGGTTAAGTCATATTTGTGTTTCAAGTTTCAAACACTCTTTCTGGAAATTTCCTGATTGATACGTTTCTATTGTGCCTACACACCGCTCTGGTGGCCTAAGTGGTTAAGTGTATGGCTCGGATAAAAAAGGTAGCGGGTTCGAAATCCCGAGTCATACCAAAGACTTAATTTTTTTAAAAAAAATGATACTAGCAGCTGCCTCTCTAGATATTCTGTATTAAGAGGTTACTGTTATTACTAGTCGGCCTGGTGTCATGATAATGCGACTGGATGGGACCTGATTCCACCTGTCTCCGGCATAATGCCACAGTGCTAAACATCACTGTAAACTTAAACTGACACCCGGCAGACATTATAGCGATATGACTGAAAAATTATGAGCTACGTTTTAAAATCCACAACACACACCACCACTACCACAACCACCACCATGCCTACATGTTACTTAATTTAACACAGATAATAAGCTGCAACTGCAGTGTTTTCTAGGTTAAAGGTTACCAGCGGGTGTAACTATTTGCAACTAACAAAGGAATCTCTAAGTTATTTATGCGGCATAGACACAGCATGTAATTTTGCTGCAGTGTGCAACTATGATCAACAAATATATTTACAACTTGTAATTTCTGGAGATCATACAAAATATAATGATGGCTATAAAGTAAGCATTTTGAATCTATCATTCTATTTTATGGTATAGACGAACTGTGTTGTGATAGTCCTGTTACGTTGTAATTTATACTTTTATGCATATAATTATTTCTGTTGCTTTTCAGATGTCAGAATCTGACTTAAAAATTATTATTCCTTTATTTTATTTACACATTAAATAAGATAAGATTTTCAGCGTAAAAAAGAACGTATTATCCGAAGTCGATTGTGGGGAAAAATGTGTTATCCGAAGCTGATTAGAATATAAACCTATGTTAGCAATATGGCCGTAATAGTTCCCACAGGAAGTTCATGGACTTCATGATATCTAACGAAAGGCCTGTATAAAGTGATAATATATAATGTAAAACTTGGGCAGTCCCACGTGCTATTACTATGGGGCTAAAACCTGAACACTTAACGCGGTAAAATTAAGGTATTAAAAATTGCTGTTTATTTTATTATTTAAAATTATATCGGGAAAAGTGTTGTAACTCAGTACAGTATAGATTTTTTTTACAGAGGTATGGTATTTGGTTCTTGTTTAGAATATAATTCCTTTTTAAAGATTATATTCTATTAATTACAATTCATTCTATTCTATTGTGTTTTCATTACTTAAGTATTTACTATTCATAGGCCGTTGTGTATACCGTACAAACTATTGTTTGTCAAATTTATTGATTGTGATTAATATTCAATTTTGCAACGCTAGTTCGTTGAATATATTATGCTGTTATATTGTAACCTGTTTGGATAGATCAACTGCATCGCAAATATTTCATATTTTCTTTGTTTTGTTTTCAATGTACTGTAGTAAGAGACAAGAAGCATTGTATGTATACTTGAAGAGAGCGCTGGTATAAAACAGCACAGAGGCATTGCATGAAAAAGTCACTCGGTGTAACGCACTTGTATAGTGAAAATGTCCTCATATTACAAATCGAAGAATTATGGACGTTTCGGCCCAAAACATTTTGCTTCACTTCAAAGGAAATTTCGCCCCACCTGGTATATGAACGTTTCGCCCCATGGACGTTTAGGCCGAGGACATTTCACCCCACATCAATGGAAATATCAGACATTTATAGAAATTCATCACCATTACACCATTATCTTCATTTTACTTTGGTTACTGTAAATATTTACAAATTGTGCCTTGTTATGTCGATTTTTGGATCGATAATGTTGAAAGATGTTTGATCGATAAGAGGGGAGGGTAATTCTAACAGTCAATGTCAAGATCGTATATATTGAGGAATTATATGTATTCCTTTTCAGAAACCTATAAAAACTATGATGGTTAAAGACTTGTGGTCCCCCGGATACCAGCTAAACACAGACATGATGGCAGTTACCACGTATTTCTTTGCTCAAATGTATGCAACAAGCATAACCCGTTAATTACTTGAAGAAAAAAAACCAAAAACATTGAAAAATATTTTAAAAATGAACGTGACTAGCATACCATGAGGGCCAATTTTGCGCGTTGTTTAATTTTGCGCAACGATACGTCATTTCTGTAAACATTGACTCAAGTATTATTTTGGGTTTAAAAAATCCATTTTGTATCAGAAAAAAACGAAAGTACTTTAATTCAGAAAAATGATATTCATAAATTGTTCAAAAATATCCACATTTTGACTCAAAATGCATCTGAAAATGTGATTTCTAAATATCAAAATGAAGACACACTCCATGACCTTCTGGAACCTGTAACCCAAAAATCCTATTTAATATGTACCTTTCAGAATCATACAAATAAGTACTTTATATTTTTTCATTCATATCGCGACGATGTCTGCAGTGTGGCAGTTTATAGTGATGTCTAGCACTAGGGCATCATGCTGCAGGCATGTAGCATGATGTCCCACCCAGTCACTTTTAACTAACATCAGAATGACCAGTCTTAATACTAACATCTTAATGCCGAGCGCCAGGCGAGGCAGCTTTTAGTAAAATTTTTATAAGTCTTAAGTATGACTCTGCCGGGGATCAAACCCACTACCTCCCACATCTGGAGCGGTCCCCCATAACAAGCCTTTTTAAACAGATTACATCCTATTAATTGTTTCACTTCCACATAATAAATTGTTTTTTTTAATGTGGAACTTTACTATTGTTTTACAAGATCGGTTTAGTTACATCTCTTCACAGCTGTGCGCAGAATAAACCGACATATCGCGAGTCATGAAAACATGGGGGTGGTATTCCATGTGTCAAAAAAAATAGTAAATTAAACAGAATATTATGGTACAAATTACCTCTCTTCAAATGGCAAGCATTAGAGAAATTTCATTTTCGTTAATTGGTCGAATTCGGGATGAGTTTCGTTTTAATTTTATAATATACCCATTAATATTAGTTATATCCAAAATAGTGTTTCATCGTATCGATCTTTTACACGCTCGAGTGACTCTTTACTTTCAGTCATCGAGCTGAATGAGAGGCGAGGAATGAAAATTGTAATTAAAAATTTAGAGATATAAAGACTGGTATTTCGAAGTATTAATCATATATTTGCATGTTTAAATCAACACACATCATTAATCAAATTTAAAGCTAATGACGGATAGAAGTGTCCAATTATTATGTGTAACAGTATACTTCTAAACAGTTAACTATCTGATGGTCATTTGCAAAACAAGAAGTTCGTGTTTTCTAATTTGTCAGATTAAGAATTCTGATATTATTGTTTAATTGTATATTTAAACAAATAGCATGCACTTGGTGCTAAGATGTATGTATATATATATATATATATATATATATATATATATATATATATATATATATATATATATATATATATATATATATATATATATATATATATATATATATATATATATATATATATATATCTGTGTAATCTTTATCTAAATTTACTTTATTCAGGCATTACCAAAGATTCATAACTTTACCATTTGAAATTATCAATCTTTTATTTGAAAGTTTTGTTAAAATAGTGAGACTTTTTAACTTATAACAGAGTCAGATTATTTATTTTTTCAAGAAACAAATGAAGTTTTGATTACGGACAAATATGACAAAAATAAAGCAATATGATTTTTAAAACGCTTACCAGTGTAATATTTGAGATTATCAAATGTCCAAGCAGTCATTTTAAAAGTAGATTCTATTTTTAAATTTCTTACTTGTTTCATCGGCATTCGCAGTATCGTCTCAATATCTATGTGTAAGACACTGTAATGGATTTTGATTCGTACGCTTTTTAAATGCCTATCGCTGCCACTACACCCAGCCACATGCATAGTTTCTAAGCTACCAAATCCCAAATATTCTCTTAGTCACAGGAAAGATGATTTTAGCGAATCATCTCCGGTTTTAAAGAACGAATCGGCTCACCAAGCCTTGGACAGTTCAAACTGCATTCAATACTCCACTAATTCGACCACATGTATTCAGAGTTTACCAGCTGCAACTGAACGACCTTCACCTAGGCGTTCCGTATCCCCAATCAGTGATGCTAAATTCTTTGAAACCTTTGCATTTGAGAGACTGTCCATTTATGTTTCTTGTTTGACATGATTTATTCCTTTAAAAATGTTGGTTAACCCCAGCACTGTGGTCTTCAGTGGCAATCATAGGAAACGCAATTTTGCAGCAAGTTAACAATGAAGAACTGATATTAAAAATCCATTTAAATAATTGCGAAATAAAAAAAAGAAAAGAGAAAATTGATTGCTTTGATTTTCTAAATGTAACACTTACCATTTGAGTATCGTTGAAGACTATTGTGGACCGGCGACTCAAGTAATAGAAATACATGACAACAGGATGGACAAGGTATGCGCAGTATGTCAGCCTTCCGAGTGGTATAAAAAAGTCCCACGAAAGAAAAATGTCAACAATCCCTGCAAGAAAATGAGCGTGTTAGCACGCAGTGTCTGTTTTATATAAATTCTTTTTTCACCAACATGTGTGCACAAATAACAATTAATTCATGTTTAATCCAAATTAAGTAAGTTCAAACATTTTCTAATGCTTGATATTATAATTTATTCCACAAGTAAAGACGCTGTAATGGATTTTGATTCATACGCTTTTTGTTTCATACACTTCCCAAAATTATGATAGTTTGGATGAAATATCCTTTAAATGCACATTTTTTTAAATAGTTCTATCACGTATTGACAATACAGTTTACCTATAGAATATGTCCATTTAAGACTAGTAAATAAATTTAATGTCAGTAGGTTAACAAGTGAGAGGCATGTAATTTTAAAAGCACCTCCATTTCCGGTTGCGCATGCGAAGATAACCCAAGCAACAGCGATGCCCCATGCCGTTCTCGCCACAGAAATGTAAAGACCGGAAACTTCAGTGCTCATCGTGTGTTCGTTATTTGGATTAAACAAGCCATATAGCACAGACAACGCTACACCTGAAGCAAGGAGCCATCCGATCAGGTTTAGTACCTAAAAAATATATAATTTGTTAGGTCATATAATTTTACAATTAGAAACGAAAGCTATCACAAGTATCAGCACGTTTGTAATTTTGCTAATCGATATAGTCCGTTCTTTTGTTTTAGGGACTACGATCTGCTAAGTTTGTTGCATATGTACTAAATAGAACTCAAATTATTACGCAGAAACAAAATCGATAACAGAGGGACAAATATGACCATTGCATCAGTATGTTTAATATTGCCTTCTTATAATAAAAACTACATTAATATCTAAGCTGAAGGCATTAATGTGTCTGCCATAGTGTGTGTTGTATGTTAGATATAATACATATCTGTACATTTCCTTAAGAGGAACGCTGATACGATATACCCAGATAAAAAGATTTATCCAAACAGATGTATCATCCG
This sequence comes from Potamilus streckersoni, assembly GCA_016746295.1. Taxonomy (NCBI): domain Eukaryota; kingdom Metazoa; phylum Mollusca; class Bivalvia; order Unionida; family Unionidae; genus Potamilus; species Potamilus streckersoni. Next base: position 157,677 of record JAEAOA010001893.1, read on the forward strand.
TACAGTACAACATGCTGTAACATAAGAGCTCGTTCTTTAAAGCAAAGATTATAAAATAGAGCAAACAATGAACTATGTTAAAGTACAAGCGCAAGTTTTAAAGTCAGATAGGCATATTGTGTACGCTAAAATGTAAAATTTAAATTTAACTTCGATCTTTTCAAATTGATGCCAGTAGCAAACTGGCTTGGAACGCATGGCTAAAGAAGAAAATAAATTCTTGACGAAAGAGCAAGCAACATAGCACTAAGATTGCAAAGGATTCAAATACTGATCAACAATTTCAATATCAAACTTTTCCTAGATCTGCGTAATTGTATGCTGTATATGTTTTCAGTCCAGAAAGACATTCCTGAATTAAATAATAGAAGTTGAGTTACACGGCATCAACAAATTTCTTGACGAATCGACAGACAACGACACATGGGTGTCATTATATGCCTCTCTTTACAATATTGTCTGGTCATACTATCGCGATAATTTATAAGTTCTGAGAGCAGTCTAAAATATAAAGTTATCTCTTACCATTGATCCTCACTGCACAGAAATAACGAAATTCATTAGATTTACTAAACCGTTCGTTGAAAAAACCTTAAAATGAACACAATACATTTTTGAGGAGTCACAATACGTACTCTGTTTACTTTGAAGTTACAGTTGGTCTTGTACAAAATGAAACCAGTCAGAATACCAGTGATGTATGGTCCCATACGGCAGTAAGGCTTTACATACAACTGCCGGAAGCTGTAAGTATAACATAAAGTTCATCTTCTTTTCTTAATACGTTCCCAAGAGAAGAAATTGCAAATCGTATCAATCGATTTCAATGACTCTACATTTTCAAATTGTTAAAAAGGAAGGAAATTATTTTAGGACAACTTTGTTATTAAGCACATAAAATAGTTTTTCCACGAATACTAAAGTATATTTAAGCCTGTTTGAAAGTTTGCTTTTACTGAAAAAGGAAGCGCTGCAGGTAATGTTACTGCTATAATAACAACTAATTTAGTGCCTTATCATCAATATTTCTCCTTCACGCGTATATGGGATTTTTCTGGCTGAATATAACAGGAAGATCATCTATCCCATCCAGGCATCCACAATTCGGTCGATATATTATATCCCACAGTCATCCACGTTTAATTCTATGAATTTCTATCCCATTCAGTTATCCACAATTCGGTCGATATATTTATATCCCATAAAGTCAACCACGTTTAATTCTATGTATTTCTATATCCCAAAACGTCATCCACGTTTAATTCTATGTATTTCTATCCCATCTATTCATCCACAATTCGGTATATATATATATATATATATATATATATATATATATATATATATATATATATATATATATATATATATATATAAAAATATATATATATATATATATATATATATATATATATATATATATATATATATATATATATATATATATATATATATATATATATCCCATAAAGTCATCCACGTTTAATTCTATGTATTTCTATACCATCTAGTCATCCACAATTCGGTCGATATATTTATATCCCATAAAGTCATCCACGTTTAATTCTATGTATTTCTATCCCATCTAGTCATCCATTCAGTTAATATCTCTACCTCATCAAGCTATCCATGATTCAATTGAAATATTTATATGACGCTTGTTCTACGTTTTACATTAACGCCAAAAGAATTTATATCACTTCTACAACTTTCACAATGATCAATAATGATAAGCATGAATAACAGGAGTTGCATATAAAGATATTCAACGTTCGCTTGGGGTGTGGGTTATATAATAATTTTAAGTTTTATATTTAATTCAAAATATAGTCAGCACGATCGCAATAAAGTGACAGAAATATTTGACATTATAGGTAACCACAGATATCGTGGGCAAGATGGTAAACGTCTGTAAAATGTTAAACTATGTTAAATGTTAAACTTAAACTATTTTGTATAAACGAATTTTGGCTGATTGTTTAGTCTTAAATATCAGCTGTATAAATATTCCACATTTTTCGGATTTATGCGGGTAGAGATTAAATCAAAAACGTTGGTTTTATCTCACTTGCACCTGAATGGCAAAATATCTACTTAACATTTTTGTATCTTGATTGTCCTCAAAATACATTCATTATCTTAGTTCTCCAAATACGAATTACGTAATCTATACCATGGGTTCTAAAACGTGGTTACACACTGCAACATTGTACTATAATTTGGACTACATTTCCAATTGCAATCACATTTTCATTACTGCACTCAAAATTAAATGATCTTTCTACCCCATGGAGTCTTTTTGATAATTTCACTTGGAAGAGTTCATAGTTTTCCCACATTATAATTCCAACATTCAATGACAGAAGAGAAACATACATGCAGCCAAGTCAAGACATGTCCTCACTACTCAAATCACATGTACGTCGTGTGAAATTGACAGGGCGAATACTGAGTCAAGACATGTTCTCAATACTCAAATCACATGTACTTCGTGTGAAATTGACAGGGCGAATACTGAGTCAAGACATGTTCTCACTACTCATATCACATGTACTTTGTATGAAATTGACAGGGCTAATAAATCTAGTCAATAACAAGCAGAAGTGTGTAAAAGAGACAAATATATATAAAATCCATCCATTCCAGACCGAATGGAAAAATTGTTGCAAGGCACATTCATTCAAAATATGACTATAAATTTCTATTTTATGTATACAAAAACGACAAATATTTTTTTAAACTAGTGTCTAGCACGCGACGAAATTCAAAGGTCGCTGGGCAGTGCGATGTGCTCAGTAATAAAGCGTTGTATATTAATGTCTCTAAGGTTGTGTATTCATTTTGGAATACAACATACATTCAATTACTTTGTTTCTATACATTCTCTATACTTCTGTTTCTATATTATATTTTTATAATTAAGCATTAGGTAGATTAAAGAAATAAGCATATAAAAAATGTTACAACATGTGTATGGGAAGTGGATGAACTCGTTTTCTCTTATTAAAACGTCACTCTCAAAGGTCGTGCAGTATTTATCCGAATAAATCGCGTTCATATTTTCCCATTCAAATGCAGTAATGTATAACTACCTTAATTTAAGACAAATAGTGTACGCTTATGTAGCAGACATTTAGCTTTTGGTCTGTTACATTTGTTTGCGAATAAATTAAACATGCTGATTCGTCCGATTGAAAGTAGAGATGATAAAGTATAAAAGTGAGCGAGCTCACTGAGTTACAAACGAAACGTTTAAATAAGACGACAAAGCCTTAAAATTTTCCCCGTTTGACTTGCTTGGTACAGTGTTAGGCTTGTTACGCATATGTAATTACAACTTTTTACATATTTTTACATATTTGTGCTTGTGTGTTAGTTCTAAAATTCTTTTATTTTATTCTTGTTTCATTACATTTTATTGTAATAATTATTTTCATGTGATTTGATATCTTTTTCAAGTAATTTATGTTTGTATAGAACGCAAAAGGTATTAAATTAGCATTATATTTAGCTGTCGTTAATTCAGACACTTGGTAAACACTGAATTAAAATGATTAGTCAGTATCAAGGTCATAATTCACTGGCGTAATTACCATCTGTTATCAATTGGGTTTTTTTAAGGTTCTTAACTAAGCCTATCATGGAGTACGTGTCCAATGTCTTGTAGTAAGTGATCATTTGACCCATCAAAAGTGTCGAAATGACGCTTTAGTGATGTTTAATACTCAATATCTCTGTTTTCTAGCTAAGTTGTAAAATAATACCTTGACAGTTCAGAATTATTTTTGTTGCTAGATGAGATTGTTATTGTTTTCTATTCCTCAGAATTAATAATTACTTCTCTGAGAAACGTTTCCAAAGTGCCACTCTTCATCAAATTCGTGGACAAAGACATTTAGTGGAGTTCCAAATCCGGAATATTCTTTTGTGATTCATAAAATTCATTGTGGAACTTATGAAAATTCTTTCGCTTGATACATAAGATTCAACGAGGAAATGTTGCCATTTGTACAACCTTAATTGATTGATTATTTTCACAAACCTTAAGTCCTATATTCTACATTAACATTGTTTCCTAGAAAAATAAATATTTTTATAAAAATTTGCAAAGTTTTTTGGCTTCACTCTTTTCTTTGTTACTTTGCACCAGCCGAGATTTGTAACAAAGAAAATTGGGTTTTGCTCGTTCTTGGATATTTTAATTTTGGTTAAAATATTTCAGAATTTTTTTCAGAAATTTACGTTTCTCTAGTTTCGAATACCTAAGTACTATTCTACCTTTTGTTTTAATCTTTAGTGAAAGCAAGAGGCTTTCATTCACAATGTCATCAAACGTGGAGACTTTTCTTTCTAGTCCTACTCAGGAGCAGTTGGATAGTTTAAAACATGAGTTAATTGAACTTGCCAGAAAATACGATCTTTCTGACGAAACAAGAAATTAGGAATATTTTTATACAATATTTGTTATAAAGAAAACAAAAATCTTGATAAAAGCGTTTTGGCCTCGGTCAGTAATTTGTTATCATACTTTGACATAAACTTACTGAAATTAAAAATGAAATACAAAATGGAATTGGAGTTAAGGAAGCTCGAGCTTCAGAAAGTAAAAGAAAACACTCAGGTGCAATTTGAAGAGAAATAATTCCAGTTGCAATTTGAAGCGAATGAGAGAAAGAGATAGGAGAAGGAGAAAAATAAACAATTACAATTTGAAAAAGAGGAGAAAAGAGACAGGAAAAAGAATGATAAATAAATGAAATTGCAATTAGAAGAAAGAGAGAAAGAAAGACAAATGGAGTTAAAGAAATAACAAATACAATTACAAAAAGAACAAATGCACGTACATATGCAAAGAGAGAGGATGGAAAGGAATTTCAAATCAAAATGAAAGAATTTGAGCTGGCAAGTGAAAAGCACGTTCCCATTTCACATACAAATTAAAGTTTAGACATTACAAAAACTATTAGGTTAGTTCTCCATTTAGCGCAAAGGAAGTAGACAAATAATTAAATTTATTTTTAAACGTTGCTGAAAATTTGAAATGGCCCAGGAGGCATTGGACTCAGTCATTGCAATGTGTATTTTTAAGCAAGGTCCGAAATATCTATGTATCACTCACAGCACAACAAAGTTCTGACTACGATTTGGTTAAAAAGTGCATTATAAGGGGTACTGCGTTAGTCCCTGAGGCTTATCGGCAAAATCCTATAAAATGGAAGCTTGAAACACTTATGCTAAATTTGCAAGAGAAAACGAGCAGTTATGTAAAAGATGGAGCTTATCCAAGAAAGTTGAAGATGATTATGAAAGTCTCGAACAACTTGTATTACCTGAAGGGTTCAAACACTGTATCCATTATGATATTAAAACTCATCTTGAAGAGCATAAAATTGAAACCTTCGAAAATGTTGCTCTGGCTGCTGATGAGTATTCTGTAACGCATAAAGTTCCTGTTGTAGGCAAGACATATACTCAGCCGTCTACTGGTAGAAAGGTTTTTCAGCCTAAGAGGACTCCTCCTAAAACTCATTCTGGCACAAATTCTAAAACTCAAGCTTCTGATACAATAGACTCTAATCCTTGTCTCTGTCTACGTGTACCGATTGCAAGAAACAGTACAAGTCATTTCTGATTGCTTCAAATTGAAATATAGGCATCAGAATCAAGATAAACCTATCCCCAATGCACTTTTTTTTAAAAATGTCAAAGTTTATGTCATGTTTTGAAAACAATACATTTTATGGGTCTTATAAATCCCAGTCTGATTTGATTATGGAGAATTATGAACCATTCATGTCGAAGGGTTTTATATCACTCTTGGATAAATTGGCCAAACATATCACTATTAAAATTTTAAGAGATGCAGAAGTATCTCAGAGTCTTTTATTATCATGTAATTTGCCTTTTTCTGAGAAGTCTTCTTCTAATGAGTGTTCTCTTTCAGTAAGTAAAGTGCGGCTTGGTTAATGTTCCTCTCCATTGTGTAAATTTGTCATCAGACTTAGTTTCAGGAGCTGTGATAGTTGGTATAGTGTATAACCTATCTGTTGAGGGCATTCGTTTGTTACTAGGCAATGACCTAGCTGGTGAGGTTATGGTTAACCCACATATAAGTAACAAGCCTTCTTTGTATCATAAAGCTGATCCTATTGAAAAAGAATACCCTGATTTATACTCAGCTCGTGTAGTTACAGAGCTATGGCAAAGAAAGAACTTGATAATGATTTTGACACGAAAATTATTCCTTTAGCTGACACGTGTATTGGCCAGTCAGGCTTTTGATGAAGTCACTTTCACTCCTAATTGTGGATGAATCAAAAGGTATTGATGACAGTGATCCTCTTATGACTACTCATTCTCTTTTGTCTAATCACTTGTTGTCGAACAGGAAAAAGATCCTGTAATCTCCTTTTTGTTTTAGAGGGTCATTAGTGAAACTGAACCAACTGAAGTACCTGTCACCTGTCTGCTACTTCATTATTAATAGAATTCTTTTGAGAAAGTGGAGACTTTCCGAGGTACCTGCTGGTGATGAGTGGTTAGTAAACTATCAGACAATAGTTCCAAAATCTTACAGACATGAAATACTTAGTTTGGCCAATGAAACTCCTCTGGCTGGTCATTTAGGGATAAATAAAACGTATCATGAGATCGTAACGCACTTTTATTGGCCAAAATTCAAATGTGTTGTTTGTAAATTTTGTAGATCTTGTCATACTTGTCAAACGGTAAGAAAATCCAGTCAGTAGATACACAAGGCTCATCTACTGCCTATCCCTGCATTTGACGAACTATTTAACAGAACTACAGTCGATTGTGTTTGTCCTTTACCTAAGTCCAAGTCAGGCAACCAATATCTGTTGACTATTATGTCCTTCAACAAGATTTCCAGAGGCAAGTCTTTTAGGAATATTAAACCAAAAACCATAGCAAAATCTTTGATAAAGAGTTTTACTCAATTTGTCCTTCCTAAATCTGTTCAATCGGATCAAGGGTCTTATTCTGGCATTTTCCAGCTTGTTATGCTTGAATTTGGCACTTAGCAATTCGAAGTCTTGTAATGGTGTTCAATCTCTATTGCTTGTTCTTTAAATTTTCTTCAAATTAGATTTTACTGCCCTTACAAAATGATAAGAAAATGAATGAGTCAAATTATAATAATAGCACTCTCATCTAAATAAATTAATGGAGTACTAATATATTGAAAGAGAGAACCAAGTAAATCATGCAGTTAATTTAGTTGTACCTGTCCGACCAACTTGGTAATATTGATATCAAGCACATCAAAGGAAAAGACAATTTGATTGCAGATGCATTTTCCCGTGTATATAAATATTGTTTCATGTACACATTACATAATTCATAAGAATTTTCTTACGTAATTTTGTTTGACATTATGTACAATTTACATATATTAAAAGAAAGCTTTATTAAATAAATCATATTCTATTTCTTTATGTGGGACTTGTTACGTATATGTAATTAAATTGATTGTGTATTAGTTTTAAAATTCTTTGTATTTTATTTTTTTGTTTCTTTGCATTTTATTGTTATGATTATTTGTACGCGATTCAATATCTATTTATCGAGTAACGTATGTTTGGATAGAACGCAAAGATATTACACTAGCATTATTTTTAGCTGTCTTTAGTTCAGACACATGGAAAACACTGAGTTAAAATGATTGGTCAGTATCAATGTCATACGTCCCTGGCGTGATCACCATGTTTTATCAACGTTTTTTATTACTTCTTAAATAAGACTATCCTGGAGTACATGTCAAATATAATATAGTAAGTGATCACGTTACCCATCATAAACGTCGAAATGACGTTTTAGTGAGGTTAATTCTCAATATCACTTTTTTCTAGTTGAGTCGTAAAATAACAAGATTACAGCTCAGTTATTTTTGTTGTTGCTAAATGAGTTTGTGTTGAGTTTTTGTATTCTTCGGAATTAATAATTATTTCCCTATGAAACGCTTATAAGTGCTGCTCTTCATCAAATTCTTCTTCAGCTGGCATTAAGAATTGCAATGAACATATTTATATTTTGTTTTTTGAATCTCCTAAAATGTGCTTACTTAACTCTTCAATTCCGAATTACATGACACGTGTCACAGGTTCCAAAACTTATACACACCGCGAAATTGTGCTTTAATTTGCGCTATATTTCCAACAGATATCACCGTCTCCTACTGCACTCATGACGAAATGAATGTGATTTTTCACAGCGTCTTTTGATAATTCCAATTAAAAGAATTCATACTTTTCCCCACATTATGATTCCAAATAATATGTTACAGAACCGAACACAGATGCAGTTGCTTCCTCAAAGCCAACCCCTCCACTGCTCAAATCACATGCAAATCGTACGGAATTGACCTAGTATATCGAGTCCATCACAAGCAGAAAAACCGATGTGAATTGGACTGACAGAAAAACAAAATTTATCCATTCCGGCCTAACTGGTAGAATTGTTTCAATGCTCATTCATTCGCAATATGACTTAAAAACGATGCATTTTTTTAAAACTAATATTGAGAGAGCAAAAATGTTCAAAATGTCGCTGGGGGTGGGTGGTAAATGACATTAATATTGTTACTATGTAATGAGGAATCTACGGATGTGAATTTATTATTGAATCCATCATAAATCCAATTACTTTATTCTTGCAGCGTATTGTTTGTTAGTGCGTTTGAATGGGAAAATATGGACTCGTATTTCCTTACTAATACTGCACTAGGGAGGTCGTGTAGTATTACTAAAAAAAACTCGTTCATATTTTCCCATACAAATACAGTAACCTGTTAATACTGTTATCATTCATGCAGTTAACATTCACAAAGCATTCACACTGACACTATTCATAATTTTATCATGTGTACAGTTATGATTCATACAGTTATGGTTCGTACATTTACTGCCCCTACAGTTCTAATTCGTACAGTTCTAATTCGTACAGTTCTAATTCGTACAGTTATTATACATACTATTATGATGCACATAAAATCGATTAAAAACTAATTTTATTATGTCGATGACTACATTATGTTCTATACGGAATAAGAAATAAGACATTGATCACAATTTTTTTAAACTTCGGCGGTTGAGGGATAGGAGCAACCTTGAGACAGACTGTTGTTTTGTACCGCTGGTGGGAGAATCGGGCAGAAGAAAGCATTTTATTTGACAAGTTGTTGACTGGATTATTGAGACAACAAAGGTTACGCATAAATGACCACCCACCCTACCTTCTGGAATGCAAAATGGTCTCAGTCGAACGATAAATCATACCCAAAAGTGTCAGGCTGACCGAGGAGATTTGCATTGACATCATTAAAAGAGGCGATGATCCCTGATGTCGCCCAAGTGGTGACTAAAAATATTCCCGATATTATGCCTCCAATCTTAGGTGATCTGCAATAAATAACAATAATGATTTGGCAAGTACCTGCAGCATGGCCGGCTCTCAATGAAATTTTGAACTAATTTGAACGTGTATAGGCAACATATAGAACAATTATCAAAACCGAGTGAAAGCTTAGATTTTCTTGGAAATTACCATCTACGGATATCATTTTTTTATTAACGTCAAAGTCTTTCGTCTTGTTGACTGTCCATGACACTACCAGCTTTCTTTATTAATAAAAGTAGCATTTGAATTTCTCTGCGATTGCTCTCAGGGTATTCACATGAACTTTTTCTATGCAACTTTCTTTGAGAATTATTGAAAAATGTCCTGTTCTTAATATCTACAGTTATATTTTCTATGCTTAAAATAAGTTTAAACATTATAGCGTAGATAACAATTGTCAATGATAAGAAATATACTCACGTGTACAGTGCTATTAGAAGTATCGGACTCAGGATGAAGAACTGCATATCATTTGCCAAGTACCAGCTCCATGGCATGCACTTGAACCCCAACAGAAACAACATAGTTTCATCAGCAAAGCTCGTTAATACAATCTTTGTGTTATGACTAAAGCTACAATCGTTTATAATTTGTTCAAGATCTTTGCTGTGCATACCCTAATTCCGACGAACTATAAGGTCCCAAAATTGTGATTGCAGTATATATTGGGATTATAGTAAAATAAAATGAACGTCCCAAAGTGTGATTGCTATACTTTTTGGAATTTTCACGAGACACACACACCAATTTATATATATATATATATATATATATATATATATATATATATATATATATATATATATATATATATATATATATATGTGTGTGTATGTATATATATGTATATGTATATGTGTATATATATATATATATATATATATATATATATATATATATATATATATATATATAGATATAGATATAGATATAGATATAGATAGATAAATAGATAGATATAATACAAATCATATGGCGAATAACAACCCTTTCAAGCGTACTGAATCCACCAAGGGATCACGTGTGTCAGGGATTAATTAAAATAGATGCAATAAACTGACGACGAACAGTACTAAACTAGTAACTAACTAGCCTAAGCGCTTTCGACTCTTAATGAGTCTCTTTCAAAGGCAAATACAAAACATGTATACGACAAACAAATAAACACAAAAACGTTGTGTTTGTAAACCTCTACATGGCTATCTTCTCATGTGTAAAAATAGATGTTGATTTGGCTTGTAGACATTTAGGGAATTATACAACGTTTTCAGTTTCCGCAACTAGTCTATACAAGCTGGTTGTATTTATAGGTTTAGCACATGTGAAGACAGCCATGTAGAGGTTACAAACAACGTTTTTGTGTTTATTTGTTTGACTTATATATTTTTTGTATTTGCCTTTGAAAAAGACTCATTAAGAGTCGAAAGCGCTTAGGCTACTTAGTAACTAGTTTCGTACTGTTCGTCGTCAGTTTTTTGCACATATATATATATATATATATATATATATATATATATATATATATATATATATATATATATATATATATATATATATATATATATATATATATATATATGAAATTCATGAATGAGCTTTGGTGATGAATAAACACACACCACTGGCAGCGAGCACAATAAACTCATTACTTAAATTTACCGACAGGATATCAATTACAAAGGTTTGCATATTTCAAGAGACATACCATCTTCTCAACATTTACGAAGTTATTAATGTACAGCAAATTCGTCCACCACGTTTCCTGACAGTAATCTAGTTCAGCTCCATCGTTGGGCCAGTATGGACCATCACTCCAGTACTTGAATGTTGGAACGTACACCATCATCAGTAACATATATGGTGGTGTCAGCCTGTTTGAATATGATTTCGGTGATTTGTTTCTTTAATTATCACTCTCATGTATACTGAATCAGTTCATTATGCGACCTGCGAAATGTTTGCAAATAAAATGTGTTACGAATATTTGTTTAGTTTAAGGGAAAGAAACAAACTAATAGGAATGTAGGCTAGTTAGGGTTGCATTTTGCAAAAAATGTCCTCGCTAAGCTACCGAAGCGAAATTATGAAAATAGATAATATTATTAAGTCATGCTTATGATTATTCAAAGTATGTCATATGCCAAGAGGTTGGGTATGTCAAACGAGATTAGTATGTCAAACGAGATGTGTATGTAAAACGGGTCTTGGCATATTTTACAAACATTGTCATTACCTCCAGAATCGATGGAAGTAAAACATTCCCCAACGGAATTTTCTCACGTCACCAACTTTCGTCAATTCACGCAAGGTCAAGTAAGTAAGAAGAAGACCACTGTAACAAAGGAAGTTTAATAATTAGAATTTGAAGCATGATATATTTGTAATGTGCTATCAAGGAAGCACAACAAAGGTAATCGGCTCTTATTTCGGCTGAAATTCACTCTTAAAGTTCTGGAACGCGTGCACAATAAATAAATACCTTGACAGCTTCTATCAAAATGAGGGCATTAACTACAGGAAACCTGTTTGTGACAATTCTTCCAGTTTTGATGTATTTTCACATCTTTGCGACATCAAACGGACCAAAAAGTCATGTGGGTAATAGAACAAATTGTGATAATAATTACTCCATTATTCAGGATATATATATATATATATATATATATATATATATATATATATATATATATATATATATATATATATATATATATATATATATATATATATATATATATATATATAGATAGATAGATAGATAGATAGATAGATAGATAGATAGATAGATAGATAGAAAACACGTTATAATATTCCATTAAAAGAACAGTTTTCTCTATCTTAGAGTAAACATGAATGGAAATAATTAATAACATGACCTGTAATTGAAATTTACCCACGAATTTCTCGTGAATTTGAGGACATTTTTATGACTGGAGTGCCCAAAACTTGATACTTAAGATTTTGTATTTTTATATTTATCACATATGAGAGACTTTCCGTTTATAATTTTGTGCCTTGTTTACATTTCTTTATTAATTTACTGAAATGGTTTAAAGATTCATGACCACAATTGTATGTGGTGCAAAAGGCATCATTAAAAAAACGTGTTATTTTGCTTACCTGAGTACAAAGAAGGTATCAACAGAAATACTGGCGTTGTTCACGGCTTGGAAGGTAAACCGGTTAAGTGCCTTTGGTACAAACGATCCTAGGTTAGCTGCAACAAAAAGACAGTTTTATTGAGAGGACTACTCGAGTGGCACTATGTCTTTAAAGTTTCAAAATTAAAGCTATGCACAATAATAAGCGAAGGGCATTTTTGAGTGCTGCACCGAAATGCGAGTTTACATAACTTGTATTGCCTCACTGGCATGTTTACTTGGATATGAGTTCAGGACATTGATTTTCCCACTGCAAATTCCTATTGTACCTGATCTTTTTTTCTTTACTAAACTTTTAGTAATAGCTTAAATTGTTTTAGAAATTAACTTTTGGCCCTCATCCTGGTCTTCATATTGTGTCTTTGGGTTTTATATTAAGATTGTTTATATTAGAAATAATTATTCCTATCATAACATCTGAGGAGTATTCATTTATTATGTTGTGTCCAGTTTTTGATTATTTAAACTATTCGATGGAATTACAAAGCGTTTATATATATATATATATATATATATATATATATATATATATATATATATATATATATATATATATATATATATATATATATATATATATGTATGTATATATATATATATATATATATATATATATATATATATATATATATATATATATATATGTATGTATATATATATATATATATATATATATATATATATATATCAGGTTAGGTAATTTTTGACCAAAAAACCTAAAGGACATCCTAGTCAGGGCCAAGCTAACAACAATCGCTAGTCAAAACCAAGCTAGTCAATCTGGACCCTGTGGCGATAAAAGATGCAAAACCTGTCAACATATGATAGAGACCAAGACATTCACTAGCACAGTGACTAAAGAAAAACTAAACATACATGGTCCAAACAAAACGTGCAAAACAGAGAATGTGATTTATCTCATCACATGTAAGATCTGTGGCCTTCAGTACGTAGGAGAAACTGAAAAGCTACACATAAGGATAAACCTTCATAGATCTGATTGGATGACAAAAAAGCTGTACAGAAGCCCGGTCGCAGAACACTTCTCCTCCCCTGGCCACACTTTCAGTGATATAATACTTATCGCTATTGCCAACAACCACAGCTGGAGTTCCGAAACCAGGAAGGAAAAGGAATCATACTGGATACGCCGCCTTAGAACATTGAAACCAAGCGGTCTAAACCAAGAAGACTAGAAAATGAAAACTATGCACTAGTAGAATTTAACATTTTCTAAATCTTCTTATCCTTCAATTTTTACTATAAGAATAACCGGTATAGAATCAAATATCCGGGATATAATCTGCGTTACATATGTACACAAAGTAAAAATAGATGTCGCTTTGGCTTGTAGACTTTTAGGGAATTATACAACGTTTTCAGTTTCCGCAACTAGTCTATACAAGCTGGTTGTATTTATAGTTTTAGCACATGTGAAGATAGAAATGTAGAGGTTTACAAACGCAACGTTTTTGTGTTTATTTGTTTGTCGTAACTATGTTTTGTATTTGCCTTTGAAAAAGACTCATTAAGAGTCGAAAGCGCTTAGGCTAGTTAGTTACTAGTTTCGTACTGTTCGTCGTCAGTTTATTGCATCTATATATATATATATATATATATATATATATATATATATATATATATATATATATATATGTGTTGGTATCTTTATGATTTGAAATTATTCATTAGATGGCCATATTCGTTTTATAGACTGTTTAAAAAAAAATTACATCCAACAATAAGAATTGCATTCAATTTGTTTTATAGACTGTTTAAACAAATTACATACAACAATAAGAATTGCATTCAATTTGTCTCAAACTAGAGCATCATTTTTGGACGTACAGGTTGTAAAAAATGAAACTAATGACATCACTTCCATGTTTCAGGTTAAAAACACGAATATTCATCAATGTGTTGAATATTCTTCGTGTCATCTTAAATCATGTAAAAGTTATAGAAGAATTATTTCGGATGACAATAATTTTAAATCATCGTTGAGAGATAAGCTAGCATTTTTTAAATAGAAATAACCTTACTAACATCATTAATACTGCTTTCCCAAAACTATATTCTCTTACGCAACTTGAATCAAAAAAGGAAAGAAAGGAAGATATCTTTCCTTTTGTTTTTGAATATAATCCAATTTAGACTAATATTGGCAAGATTGTCAATAAATATTGGGATTTATTAAAATTATCATGTAAAGCAATTCTTGAATCGCTACACGAAAGGAAACCAACAATTACTTATATAAGAACTAAATATCTTGAAGATTTCCTAATAAATTCTAAACTAGAAACAATATCATATCTAAAAAGATATCAACTAAATTAACAATACACTGTTCTTTTAATAATGAAAATACTTTTTTCATTAGAAATAATCCGAAAGAAATTTATAATATGCGTGCGTTGTGATAATAATTGTGCAAATGTTATTTATTTTATCACATGCAAATTTGTGGCATTCAGTATGTTGGACAAACCAGTCAGCAAATGTCTAAACGCATGAATCACTATTGATCATACATAAAAAAAATTGTTATGTCTTTCAATCATTTTCATCTCATGTTGCCGCACATTTTAACAAGAGTTGCCAATCTCTGCAAGATCTGTCCTTTCAACGTAATGTTACAACTATTTCTAAGATGGAACGTCTGCTAAAGGAAACTTATTATATTTACTGTCTTTATGCGGTTTATCGAAAAGGTCTAATTCTAAATCACTACACGACATTCATTAATCAAATTTTTTGTGTCCCCTGTTTACAATTAGTTATATTTTTAAATTATACTAATTTACTGAATAACTTAACTAGTGAAAGTATAAACTAATATCATACAAAAAAGTTTATAATTCTTTAAAAATGAAAGGGCATTTTAAAATTAATTCTGAATTCTGAATATATTATGATTCATTATTTATAAAATACTTAATCATGATTATAAGTATTATGCACACCATAATTGTTTATTAAAAAATTTGTGTTTTGACCAAAATTGTTTAAGCTCATTACTTTCCTTCGAATCAATATGCTAAGTACATTTGGAGTTCAAAATGAAAACAAACTAAAAGCGAAGACAAAGTATACATTTATGGTGTGAAGCAAAAATACAATTCCGTTATATGAACAGGATTAGGGTACAGTAAAACATGCCTATAAAGGTCAAGGGACGGCAAAAATGTTATTCTCTAGTAGATGCAAGCTGATACAAACATCATCCAAATGCACAGGTAAACATTGTCTTTTCGTAGCACGAGTCCTTTGTGTGTAGATGTATGCAAATGCAGGTTCAACTGTACATTCATCCCTATACAAGAACAAGGTTTGTACAGGACAAAGAATGCAATGTAGTTGCATGAAGAACTTCTAACAGCAGCTTATACGCGTGAATTTCCTGGCCATTACAGTTTCTCTCACGTTTCAACACATACCTGATGATCCACTGAACAAGAAGGTAATGATGAAGAAAGAAACCTAAAATCAAACTTGTATATAAATTTCCAAGACGTTATAAAACTTACATGGCAGATTTTGTGCTGTCATGAATGGTGCCAAGGGAAAAGATATATTATGTGCACGGGGGTAAAAGGATTAACTTATTCTTCCCAATCTATTTGTGCCGGAAAATAAAGGAATTACAGAGACGCAGCTACCACAACCAAAATATTATTGTGTGATTGTGACGAGGCAACCCTAACCAGAATTTTATATAGTGAATGTGACGAGGCTAACCCGACCAAAATGTTTTTAGTGAATGTGTCGTGGCTACCCCAACCAAAATGGTATTTTGTGAATGTGTCGTGGCTACCCCAAGCAAAATGGTATTTAGTTAATGTGTCGTGGCTACCCCAACCAATACGTTTCTTTAGTGAAAGTGACATTCTCCAGTGCTGCCAACAGTGACAGTTCTAAAACGTCATTTGACCCACAAGACAAAAATAAGCGTGCAATGTAATATAAGATAGATGGTTAGCAAAAATGACAATAAAAGTATTGCATGAAACAAGACAGCTGGCATCAAATTTCCTTGAGAAACTGCTGGCTATAACTTAGTAGGCAAACCCTCGACATTTTCTAGCCATAAACAGCATAAGGAATATCTAATTTTAAGACACCTTTCAAATATAGAACAAATATAAACACAATATTAACATTTTCGTGGAGGAAAGGAAATAGTATAAAACATACACCCCTGTCCCACTCCAAACGCAAAAGTGTGCCCCAAAATAATCCACGACATGCTAATAAAGCGGATCCCATTGGCTGCTTTCAAACTTCCGGCTGACTGATTTGTACTGAGAATTTTTGCAGCATTACTGTAGAGTGAGAAAGCCATCAATATCTGGTTGAAGATTTCTGTAAAGCAAAAGAGAAAAAATATTAAGAAATTTTCAGTCTTATGTCAGACAGCAAACAAGCTATTTCTTTTCATGATTAGGAGAAGTACTTTTGATACAGTCTGAGAAAGCAAAATTCGTTCACTGTAAATAACGTGTGAGCAATAATTATCCTTCATTAACATTACATATATATATATATATATATATATATATATATATATATATATATATATATATATATATATATATATATATATATATATATATATATATATCCTACTTTTATTCAATAATAACTTTATGCAATTCCACCTGATAATTATTCTCCGTTAAAAACTGAATGATAAGATGAGACCATCAACCGAATCAGAAGAATTCAGCAGAGACTACAATGAAAGTTTTTTTCTAATAAATTTATAATTTTATCAAATCAACAGGATTCATTATTTTATTATGCAATTGTATATGGTATTCTAACGGATGCTTTTTCTTACTTGTTTTATTGTTAAAGTTCGTGTTGTTCCTTTTCTGATATTTCACTGAGACAAATGTTTTATATCTTGGCTAGTGTTTTGCGAGCCATGAAAACAATGACATAAACGTTCAAGTATTATATGCATTATATATTTGTTAGGATGGCCAAACTGCTGTTAGAACAGGTTAAATATAAACTTATGACTTTCAAGAGAAAAAGATTGATGAAATATTGAGGATTTCCTATCCTTTTATTAGGCTTCAAGATTTGCAGGTACTCTATGTTTATCCTAATTTATCCAATTATAATATACTGAATAAATTTTGTAATACCTCCTACAAATATAAGAACATTGCCAACGTTGAGGATGTTTTAGACAAGGTTTTTAAAACTTCAGTATTGAAGACTTAACATTTATTTATAAATACTAAAACCTTTGTTATAATAGCAGAGAAAACAATGAGAGAATATACTAAACAACACTGGTTGAAAATCAAAGTCCGTAAATATCTTTGCAATGCGATGATAATTTTGTTAAATTCCAATTATGAGAAATACAAGTTCAATTGCGACACCGCAAGTCATAATCAGATAATGGGAGAAACATGGAAAGGTTGGATTCGATGTTGCCAACGCTTAATAAACAGAAAAAGTAGCATTGATTGATGTAAAGACCCCTTACTTACCATGATCACTACTTTTCTCAACACTCTTGTTTCTTCCAAATACTTCGTAGTCTGTGTTCTTGATCTCCGTTAAGAGAGGGGTTGAATCACTCATATCCCCATTTTCATGCACGCCACCATTTCCGTGATTGACTGTTGTGATAGACTGAGAAACGTTGACACCTGTCCTCTTAGGAAGTTTTGAATCTCTGGCAAAAAACCTTGTGACCACGTCGTATGCCGTACCAACAACAATTATGATCCCAAATACTGATGCAACAATGCTGAAAAAAGTACGGCATGCGGTATTATGGGCAACCATGATGAAGTACAGTATCAGCTCAAATTTGGTGCGGATTCTTGAGCACCTCTCTGACTAAGCCACCAGTGCTGTCTTCATCAATGGCAGCATAGGAGATTGGTTCCGTTCCGACCAACTGTTGGAGACAGACATGGATTTATACTGTCACCTCAACTCTTCAACAATGTTTTCGAAAGGTTAGCTACGAATGCCTTGCAAGACCACGAGGCACTATCAGCATCGGAGGAAGAACAATCACCAACCTTCGCTTAACCGATGATATTGATGGCTTATTAGAGATAAAAAAAAGAACTTGGTTGAGCGCCTTGATACAAACTCCACAGCATATGGTATGGAGAGTAGCGCCGGACCAACCCCACAAAACTCATGATAAAAAGCACCATTGGTATCAATGCAGAAATACATAAGCTTCAAATACTTGACATCAATTATCACAGATAAGGGCTCAAAACTAGAATTACTTTGCTGGATTGCCCTGACAAAACAAGAACAATAAGGTTGAAACCAGTATGGAAAGACACCAACATTGATCTTGATTTTAAACTAAAGCTGTGGCACACTACTGTCATGTCCATATCTATGTATGCTTGTGAGACATGGACCCTAACATCATATCTACATACCAGGATTAAAACCTTCGAAATGAGATGCTACCGAAATATTTTGAGCATCTCATACATTGATCATGTAACCTACAAAGAGGTCCAAAACATGATTCTGCTAGCCATTGGACCCTATAAAGACCTCCTTACTACTATGAGAAAACGCAAACTGAAGTAGTACGGTTATGTATCAAGATCACTTGATCTGGTAACAACAATCTTGCAAGTAACAGAGAGAGTGTGCAAAAGATGAGGCAGACAGAAAAAGAGGTGGGAAGACAAACTTAAAGAGTGGACAGGCATGGGGTTTGGAGATTCCCAGAGAGCAGTAGAAAGCAGGGAAAGATGGAGATAATATTTTGTGGAAGTCATCTGTGGCGCCCCAAAGCCCGCTTATGTTAAGTGATGATGATGACGACGACGACGATGATGATGAGTAGGAGGAGGATTACATACATACATACACACGCAAGCACACGCACGCAAGCACACGTACGCACGCCTGCTTGCCTGCCTTCCTGCCTACCTACATACCTACCTGCCTGCCTGAATGCATGCATACATACATACATACATACATACATACATACATACATACATACATACATACATACATACATACATACATACATACATACATACATACATACATACATACATACATACATACATACACAGAAAAAGAAAGATATAAGATATTGTCATGCATGTTACATAATTACAATTCGTTCCCAATCGAGCCCTGCAAGCACAAACCTCTGTAATATTCCAGTAAGTGCACGTCCGCAGTTAAAGGATGGAATTTAGACATTCACTTTCGGCCGATACACTCCTTTGGAGATCCAATAATTAATTGTTATCTAAATACACATTCAGTACGGTTCCTTGTGACAAAAATAACTCAGTATATAAGTTATTATTTTAACTTACAGATATACAACAGAGTGGAAATTGCATTGATGAGTCCTACAAGAAGATGTGTGAAAATGACATTATATGTGTAAAATAACATCCGTTCACGCCTTCAGAACTTCATGCCAAACTCTCTCTCTCTCTCTCTCTCTCTCTCTCTCTCTCTCTCTCTCTCTCATCAACGTTATGAATGCATAATGCATAATTACTATATTTTAATTTTTTGCACATTAACAGCTTTATTTATCTTAAAAGTTTTAGTTTTCAAGATCACAACTTGATGCAAGCTTTACATACCTGAAAACTGGAATGAGAATACAAAGACAAAGAATATGTGATATTCAAATTTGACATTCATAAATATGCAGCTTTAAATTAGGAACATTTCACTTACGACACGGCTATCGCTCTGCAGTCAAACTCAAGGTCTCGCTTGTGACAGTTGATAACGGGGTCTATCTGTGATGTTAGATTTGGCGATAGAAAGGTAAAAGCTGAAAATAAATGTAACGTGTGTCGATTATTAACCATTTTGTTTATTTCATAGTTCTCTCTCTCTCTCTCTCTCTCTCTCTCTCTCTCTCTCTCTCTCTCTCTCTCTCTCTCTCTCTCTCTCTCTCTCTCAGATACTTTATGAATAGAACGTAACGAATTTTTTTTAAAATTTGGCCGTCCTCATAAAAGCCGTAGCTCTAAAATAAGTTCTTTCTTTCCTGTGTATATTAAATAAAAGAAATAAATAACTAAATAAATAAACTGGACTGGATATCATAAAACTCTTAACATTAATTTCAGATTGAGTTTCCAAAATCAGCCAATCACACAATACGTAATGCATTTTAAACTGTTTGGAACAAAATCTGAAGCATCGAAATCAAGATTAAGATTGTTTCTAAATTCCTGGCCTACCCGGTATATCGAAACCTTTTGGACAAGAAACTCAAATTTAAAATCCCACCATGACACTGAGAAGGAATATATGTCAGTATGAACTATGGAGCTATGTTCATAAGCATGAATCAGTAGTACATTGGAGCATTTTACGGACAATGGTGATGTCCATAGAAATATTCCTGGGTACGTTTACGGACAAGGTTGATACGGACAAAGGGAATTACCATTACAAGACCTCCTGGGTACGTTTACGGACAAGATTTATACGGAATAAAAATTGGACCTGTATACGGACTAGGGAAAGTTGACCATAGGTTGGGTTTGTAAAGGGACAATAAAAATTGAACAGGGTGAAGTCATGGACACTGGCAACAATATTGCAAATGCCTGACGTCAAACGAGCCTAACAGTGACAGCGGATGAAAAAGCTATAACGCTTAGCAAGGCGGGAACGAATTCCGCGAAGTACTGACCAACAAACACAAACATCACCTGGCGGGGGCAAGAACTCGTAACGTTCATACAAAAAAAAATCGCCTGGCGGGGCAGGACATTTAACTTAATAGACCAAGAAAAATAAATACACCAACATAGCACGCTAAAACATCGACTAAAAATGTTTATGCAAGAAAGTTAAAACCTTATGGAGTCAATGGATTGGCCCTGAAAATAATTTTTGGTTGTTTTCTTAAACACCATTCAGTTAATATAAATGGCATCTCACTTCCTCAAATTTCTTCTGACCTGGCCGTGGATTAAGTCTCTCTTCAGACATCCTTGCCTCTTCACATAGATTCTTCTTTTCCAAAGGGCTGTTTCAGTCATCTGGATAATTGTCCATGATCATTTGACATACATTGGATAGTACGGGTGCAACAGCATCGACGATAGGATGGTAGACGTTTCTACGTTAGTCCACATCTTGTGACGAAAACAGGTGAAGGGAATGAAGTGGGCTGCGGATATTTATATGGAAGATTGGATAGGAACAGATTTATATCAAGTTATATGTCACACCCGGCCAGGGGATTTTGTAATGTTAATTCCCATCGTCCGTATAAATCTTGTCCGTAAACATACCCAAGTGGTATTTGTATGGACATTCCTATTCTACGTAAAGTGCCCCAAATTACTACTTAAGTCTCTTGGTCCAAAGATTTGGAAATATTTGATAGACATTACACTAAGTACAACATACTGGGCCAGATATCAGAGTCATGAATCTGTATGAGAACAAAATACAGGGTCAGGCCTCATAGGAATGAATCTGTGAGAGAACAAAATACAGGGTCAGGCCTCATAGGAATGAATCTGTGTGAGAACAAAATACAGGGTAAGGCCTCACAGGAATGAAACTGTGTGAGAACAAAATGCAGGGTCAGGCCTCACAGGAATGAAACTGAGCAAACATACAGGGTCTGGCCTCACAGGAATGAAACTGTGTGATAACAAAATACTGGGACAGGCCTGACAGGAATTAAATTGAGTCCAAAATACTAGTCTAGGTCTCATAGTCATGAACATGAATACAAAATGCTGGGTCGGGCCTAAAAGGTTTTATGATGTCTGAGCACAAAATACTGATCTAACCTTACACGGATGAAAATGAACAAAATTCTTGTCTATGCTTCAGTCACGAAACTGTCCGTACACAAAATCTGAGCTCATATTCATATTTTACAAATAATTATCCTCGCTCTCAAGATAGATTCGCAAAAGTTAGAGTTTTCACTCTTCGTAATTCCCCGTACAGAATAATTTAAAAAGATTGATCAGCTGCTAGTATGATTTGAAAACAAAAACAGTGAAAATGAACACCGCATAAGGTTTCGAAAATTAGACTCTTACATACTCACACACAAACACACAGACAACAGACACACACACACACAGATATATATATATATATATATATATATATATATATATATATATATATATATATATATATATATATATATATATATATCGTAAGACGAATGTCATAAAGTTTCAACATAAAAAAAGATTTTTAACAGAATTGGGATGCCACGAAGTTCGAACTCGCGAACTCGACTTTGGCAGACTTGTGTCATAAAAGAAAGTTTTCATATTTAAAAAAAAAATTGCAAAAAAGACAAATGTAAGGACTTGGGAAGAGCGAGGTCAAAAGAAGGTTTCACCATAAAAAGTCAAAAACAAAATGACAAAAATGGGATGCAGCGAGTTTCGAAACTTGCGACCTCTCGTTTGGCAGCCGGGAGTGATGAAAAAAGTTTCAATATCAAAATGAAAAAGTATTTAAAAAATTTAAAAATTGGGATGAGAGTTTTTAAAGAAAATTTAAGTTAAAATTTAAAAAAGAACGAAAATTATGGCTGCCGCCGCGAGTTTCTAACTCATATCCTCTTGTTTGGCAAGCGTTATACACTAAAATACAAATGTAAGTTTCAATAAAGATAGAGTTGCGAAGCCAGACAAAGAGTAAATTTTCCGAAACTCTGACAGATTTTCACTGACAAATTCTTAAAGTAATCACGATTAACTTTATTACCTTTAACCTTTATTAATTTATTTAATTTATTTAAGTCTCAAACATTTATTCCGAAATAAGTATAATGATGTAAATACAACGTTCTCTTCCTATATACGATAAATATCTACTTCATCCAATATATTTCTCAAAAATAGGCCCTACAAAAAATAAACTGGTCTTAATAATTTAACCAAAATAATGTGTAATTAGTAAAAAGAACATCTGCATTTGTACTTTAAAATTTTTGGGTATCTCTAATGAAATAAACGTCTGAACAATATTTATAACTATTTGTAGCTTGCCTGGATAAGCCACTGTGCCTAACCTAGGGGCCCCGAGTGGCCGAGTGGTCTAAAGCGCTATCCGTTACGGATCACTGCCATCTCACCTCTGTCTGCTTGAGTTCGAGCCTAGGATTCGGCGAATGTGGATATGTGAGTAAGCTTGCCAGTAGCTTCTTGTGGGTCGGTGGTTCTTTCCGGTGATTTCCCGGTTTCTTCCTCCACCATTAATACTGGCCGCCATGAATAGACTATCGTGTGCTGAAAAATGGCGTTAAGCCCAACAACAACAACAAAGCCTAACAACTGTATGTGTTAAGTAGAGTATCGATAATAAAGAATACACTCTCTTTAAAGACCCTCAATTTACCGCGCTTTTATACCTTGGTTAATCCTTTACCGTGGTTAATCCTTTACCGTGGTTTATTTTATACCACGGTTATGGTCAAGGATTCCATAAAATTTCTTCAATATTCTTTATTATTGCTGAAACATCCCTCTGTATAAATTCCCTTCACTTACAACGCGGTCACTCGGGTGGTTTTAAAAAGTTGGAGCGCCATATTTCTAAAGACCACTAGAAATAAACATTACTAAAACACAAAAACACGCTCATTGGCGTCAAAGAAAATATATTATCAGTAGCCAGAAACATGACAAAAAATTAAAATACGTGGGTATTGTTACCTTTTCGAACTAAAGCTTCTGCATCATTATTGTTACAGGATTCTGGCACACAAATACCTAGCGATAACGTGGGAGGTCCGCCAGCTAGCTACAGAAGGAAAGAGTAATTTTGTTAAGTTTGGTAAATTTCGAAGTTTGGAACGGAATAAGTTGATTTTGTTTATTTAAATGTCAATAAAAAATTATACTAATTTGTGATATATATTTGCAAATAATAATTCAGAAACAAATTGTCTGTATTAAAGTAAATTTTAAAAGGGTGTGTTGCATTCACTACATCGTGTCATCAGTAATGTTTGTCATTATTTAACTATAGTTAAATATACAATGATTAGGATGACGAGGATCTTTGTAAATTTTAAACGTAAGTTTGCTACTGCTTTCGTTAATATGATTATTATTATTATTATTATTATTATTATTATTATTATTATTATTATTATTATTATTATTAAATATTCGTGGTGGTGGTATGTTGTTATTGTTGCTGTTTATGTCGGTAATGATGATTATGGTGATAAATCATATCATTGTACTAAAATACCTTAATCAAAGATTTTCAAAGCAATATGTGGTATACAAACCTGGGGAATATTCGGGGACCTAATTTGTATCCCTACCATACAGTACTTTCCCGAAAAGGGGTAACTAGGCCATGATTTATTTGCATAGACCACCGCCTGCGTATTTATACACTCATCGTATGATCCGGGCCAGTTTAAGTTTCCATCCAATATTCCGCTTCCAAGTTTTCCAGCTGCATCGATGACTGAAAGAAGAAAAACCCAAACGGCTATGCTAAACTACAAGGAAAAAAAGAAAAAAAAAAATTGACCTTTACTCTTATATATTCTGGATACTCATCCCTAGGTACTCTATGTAATACAGCCACCCTGATATGATAGATATAAAATACACTCACATAACATACACATCCAGAAGGACACAACTTCCATCAGAACCTAAATGGATATTGATTGATATTCCATTCATATACAACCATCACTGATGGTTTCATTATTATTTTCTGGTAAAGATCATATACAGTAGTATTGTGTTCGATCTACTTGTCTTTTGAAAGTGCCTGGAGACAAAGTTGTGTTTAAAAGTCTTAAATGTGCTAACGTCATATTGCTAATTTGCTAACATTGAATCATAAATGTGATTATATTGAATAGTAAATGTGCCTACATTTAATGTTATTGTGCTAACAAGGAATGGTAAATGTGATAACATTGAATGGTAAATGTGATAACAATGAATGGTAAATATGCTTATACTGAATGGTATATGTGCTTATAATGAATGGTATATGTGCTTACATTGAATGGTAAATTTGCTTATATTGAATGGTATAGGTGCTTACATTAAATGGTAAATGTGATAACAATGAATGGTAAATGTGCTTATATTGAATGGTATATGTGCTTACATTGAATGGTAAATTTGCTTATATTGAATGGTAAATGTGCTTACATTGAATGGTAAATGTGCTTACATTGAATGGTAAATGTGATAACAATGAATGGTAAATGTCCTTATATTGAATGGTATATGTGCTTACATTGAATGGTAAATGTGCTTATAATGAATGGTATATGTGCTTATATTGAATGGTATATGTGCTTATATTGAATGGTATATGTGCTTATATTGAATGGTAAATGTGCTTACATTGAATGGTAAATATGCTTATATTGAATGGTATATGTGCTTACATTGAATGGTAAATGTGCTTACATTGAATGGTAAATGTGCTTATATTGAATGGTAAATGTGCTTATATTAATGGTAAATGTGCTTACATTAAATGGTAAATGTGCTTATATTGAATGGTACATGTGCTTATATTGAATGCTAAATGTTCTTATATTGAATGGTAAATGTGCTTATATTGAATGGTAAATGTGCTTATATTGAATGGTAAATGTGCTTATATTGAATGGTATATGTGCTTATATTGAATGGTAAATGTGCTTATATTGAATGGTATATGTGCTTACATTGAATGGTATATGTGCTTACATTGAATGGTATTTGTGCTTATATTGAATGGTATATGTGCTTATATTGAATGGTAAATGTGATAACAATGAATGGTAAATATGCTTATATTGAATGGTAAATGTTCTTATATTGAATGGTAAATGTGCTTACATTGAATGGTAAATGTGCTTATATTGAATGGTAAATGTGCTTACATTGAATGGTAACTGTGCTTACATTGAATGGTAAATGTGCTTATATTGAATGGTATATGTGCTTATATTGAATAGTAAATGTGATAACATTGAATGGTAAATGTGCTTATATTGAATGGTAAATGTGCTTATAATGAATGGTAAATGTGCTTATATTGAATGGTCAATGTGCTAATATTGAATGATAAATATGCTTATATTGAATGGTAAATGTGCTTACATCGAATGGCCCATTGCTCTCGTCTTAACAAAGCTTGAGTCAAAAATTTTGTATGGTTAAGACAAGTGTCACCGACATTGTAGCCTGTTTTGCCAGCTCTCAGATCGTTTACCAAATGAAATGATTGGATCTGCGCTGCTTTCACCGCTGAAGACTCAATTTCATCACTAAAAAGGGAACCTTCCATAGATATAAATTCCAGTTCAAGTCGAAGTTTCCGAAATTCATTGTGAAACTCACGCCAGTTCTCAGTGATTAGAACGTCACGACAGAAAGTCTTACATAGAAGTCTGGACAGCATTAAAGCTATTGAACATATTTGAAGTTTCATCGTTAAAAAATAAACCTTTAAACCTTGCTTCCCAATTAAGATAATATGCACGGTTTTTGCAACACTTAGACTTTAAATATTATCATTACTATTTATTGACAATGGTGTTGATCTTAAACACGTACGTACGCAATTGTGTATCAGTATCATTCTTTACCTTCGTGATTTAAGAACACCTAAATATTTATCTCAGTTACCTTATATTTCCTTGAAAGAAACGTATTCAAATGACAACATGTGACCAGCAGAAATACATACGATGGAAAATAATGGTGTTGGTTTTTATTCTTTGTTTTGTTTTGCTTTACTTTCTGGAGGGTGTATAGAGGGGGTGATTGGTTTTTCTGTTGGGAGGGGGTCTTTTAATGTGTCTGAACAGTGCACCAATATGTACGTCTCTAAAAGTTGCATAAGGAGCGTTTAGGTTCTAAAATACTTTACTTGCTTTAAAGCATGTACAGGTTTAGATTATATTTCATGAAGATTGCAGTAGAATATAGGGGATTTCCTCTATGTGACAGATTCATCATAATAATTAAAGACTAGAAGGAAAACATAATGACCAGCGTAACAAGCAAAATAGCGTTGACACACAACAGGGTGCTTACTACATACATTCAACCTTGTGTAGCAAGATACACTTGAAGAAATAGTCGCTCCGATAATTGATCGCGTGCGTGTTTCAAATCTCATATGACCATAATATAAGATAGCTTTAAAAAGGTCACCAAACAAATTTATTTTAATACCGCCCACTTCAAAATAAATATATTCTGATACCACCCACTTACTTCAAAATAAATATATTTATTATAAGATCTATTATATCATAGACCCCTCTTATTTAAAAAATAAATAGAAATTTATTCTCAAATACGAGAAGGATTCTGGCTCAGCAGATTTTTTGTATTAAACAAATGAAATATTATATATAATATCATTCAATCATCCAATGAGACATGTTGGATTCAATCAGATTTTGTAAATGATTAAACTCAATCAAAGCTGCGTCAGCATATACTGGTATAAAACCTAGTATAATAAATGATTGTATTGAAAAAGTGGGTTATCATATATCTCCGAAGTATGGGTCAGTATGATTATTCGTGACTGAAAATGATATGATCATAGCGAGTTGGGCAGATGATGTGATGACATTTATGGATAACATGATCAATATATTTTTTGAAAAGGATATTTCTACTATAAAATTGTAAAAATTATATTTTTAGAAAACATATATATATATATATATATATATATATATATATATATATATATATATATATATATATATATCTATATATATATATATATATATATAACCATATTAACTTCTAGCTTAATATATAACATGCTAGCAAATTCAGAAGCATTCGAATTAATCCCCATGTGATTCCCTAAGGTGTCAACATCTTAGTAGGACCAGAGGAAATTCGAAAGACGAAACACAAATCCCATGTGATCCCCTAAGGTGTCAATCAACATCTTAGTAGGACCAGAGGTCACACATAAACTGATTGATGAACACTGATTATATATTTATATTTACAGATGGTCATGTGATTTTTGTTGACGGCACATTTTGACCTTTGTGAACTCCCAGGTTGCCTTTTGACATCCCAGCAAGTTCAGAGGTCGTATATAAACTTGTTTATGGGCGGCAGAAGACTGCACAACACATACCATATACACAAGACAACACAAACCTATCTTAACTTATCCTAATGAGGCGGTGGAAATCTTATATACATTCAGCAAACGCACACACTACACCCTATGGCAACACCTAGTTGTATTCCTTGTAATATAAAAAAATCGTATTTGTTTTGCAGTGAAGAACTTAGGCAGAAATTCTAGTAAAAACTGACATATTTATCCCTCATAAATCCAGTAATACCAGTCTGAGCCGCTGTCGAATGAACTGTTTGCTGTTTTGTTGTATCTTTTATTGTTTTTTGAAGGGGCAGCAGACTTGTTAACAGGAAATGGCATGTACCATTTTCTTTATGTCTAATGGCAAAAAAATCTTAACCTGCTATCTAACTTAGAAGCTAAGGTTTTGGAAATAAAAGCTGATGAGGTAGAATGTGACGCAAAAGAACATATATGATTCTATTGGGTTAAACTAGATCTTTCTGGTTTGGATCACGCAAAACAGGCATGGCTCTATCATGACACACCTTGCCCACGTCCTTACCACGAAAGGTTAAGAGGTGTCTTGAACTAGTATAAATAACGCCAAAAGCCTGTTTGATCCAAGCTAGAAATGATTCTTCTCGTTTTTTTACAGGTAAGAATCGTTTATGTTCTAAAATTTCTTAAGGAATGAGTACTTTAAAAGTTAGAGATTTGTGTTATTACCTTCCTAGTTGAAATAGTTTTGTGCGTTCTCTTTTTATTTTAATACTATAATATAATGGGATGTTTAATTGTTTATAAGACATTATATTTGTATTTATGATAATAATAAAAAGATTAAATTGGCTACCGACTTCCTATCTAGATTTAATTTGGGAATTTAAATATCCTTTAAGGAATAACGAATAATGTTTAGTAATCTATTCCAAATTAGTATTTTATCCTAAATTGAGTAAAATTTTATCCTAAATTGAGTAAAATATATATTTCTTCAAAATGATTGTTGAATTTTTAATCGCAACTATTTTATAATCTTTGATTAAGTATAGATCTAATTATCTGCAATATTTTTTAAAATGCGGAAACTACAAATATATGAAGTTGGTAAGGCTTTGTGAAGAGTATCTTTAAAATGTAGCATTGTATGTCTTTCTGTATCAATTATATAAATAAAGTCAGCCTGTTTGATCCAAACTAGAAAAGATTCTTCTCGTATTTCTTACCGAAATCCCGTGTACCTTCGCATGCCAGTGCTTCCCCAGATTCAGATGTAGTCGTATCTACACCATTATGTGTTACTCTCTCTCTCTCTCTCTCTCTCTCTCTCTCTCTCTCTCTCTCTCTCTCTCTCTCTCTCTCTCTCTCTCTCTCTCTCTCTCTCTCTCTCTCTCTCTCTCACCCACCATGGGCCGAGCCAGTTCCTAAGCCATGACTAATTCCTTCTCATAGCAGGAAATGAGAAGAAGATTATAATAAAACTCTATTATAATAAAATATCACAACATTTTCAGTGGTACGACCATATTTACGATCGGATATTATGTGTTCTACTTATTAATATTTGCGAAATCATGTCACTGCATGATTATACTTATGCGTAAAATCGAATTGAAGTATCAAACATACATACGGAAACTCATTTTAAAGGTTATACATTATATTAACAACTGGATCTACTAGATCGATTGGCTAGTATTTTGTTTTCTTTTTTGTTCAACAATGCGAAGATCGGTATCCGAACACTCAGCTGCAGTTTAAATTAAACGTCAATCGACTAAATCCAAATAGATTCGAACGATATTATTATGTGTGGAACAGGATGTGTAAAGCATTTTTTTTCTTTTGTCCCATAGTTTCCATTGGTCACGCCAATGCCAACATGTAATAGAATAAACAAAAGCCTTACTGCAACTGATGCAACAAAAATAATTTTACTTGATTCTATTCTTGCAGTTTAATTTGCTAGCGCTATTCAGCTTACTGTATGTTTTAATTCTTAACGTGAATGTCATGACATTCGGTATTTTCAAAGTTTGCTCGCAAACTCTAATCTCAACAAAAGCACAAATTATATCTGTCCACCCTATCATCGTCATAAATATATTCTTTTACAACAAATAATGAACTTAGCAATCAAACCTGGACTGACTGCCAACTAGCAATGGCCTGCTGACCACTGCTATCGCTATATAGGAGTGATTGGCAAGTATTTACAGTGGCAGTTCAGAAGAGAGCATGTCGACTGCCTTGTTGGAACATCTCTAACACATTCGCGACTGTTTAAATAATCAAATGGTTATGACTTCAAAATCACTGATCCACTTTTCGTTCAATTTTCGGTAAACACTGATTTACTTTCATTGGAACCGTTTACAATAATAAAGACTGACAGTTACAGACGTAATTATGCTAAGGAGTAGGTATAACTATATCTGTTCCATTGATCCATCAATTTGACTGGCAGTTCTTAATGAATGCAACCATGTTGGCACGCAATAGCTTGAATTCCCGGAGATTCTGGCAGTCAGCAACGCATGTTTTCTTATGTCATTCCAGAGCGAACAAGAGCCCTCAAATCGACGATCATTTTTTTGTACTAAAATAATGACATACCATTAGTTTAATGTAGGCTTGGAAATGTTTACTGTACACTTCATTAAATATTCACTACTTAATACGATTTATAAACTGATATTAATAAATAGCGCATGTACAATATAAAGCATTTACAATTCTCTGAGAAAATTCACTGTGACATTCAGGTATACACGTTGAAAGGAAAACGCATGACTTTGGTAAGTATATGAAACTAAATGCAAGACACAATGACCAACGAAAGTGTGTGAGTGCAGTAGGGTTTCAGAACAACAGTGACAATTTTGTGCAAAAAAAAAAGATGAAGTTTTAAAAAATGTACATTTGACGAACTACAAAAAAATTTACGAAGATGAACACTTCCAAATAAATATAAACATGAAACACGATATAAAATGTTAAAGGATTAGATGGAAAAAGGGACTCATCAAAGCATTTATAATCTTATAGAAGGTCATTTTTTATTTCTCTATTACCCCTTTTTGTGACACGAGAATAGCATGAACTAGTACATGACAATATATATATATATATATATATATATATATATATATATATATATATATATATATATATATATATAATTATATATATATATATATATATATAATTTTAATTGTTTGTTAGCTTTTATGGTTTTATTTCATTATATCCTACGGAAAACTGTAAGTTGGACATGACCTTGTCCAAAACAAGTTCACATTCTACTTAATCTGGATCTTTGTATTTTTTATTATGTAAACAACTAATACACAGAAAATAGTTTCCTATGAGTATGGTTAACTATTATGATTATTGTCTTGGCCTTAGTCAAAGACATTGTGCTTGCCACATTTTGCATTCTAATTTATTACTAAGAACTTTTTTGTAAACATTAGGAACATTCCATTTGATTATTTTCCATTGAGTAGTAGCATTACAGAATATGCTAATTGTGACCTGAGGCAAGTAGAGAACTATATATATCTTGTCTTTTCTAATACTTATTCATTCATGCTTTAAGATCTGAGTATAATCTATTGAATTATTGCTATATCCAATAATTCATTTGGGGTGGAATTGCATTATTAAAATTATCTATTCACTAGCAATACAAAGTGCTCATAAAAATAACATTCCTATAAAAAGACTTGAGTTAAAGTAAAATTTCAACTAAGGATTGCATTAGATTGTATTATTGTGATTCAACAATGTATTTCTACACATCACTATTACTCGAGCCAAAACAGGTACATCAACACTCTCAGGGTTAAATTTAATTTGGGTTTCCAAAAAAGTTTATTCAGAACTTTAATCGTTAGCAGTTTTATCTACAATTCTAGGATTATTTGTGATCTGAATCGCAATACCGTCAGATTTCTTACATTTTCACTTTGTATTCTTGGGAAATGAATTATTCGTTGAATTTTACAAAGCCTATTTCTTCACTTCCGTTGCTTATCATAAAACCATAGTCAAAATTTTATGAGACTAACTTTTATGAGATTATGGTTCTCATAAACACTTAGCAATGTTCTATACCATGGCCGGAATGAGAGAGAGAGAGAGAGAGAGAGAGAGAGAGAGAGAGAGAGAGAGAGAGAGAGAGAGAGAGAGAGAGAGAGAGAGAATTTATTTAGATATATAGATATATAATGCTACATTCAAGCAATACATGTTATAAAGCCTTTATATTTTAAATACATACATTTATATTTATTATACATACAAAGTTATAATTTTACTTCAAACTTACCAACTTCATATATTGTACAGATTCTACATTTTAGATTATAATATAGATAATTGAATATCGAATAATTCAAAGGACATAATTTCAATAGTTGCGATTAATTCAACAATGTATAGATTATTAATTTGGAATCAGTTACTAAAACATTGTTCTCTGTTACTTTAATAATCTCCCATTTCCAGATCAAATCTAAACATGAATTTGGTAGGAATTAGTCTTTTCCAAAATACATTCTCTAAATATAAGTTCTTTGAAACAATAGAATATTCCGTTACATTATAATAGTAAGAACTCACAAAATTTTACAAAATATCAAGTCTATATTGAACATTTCTCTGAAAATCCCATCATTAAAAAGTTCCTATGGTTTAAAGAGTTTATGGACACAAACAATTCGTACCTGTAATGAAGAGAGATAAGTCTATTTCTGTCTCTGGGACAGTGTGATTATACATAGAGCCGCCTGGAATATTTATACACGCAGTCCCTATCGAATCAGAACAAACTCTCAACCCTTACCACAGGAAAAAGGCCTGAATCATAAATTTGCAAAACTTTAAACAACTGTGCAATTAAAATTATGTATACAATCTAAATGTATAAATGCGTATTATCAGCTTGACATGAATTCTAAAATTTATTTTGACGTTAACTTTAAAATGCAGGAGAATGTACTAGATCAACCTAGCGTGATTTACCAAAACAACGCACAGCTGATGCGACTCGAAACCAATTAAATGTCAATCTTACTATTGTTTAGTGCACAACTGCTTTCAGTATGATTGAATGTAAATTTACTTTAAAATGCGATTTTAGAGTTGATTTCAATCATAATACTTCTTTACTAACAAACTGTATCGTAATAGCAAAATCTTTTCGCGGGTACCTTATTTTTGCATTCACCACCACAAGTACTCTGACAGAAACATTGCTTATTTTAACAAGCTTTTGAGAAAAAGTAAAGTTAAATCGAATTATCCTCAACAGAATAGCTCCGATCAATGATACATTTTTTCAAAGGAAAAGAATAAATTATTTAATGGATGAAAGCGAACTTTGAACAGCAATTTAATTAAAACGATTAAATAATTAGTGTTGGTTATTATGTAACCTTCATTTCTTTTAATGCCTATTATGTTTACTTGTCCTTGTAAAGAGGGTCAAGGCTAAGGCAACGCCATGTAATCCAGTGAGTGTAAATTATAAGGGCTGACGGATGATATGAGTAACGTTCTCTAAAATTCAGTCACAAAGGGAAGAAGACTTTCCTTAATAGAAATGTGTGTACTGTTGTATATAGCGCGCACGTGTGTGTGTGTGTGTGTGTGTGTGTGTGTGTGTGTGTGTGAGTGCTGTTGTATATAGCGTGTGTGTGTGTGTGTGTGTGCAATTTTTAATTTATAAATTGTATCTATTAAACTTGGGCTCTGTTTACAGAAAATATTGCTAAAGCAGGTTGACTGAATATTTGAATATTTGCATGATTCAATTGTATATGTACACAGCTTTCAGAACCGAGGTAAACACTATTGTGGTTAGCTTAGTTTATAATATGGGCTTTACGATACATAGACGATACATGATGCATGTGTTTAGCACTCTCATCAAGTTCGTAAGTTTTCTTCATTAGATTTTAACTGTATCAAGATCACTGCGTCATGCCTAGGATTGTTAACTCATTCTTTGACACCACTTGAAATAAACAGTAAACATACTCATTTCATATGACATATTAGAAGAGTTGAATAATTTATACACTTAGTTGACCAGCATGTGATTTAAATCATTTAACAACCTAAAAGGAAACATAACGGGCAATGAATAAAAAATATATCACATTTATTCACTTCACAATTATAATATCAAAGAATCCACAAAACCGTATAAAAAAATGACTTTGATACGCAATTTAATAACATTACAATTTTAATATATATATATATATATATATATATATATATATATATATATATATATATATATATATATACTGGGCTGTCTCTCTCTCTCTCTCTCTCTCTCTCTCTCTCTCTCTCTCTCTCTCTCTCTCTCTCTCTCTCTCTCTCTCTCTCTCTCTCTCTCTCTCTCTCTCTCTCTCTCTCTCAGAACCGCTCGGTTGAAATTCATATAATTTGGTATGTTTTCTTAGTACATATAGTAACCAACTGTGAGGACTCTGTGCGTATAATGGATTTTCGAAGAACCACCTTTGGTCGCATACCGATGACCAATAAAATTAGAAGTCAACCTATGTGTACCAGAAGCCACTCATGCCAAGGTATGGAAAAGAGAAGATACATTTAAAAGGCGAACGTTGTCTATTCTCTCAACAAAATGCCGAAAAATATATTTTTAAAACTTCATAAACAATACATTTTCTCAGTCCAATCTCAGCTGATGTGAGCAACATGCCATTTATGTCCTGATCTAAAAAATGATTACCATCAAATGTACTGGCAAAATTGACCTTAGGTTGAAGAAAAACACAAAAGTCAAGGCAAAAAGTCTTCACAAAAACCTACAATTTGGTTTAACTCATCCTCACGCAGCCCAGCGCTTTGAAAGAGTGCTTTTAGAGTTCGTTTCAGAGTGAATTGAAAATCAGCGTGCTGATAAATTGGGCATTGCTAGAAATTCCATTGCTAAAACATTCTAACAGCACTATATTATTTGTTTCTGCATTAAGGTATTCCTTTACCCATCGTTTAGCTTAATGCATCCGTTCTGTTAGTTGTCTGAGATAAGCAAACATTAGCGCTAAACAAAACTTATTTGCGCTGGTGCAAGACTATTTATGATGAGGTATGAATCGGTCTAGTTGGGTGCCGTAAACAAAACCAATGCAGATCTTCAAGGGTCAACCCCAATATGAGATAGCATGACTCTTTCAGCTAATACGTTATAGTTTTAACTTTACAAATATATTTGTTATCAGTCTCAGTCTTTGCCTCGCCGTTACATAGCATTAAACATATTGTTATTTGCCAATTCATTCCTAGATTCCCTTTAAATGTAACTTTGATGCATAATAATACGAAAGAAGTAAACAGTCAAACTTATAAAGAATTATAGTTCCACTTTGCTAACGAAGTAAACGCTATAATGCAATGTGAAGTTGTTGGTTACCAATTTTTCGATTTTGAGGCCATTTCTTTTATAAGTCACATGTCAGTGAGAATGTTAGTTTATGTGGCATTCATTTGTCAGCCAAAGAAGAATGACGCCTTCATAAATCGCCTCAATGAGACCTGCGTAATGCATGCAATAAAATAATGCAGAAACATTAAAACTATAACCTTGATAAGTCAGTACCACGTTACAGTTTGCACAGGAGTTCCACTATAGTTCCTGCAGCAAACTTTTAATTGCTGTACGCCATTGTGAAATCCTAGTATATATTCGCTATATAGCATCTGCCCTTTATGGTATAACGGACCAGGTCTTGTACCTGTACTCATTTTCAATTTCATTTGCATCCGATGGGCATAAAAGGCCAGATTCCAGACATTTCTCTCTGTTCCTTAGTCATTCGTGCCTGACTCTGTGAAAATACTGGATCGGTCCCTTACTTAGTCCTGTTAAAAACACTGTTATTTGTAACCACTCAGACCAATATAATATGGAATTGGTGCAAATTAAATGTCATTTTCTACTACTGATTACAGTTTCGCAATTGTCCTTATTCTTGCTTATTATATGCAAGTGGCCTTACATTAATTTGGTTGCTAGAACTGGTTTTACTGTATTTTGTTATCTGCCCACATTGGGAGATTGTTATGAACCAGTCATCTGCCGTTCCCCTCCTTCAGTACTTTACTTTTATTATTGCTCCACTTTTTCCAATGGTGTTTTCAATCAACGTTAGCAACATCATCATGACTCTTTGTCACGACTAGCCACGGCAACGCTGGATCCAGTTAAGACAGACATGATACAACGCAAAGCAGTTCACCAAATTAATCCAGTCATTACCACACAGGTGAGCAATAAGTTCGACCACTCATTAACAATTACTTGTATCATCTCATCGGCCAAAGCATAGGACATCTACTTCTTCCGTCACCCAGCCTGAACTCCACGTTCAGAATCCTCTCCATGCTCAACAAACAATCTCTAGTGGCACTACGCATGCTACCTCAGCCTTAACAGGACCAAATTATACATGGATAAGTACTCGTAGAGATTTGTTGATACAGATTAATGCGTCTGATATCTTTAGTTAATCTAATTTTGTCAAAGCGTCCGTTGGCATCAAACCCTCCGTCCCTGACAAATATAAAAAACAGACTTTGTTAGGGTTCTACATAGTTCTTCAGACTCACATATTTTCATCTCCAGATAATAAATACTGCTTGCAGTTTGACGTCGCACTTTAATATAACTTAATCCTTTTGCACAGAAGCTCCCTCTCGCCATCACAGAAAAAAACTGTTGCTATAATATGCATGAAATCTCCAATGTTGAGTGATCTTCTTTCTCACCACGAGGAAGTTGATATGACTTTGACCGAACGCATAGGTCATTGACGATATTACAGTTTCAACGCATGATTGGAAGGCGACGCTTACACCAGCTCCACTCACATCAAACTTTATGGTCTGTTCTGGATAGCATGATTAATATGAGCTCTTCCTCAGCGCCATCTTCCATCTCCAGAATGTATTCCCCAAAAGGTCTGCTTTAATCACCACAATGATTCACTCTTCAACGGAGCTAGCATATACCAACATAAGTACTTCTATTGTTCGGAAGCTTGTCACTGTGCGAAATTCGAGTTGCTATTTAATCATCCTTTCAAATTATTGCCTAAACATGCTCCAAAAGAATGAGACCTTGGACCATAGAGCTCTTTGGCGGCTGAAAATCTACACCATCCAAGCGACAAGCTTCAAACTTTCAGTAACGCAATCTGCAAGGAAATTTATTTCATGGTAAATACTAAGCGACCTACTCATGTTAAAGTTAAATGGCTCGACTATCCAAACTGCAACACTTAACTGAGTGGATTTACGTTTGGATTTAATGTGCCGAACGTACTCTGTCACCAATCCAAACACAAAATCTGAAATATGACATGGTTCAAGAACCAGCATCTTTACAGGTCCTCCCGAGAGCCCCACTTTCTCCTTCTTATAAACTTCTCATCTGGGCTTGGATGAATAAAAAAACATATAGTAGTTTCTGAATGATTTACTATTTTTTCCATCCTCAGGATCTTATATCAATGAAGGTATGTCTCAACAAAAAACAATTGGTTTAATATCAAACCGAGGAACAAACATTGCAAATTATTAAGAAACATGGAAAAGTTTTGTTTTGGCCAATGTAGATATAGTCTGCTCTCTTAGATTTGTTCCGCTCTCCCAAACTGAGTAATATATGTTTGGCTTTACTCAGGATATGGCAAGTGATTTCCTATGGGCTGTAGCTCGACTTATTTTATATTTTAGCAATGCAATACTTTAGAGTGCAATTAAATCCGGACGAGATTCTGCTCTGGATTCTAATTGCAATACCTGAAAAATTAATTTGACAAATTCTGAATGATTTATGCCTAAATTAGAATCCCCAGGTCTGTGGAAAAAGAACCTTTCCTTCCCAGTCCTATCATGACATTTTTGGCTTTCAACTGGATTCTAAGAATAAGGAATTCAGATTTCCAATAGATAAAACGAAGAATTGTTGCAGCCTGCTAACACTTCCAAAGCTCAAGAAGGTACTACACAATATCCATCCCATAGATGACACGCTGTATTTTACATATGTAGCTGTCCCGAGGTAGATGATTGGTCTGACAATTGCTGCGTCCAAACCTCGACAGCTCATATGCATTACAAAGGAGGCTCAGGCTGATCCTCACATGTAGTGCACATTCCTGAAAAATATCAAATAATTCTTTATTCCTTCAAAATCAATGGCTAGACTAACATGCCTTTTATGTGCCCTGATCTGCGTCAAGCACAATTGACTTTGGAGGTGTGCTGGGAAGAAATGGTTCTACGGTACGTGGAATAAGAAATGGCGAAATCAAAATATAACTTTTTGTACTCTATTTGTTCTGGTAATCACAATTTTGGCTCATCCCTTAGCTAACAATTTATTTATTTTCACAAAGAAAACATGAATTAGATTGGTATTGTTAACAAGCAAATCTTATTAATCCCTGTTATTAGTTCTTGCTTAGAGTTCATGCATGCCTCGGATGCAACATAATATTTCGGGTTTGTCACATCCCTGGAGATGAAAATATTCTTGTTGACGCCCTTTCTAGCGAGCAAGTAAACAACAAAATTCCGAACTTTGAATCTTTACGCGGACCCAGAATCACTTCCAAACTTAATCCATTGCGCATGCAACGAATTAGCACATCAACACCAATGTCGATGGCAGAATGCAGACACAGCTATAATTTATAACAATCTTTACTATAAAGAATGCCGTGGAAACATCGACAGTATACTGCAAAATTGTGTGTGTGTGTGTGTTTGTGTGTGTAAGAGAGAGACAGAGAGAGATTCACAACCACTGCAAGCATGACATCTGAATAAGGTTTTTATGATGAAAGATTGCTAATTGACACTTATTTTGTCGAAAAACACGTAAATGCTTCAACTCACACTAAATCATCCTGGTGAAAAAAGCTGCTAGTTAGAGAAATGTTTCTCATGCCTTCCTGAGAATTGTGGTAATTAAAGTGTAATCTACAGTTTCGTATTTAGCATAGGGTTAGAATTTTAAAGAAAATGAATTTCGCCGAATTTCCTCTCCAATTATACTGGCTATTTTTTAAAAAATGTATATTTTAGGTATTGTTCAAAGAATCTTTAATTCCATTTATTTTGGTGTATGATTGATGGGTTATAGAGTATACAGCTTGGCCTTACTCCAGATGTGCACCTTTCAAAAACGTGCTAGCTCTACTTGCGCATTTTTACTTCTCGAACTTCAGAGGGAAATTGTAAAAAAACATGAGCCGATAACGTTTTTTGCATTTTATGTCTTTGGTAATTCATTCATTGTACTTTTAGAAGCTGGCATTGTCTAGTTTGGCAAACTTCATTTTCCCTATTTTAATAGCTGCCAAGAATAGTGTAATTTAGACAAATTCAGGATGATATTTGGAGAGCACAAGGGAGCAGTCATTTTAGTTAGCAGTGTGCTAAGATCATTTAAAATTTCCAAAAGTACAATATCCAAAGAAATTTCAGCCAGATTACATGAAAGTAGATTATAGGTATACCAACATTCTCGCCACTGTGCATGTTTAAAATGCAAACAACTTCACCTTACATACATCACTCTCACAAAAGTACATAATAACTGGTGAGTACCACCTTAACGGTTATAATGCCATTGATTAATTCTAGAAAAACATTTCATTACTCTAACTTAAAGCATCCTTAATACAGCCAGCAGCGCATATTAAACATTAAAAAGAACTATGATGATGCGGACTGCCCTGTTTCAAATCTCCAGAAATATGTCCTGGAGCGAAACACCGGGCTAGGCCCTATATTTATGTATCTTCCAAACTCACTGTTAGCTCTCTAGGGATTCAACACACAGCTAAAACATGCTCTCCTTCTCCGTTTGGTTCAAATTACTTGAAGCGTCAACGTTTTAAAGTCCGACCACCAAATTATGTTACCAAGGGCTTGTCAGACAGTCGGACTTAACAGACAGTAGGACTTTGTTATGTCAGACAGTCGGACAAAGTCGGACTTTGTCAGAGAGTCAAACTTTGCAAGATAGTGCTTCAGTAGATATATATCATATTCTGAACGACACTTCAGCCTTTAATTTATTTTAAATCATAAAATTGAATAAGGTAGCACACAAACGTAAAAAAGTATTCAGTTTTATCCATATACTTCCTGCACTGTCTGCTTTTCCATCTTTTCCAATAAAACATATACTCGCAAAAATATTGCTTTCTTTCATAGGTCAAGTGAGTGTACAAACTTGAACTCGATGCCACGATTTCATGAGATCGCAAATGAATTTGCTGGCTTAAACAAAGATGGAACCCACGATGGAAAACTTATAGTGATAAAATTCTACCGTTGTGAATCGCTGATAAAATATACCTCTCCCAAATTTCACAGAATTTATTTAGCTACAGGCGATATCCTCATGCAAAAAAATAATATTAAACGATTTCATTGTTTGAATTACTTTTCCATGCAGCGTCTAGCCACCACTTTCTTCAAGCAGTATGCTACGGGAGATATGCGTGTACAAAAAAAAAACATTTAACGTCTTCTTTGTTTGAAATAGTTTCCCATTCAGCTGTGAACTATCACTTTATTCACTCAAATAGATATTTGTTACAGTTTGTAAAACCCGCCTTTTGCCAATACATCATTCCTATGTATAATTACCAAACCGTGTGGATATGGCAAACAATTCCGATTATATTAATTCATCTATGTCAGTCTCTCATTGATATTTTCTTACAAGTTAGTGCTGCGTTATGTTTGAATAGTGGCACAGTTCAGTATGAAGAACTCCTTTTTTGAAGGTATTGAATAACTATTTCATTCAATGAAACTGACATTAAAAGGATAACAATAATAAGTAGTTTTACCAGAGGAATTGGTAAACAGTTCGAACCATTGGACTGCTCTTCTTACATGCTCTGATTAACTATTGCACACAGCAAACCATACATTGTCATAGTTTGCTATCCCTGAAGATTCTTTTAAATGTGTTTCTTATATGATGTCTGACAGCAAACACATCTGCTGATACGGCGCTGTTCAGTTACCATCTAGTCTAAAGACATCAAGACCTTTGTATTCATAGATTTATATTCATAGATTTGAATTCATAGGTTTATATTAATAGATTTCAATTCATAGCGTTGTACTCATAGATTTGAATTCATAGCTTTTTATTCATAGATTTTAATTCGTAGCTTTGTTTTCATAGATTTGTATTCATAGCTTCCTATTAATAAATTAGAATTCATAGCTTTATATTCATAGATTTGAATTCATAGCTTTGTATTCATAGATTTGTATTCATAGCTTTGTATTCAAAGATTTGAATTCATAGCTTTGTACTCAAAGCATTATCTTTTCTGTCCGGTCCGTCCATTTCAGTATTGCGTATAACATAGCATGAACATGTGCTAATTACACATAATTTAAGAAACATTATGAAGTCTCTTTAAACCAAATGAGTTTTTGTTTCAAACTTCAAAATATTTGCCAAACGATCTCTTCTGTTAAACGGGCTTTTATTGAAAATTTCCCTCAGATTGATTTGTTTTGAATCAGAAGTCATCAAATATGTTTTACTGTCTGATTTAATGGGTTGAATATGGTATCATCGTTTTTATTTCGCTGTCCGATTTGGAGATTTCGAATAGGGTATCATCAGATGATTACAAATCGAGTGTTGACAGATATATTTGAAATTCAACTTGAATGGGTTCACATCGGCTGCCATCAGGTATCGTTGACAGTCCGAGTTAGAGGTTTCTAATATGGTATAATCATGTTTTCCAATCGGGTGTTATCGGATATATTTGACAGTGTGATTGAATGGTTTCAAATCAGACATCCTAAGATATCTTTGACAGTGTGATTTATTAGCCTCGGTTAGGGCCTCATCAGATGGTTTCGACTCGGGTGTTATCATATATATCTGACAGTCTAAGTTAATGGGTTCAAATTGACTATCAGATAATTTCGCCAGGGGTACACGGAATCACCAAGAGGAAAGACGTCACGAACAATTATATATATATATATATATATATATATATATATATATATATATATATATATATTTTAATACAAAAAAATATATCAAAAAGTTTAGAGAAATTAAATTCGTACTCTACCGAGTTTCGAACCCAGATCCGCGAGTAAATGGCACCCATCGCCTTGCCTGCACGCACCAACCCATATACCGTCACGACTAAGCACGCATCACCAAAAAATGATGGCACTGAATCGGTGTTATATAAGCCCGTGCGTAGCAGACACACTCGCATGACGACCTAGTAATTAATTCTCATATATATGTACACAGTCGTTCCAGATTCCTATGAAAGAAATCAAGGTATATAGGATTTTTGTATTACAAATAATTATAAATATATACCAGACAGAACAAACTGTGCTATCCCTGGATTCTGTAGTAGAATCTTGATAATAGTGGGCAGAAATAATAGTTTAATACAAACAATACTATCATACAGGTTAGAGAAATTAAATTCGTACTCTACCGAGTTTCGAACCCAGATCCGCGAGTAAATGGCACCCATCGCCTTGCCTGCACGCACCAACCCATATACCGTCACGACTAAGCACGCATCACCAAAAAATGATGGCACTGAATCGGTGTTATATAAGCCCGTGCGTAGCAGACACACTCGCATGACGACCTAGTAATTAATTCTCATATATATGTACACAGTCGTTCCAGATTCCTATGAAAGAAATCAAGGTATATAGGATTTTTGTATTACAAATAATTATAAATATATACCAGACAGAACAAACTGTGCTATCCCTGGATTCTGTAGTAGAATCTTGATAATAGTGGGCAGAAATAATAGTTTAATACAAACAATACTATCATACAGGTTAGAGAAATTAAATTCGTACTCTACCGAGTTTCGAACCCAGATCCGCGAGTAAATGATTTTCTTGATATATATAAGCAAAGATTTTGTGTCGAAAATTCAGCTTAGTTTTATTTGAAATGTGATTAAAAGTATTCTTCTTCTTATATGTGTATGTGACCATATTTCACGTACACTTGAGAATATTTATGTAAACAAACTTGAAATCATTTAATAATATAATTCTCTGTTAAACTCATCTAACCTTGTTCCAGTCCATTTTGAGATTAGGTTTCAAAAAGCAGATGCTAACGCATTGGCCATGCCATACGTATTGTGCTAAAGAGAAAAAAAAATAACTCGATCTTTTCAACGGCCTGAACTGCTACTTGAAATATGCCTTGTCAAACCTAAACGGACTCCCGTCATCCTTCGGTTGCCAACATACTGTATATCGTCATTCTAACACTGGTGATAAGAGTAAAACTATCACAAGTGTCTCTATTCAGTGAGAGAAAATATATAATGCCATTTCATAAATCCCGGCAAGAGTCAGCATATGTATATTGAGACAACAACGTTTTCACTCTCCATATTCTCCTATTTCTTTAACGAGTGAAAAACACAGTGATCACCTTCTTAACCCGATATATGATTTACAGAACAATCATTAATACTTAAATAATTGAGGTTTGTATATTTCGTAACTTCCGCTGATAGACTGAGACTTTAACTCAAGCATGAAAGGGCTGGGAACATCAACTGTTTGTTTACGTAGGTCAAATATCGGGATAATGGAAGTTGAAGGACATGTGATAGGAAGCTTTATGACTGTGTCGTAAATTTTCGGGGCTATTCTTTTTCAAAATGCATTCAAATATTTTGGGGAAAGAGTTGGGTGTAATACTTAGTGTAATTGATAGCTGCTTTTGGCGGCAATTTTAGTCTAGATTATAGCCTGTAAAACTCACTCTTGTGTTTATCAATATTGTGATACATGAATAGCACTATTAATCCCATTGTGTAATTATTAATGAACAGAACGCTTTCGAACTACGATACTCTTGTTTGAATTGTACAAATTATTATTCGCTTTGGTTGTTTCAGTTGTGTGATTTTCTTGATGATTTTGCCAGTGACATGTCTAGCATCATGTGTCCTCTAAGGCCGACTCTGCTTATACTGTTGTTGAAATAAGTTACAAACTTGGACTTAGAAAATGGAATAATCTGCGCAGAGACTCTTGAAAATATCACTAAAAGAAGAAAATCTGTATTTAACACTGCTTTCTGTCACTTATTTGGA
The DNA here is from genome assembly GCA_016746295.1 of Potamilus streckersoni. NCBI lineage: Eukaryota > Metazoa > Mollusca > Bivalvia > Unionida > Unionidae > Potamilus > Potamilus streckersoni. The sequence continues at coordinate 202,558 of JAEAOA010001893.1, forward strand.
ATACCAGTAAAGAATTAAGCTAAAGGTAAGAAATTTACATTGCTACATAGACATATTTTACAAATTAAGTGATTGTTTTTATTGTGGGTTTAACGAAGTTCAGCAAATGATAGACAGTATAACTCTTGGAGGAAGAACATTGGATACCCCCAGTACCAACTACAGCTTTTCACATTTTCACTTTGACCGAATCCGAGACTCAAACTGGAGCCACCCCATGCCTCTAGAAATGAAGAAGCGAAAAAAATGATCTGACAGTCATTTCAGCAAAGACTACTCTAACATTCAAACGATCCCACATAGATCCTATATCCGTTAGATATTTTAAGGGCACAAGGGTATACCTAGCTGCATCAATAGCAGACGTTTTGACAGAGGAAATTGGTGTAATTTTCATGCCTAATTACTATGGAATTATTTTCAACTCTTCTTTGAAAATTCATCCTCAAAATTGGTTGACGCGAGTACAAATGCATCCCTCACTAAATATAAGCTGGCACATAATGACCGCCAGAAATTATCTGAGAGATGAAAGATACACGCAAAAGAGACACACTTTCTTTATTCTTCAAAAGGGACAATCCATCATCATAGAAATAATGATCGTGGCAAATAATAATGACCGCCAGAAATAATCCTAGATAAGAAACATAAACATAAAGCAGACACACTTTCTTTATTCTTCATAAAGGTAAATCCATCATCATTGTAATTAATGATCATGCTTGATGTACGTTCTTTGTTACAATTTACTTCTAAGCTTATTCATAAAATGCTCGCAAAAAACAAAGTTTTTTAAGGTGGTTCTCGACAGTTTCGTATTTTTGCATAGGGTTAGATTTTTTAAAGCAAAAGATTCTCCACGGATTTTCTTGTTTGATATACTGGCTATTAAGAAAAGATCTTGTATGTCTTGGGTTATTGTTCGAAGAACTTTTAATTCCATTTATTCTGGTTATAATTCATTTTTGACTTTATGGCTGAAACACTTATGTCGCAAGCATCAAAACATTCCTTTTTAATAAGTCGCCTGTTCAGTATAAACCCAGCCCCACCCCTTATGATGAAAAGAGCTAATTCAAAATTTTGTCAACATAGCAACCAGTGTGGTGTTGAAAGATAGAGACATGAAACTTGCCACAATTATTCCTGATATGTCGCTAATACAATTTACAGTTTCAAAAGGGATGGGACAGATAATGTTCGTGGAGGTCAAAGGTTAATGGCTAAAATCTTTGCATATTGTACTAACACTATAATATGGGGAAAACACGATTTTATTTTGTCATTATTTAGTTTTTTTACTTCATTACAATTGACTGAAAAGAAACAATTTCACTATTTATTTTGTTCACTCAATGCAACAATTTTATATTAAAGTTGAATTCACTCCTGTGTTCTAAGACTTCTGACCTCATGTTTAAGTTTGTAACACACGCAATATTGCCTTAAGGACTATTGTGCAAACATGAGCAAAATAAGCATAGTTAGCTTATTTTCATACGTAACGTCAATGTGAATATACCATTTTATTCGGAATATTATAAGTGAATACATGCAAACAAGAAACATATATGCAGAAATTGACATACTAAGGTGGTTATATTACTCTCTCTCTTCCTCTCTCTCTCTCTCTCTCTCTCTCTCTCTCTCTCTCTCTCTCTCTCTCTCTCTCTCTCTCTCTCTCTCTCTCTCTCTCTCTCTCTCTCTCTCTCTCTCTCTCTTTAATAAACTTTATTGCAAGGTATTACAGCTGTTGATAAACTTAATATTCAAGAAATTGCATTTGTACAACCAAACTGAGATCCAGGAGAATTCTATGAAGATGACAGCAGATGAATTTATAATCAAGAATAACCTATCCTGATACTAATTTAAATTTCATTGTTAAAAATTATTGCCTCAAGCTGGGCAGCCCCCAGCCAATAAGGTGCCGTCCCACCACAGATCGTTTGCCCTGCTGGGTGCGTAGGGTGTAAGGTACGAGACTACTTGACAAGCGAGCTGCAACTACCGCGCCAGGAAACAACAAAAGTAAATCAACAAGGAAACCAATAATCCTTACGCTAGGTACTTAGAATGTCCGGACCATGCTGACTGGTGGGCTCTCAGATGATCTCCAGGCAATCAGTAATGTTCGAAAGACTTCAGTCATCAACGAAGAACATGCCTCACTACAGGAGACACGGCTACCAGATTCTGGGTCCCTCATGGAAAAGAACTACACGTTCTTCTGGCAAGGAAAGAGCTCCGACGACGTCAGGAGAATGGTGTTCGTTTCGCCGTCAGGAACTCTCTGCTGGTGATGATAGAACACTGCCAACAAGGAAACGAAAGACTGCTATCTCTCCGCCTCCACGCCACAAACGGGCCTGTTAACTTGATCAGTGTTTATTCTCCCACACTCAGTGCCACCACAGATACCAAGGATGCATTTTCCAACGAGCTCGACTCGCTCATCAACAAAATTCCAAAGGAAGAGAACTTGATATTACTGGGCGACTTCAACGCTACGGTGGGTGCCGATTATGACTCCTGTTTTTTTTATCTTGGCATGTTTGGCATTGGGAAGATGAATTAAAACGGGCAACGACTACTAGAGATGTTCTCGTACCACGACCTCAGCATCACCAATTCATTTTTTCAGACGAAACCAGAGCACAAAGTTTCTTGGTGGCATCTCCGGTTCAAACACTGGCATCACCTGGACTTGATCGTCACGCGACAGTCTGCCATGAAGGGTGTGCTGCATACTCGTACATTCCACAGCGCTGACTGAGACACCGATCACTCGCTAGTTTGCTGTAAATTTAAGCTTCAATCAAAGAAGATCCATCACTCTATGCAAGTTGGTAAACCACACATTGATGTGAGCAAGATGCCATATCCAGACCAGGTTGACAAATTCACTTACACCCTCTCCAAGGTGTTCAGTTCAGAACCTCCAAAGCAGTGTCAAAGAAAGATGGGACAACATCAGAGATACGGTGTACAGCACAGCCAGAATAATCTTTGGTAAGAAGCAGACAAAAAACAACGACTGGTTTGACGGCAATTCCACCACATTCATGTCAGCAATTGAAGAGCGTCGCATTGCCCACCTGAAATACAAGCATTCACCCTGCCAGAGGACACTACAGGCATACAGGTCTACCAGAAGCAAAGTGCAGAGGATAACACAGCAGTGCGCCATGAATATTGGCTTCAGCTCTGTCAGAGCATCCAATCAGCAGTAGACAACAGAAACATCATGGGCATGTACAATGGCATAAAGAAAGCAATCGGTCCCACGAAGAAAGTGATAGCACCACTGAAGTCTTCTGCAGGTGATACCATCCATGACAATGGCAAGCAAATGAAGCGCTGGGTGGAGTACTGCTTTGAACTGTACTCCAGAGAGAACAACGTGACCAACGATGCCCTCAGCGCCATTGAAAACCTCACTTGTATGACCAAACTGGATGAGAAACCTACTGCGGCAGAACTAAAGATGGCTTTAGAGAAATTGACCACAGGTAAATCCCCAGGGAAGGATGGCATGCCAGCAGAAGTCATCACGTGCGGTGATAGTGGGTTGTTCATACACCTGTACGAACTTCTCTGCCAGTGCTGGTGTGAAAATGCAGTGCCTCAGGACATAGAAGACGCCAACATCATAACCCTGTACAAGAACAAGGGCGACAGAATTGACTGCAACAACTACAGGGGAATATCACTTCTCAGCATCGTGGGTAAAGTCATCGCAAGAGTCATCTTGAACAGACTGCAGACGCTTGCTAAAGAGTGTATCCAGAGTCTCAGTGTGGGTTCTTTCAGAGAGGTCCACAATCGACATGATCTTCTCCATCAAGCAGCTGAAGAATAAGTGCAGAGAACAACACAGACCCCTCTTTCTGGCTTTTATAAACCTCACCAAGGCATTCGATCTGGTCAGCAGAGACGGACTCTTCAAAATCCTGACAAAAATTGGATGCCCTCCAAAGCTGTTAAGCATGGTCAAGTCCTTCCATGACAACATGAAAGGCACAGTGCATTGTGATGGCTCATCGTCCGACCCATTCAATATCCACAGCGGAATGAAACAAGGCTGTGTCCTTACCCTCATGCTCTTCGGCATCTTATTCGCTGTCCTGCTTAAGTGCGCCTTCAATACGTCCACATAAGGGATTTATCTGCACACGCGTTCAGACGGCAGACTGTTCAACCTGGCACGACTGAAGGCAATGAGCAAAGAAAGGGAATTGACCATTAGGGACATGCTCTTGCAGACGATGCTGCTCTAGCCACTCACACAGAAGCTGAACTACAACACCTGATTGACCGCTTTGATCAAGCATGCGATGAATTCGGGTCGACCATCAATCTAAAAAAACACCAATATGATGGCTCAGGACGTGAATCCTCCCAGCATTATCATCAACAGCTACAAACTAGAAGTAGTCGGTCAGTTCACTTACCTTGGCTCCACAATCACTAACAACCTCTCACGCGACATCTAGCTCAACAAGAGGATTAGAAAGGCGTCAACAACTCTCTCTAGGTTCACGCAGAGAGTTTTGAAAAACAGCATGATGACCCTTAACACTAAGATTTCCGTGTACCGGGCCTGTGTGCTAAGCACTCTCCTGTACGCCAGCGAGACCTAGACCATGTACGCCTCTCGGGGGAAAAGAATGAGCGCCTTTCACATGCAATGTCTCCGACGCATACTCGGGATCACCTGGAGCGATCGTATGACGAACAACGAGGTGCTTGAACATGCCAAAATTCCCAGCATAGTCACACTCCTCCGCCATCGATGACGGACGGATTCCCAAAGACCTTCTCTACTCTAAGCTTGCCTCTGGCAGAAGATCACATGGACGGACGCATCTCCGCTTCAAGGATGTCTACAAGCACGAAATGAAAGCCTTTGGGATCGATGTCAACACCTGGGATGAGTTTGCCCTAGACAAGTTCAGCTGGCGAAATGCTCTGATCTCTGCTCTGAAAGAATGCGAGGACAAGCTACGACTGCTCACTGACGAACGAAGATTTCAGAGGAACAGGAAGCAGTTCCAACCAAGACCTGACTTAACCTTTAAGTTCAGCAACTGCAGCAATGATTGCCACTCCCGTGTAGGGTCCATATCCACAGAAGACGCTGTTTCTAAAATACGAATTTTTTTTTCAAGTGCAGTCGGATTGATACAGTTCTCTTGGTCTGTATGCACAAGCCGAAATGATGAAGAGTTTTTTACGCACTTGAAGTGGAAGCTGGCTGAGAGCAGGTACTGGTCGAAGTCAGTTGGTTTACAACACAGGTCAGTTTCTATATTTTCCTCCCATAGGTAAGTAGGGTGTGCGAGAAGAAATTTCACCTTTTTCGTGATTTTAACATCAATTTAGTTTTGATCCATTTTGATTATATATTGTCAACGGTTCTGCACTTTTATATAATTAATTTTGGTACGGAATCTATGAATTCATTGCGATTGGATTTAAACATTTCTTTCAACCTCATGCTCTCATGCTGCATGGAATACGTTCGAAGTATTCTTTGAATTCGGGTATATTTAAACTTTTATGGCAGAAACAAAAGCAGAGGCCCTTCGAATGAAAATTGGTATTAAAGATGGACAACTCAACCGAGAATAAATTTCCCGGTTTAAATAGAAGTGTTTCCTGCAAAACTATATTCTTTTGTTTCTCTATCATATACGTATATTTTACACGATTGGGATATTCTAGTAATATGAGCATTATTGAAAATCTGGTCTGTTTTTGTCCAAAGGCTGCCTCTTTAGGTTCTTTAGAAATGTGGTTATTCAATATATTAAGATCGCAAGTTCTCAGGAGAAGATCCATTCGAAATTGATATATGTTTCAAATTTTCTCTGTGTGTGTGTGTGTGTGTGTGTGTGAGAGAGAGAGAGAGAGAGAGAGAGAGAGAGAGAGAGAGAGATTTCTTTAGACGTAGAATAATAAGAGACACTGTTGAACTTAACGCTTTATTTCAGATAAAACCTTGTTGCGTTGTGATAAATTGGGACTTGAAATCAACACGTCACGATTCCCTGGTGAAAGTGATCAGAAATGCGCTGCTCTCATCACCCTAAGTTTGATAATTTGTCAAATCATTGTAAAATTATATATCATTTGCAACATATAACACTGTTTTTGTTCTATAAATTATGTTAATTTGTTAAAGATTTTAAAATGAAATGTATGCGTATCCTCAAAACGAATTATATTGAAAGTTTTAAAATACATCAACTGACTTTTTCCAACCAACATCTCATTAATATAAAATTCGAGAGTAAACAAAACAGCAGCTAAATATAACCTTCTTCGCGGAATTGAATCTAAATCGTGGTTGTAGTATGCTGTACATTCGACTTTCACCCTCTTTTTTACAAAAGAGGTTGCAACTAAACTGTTATTTTTTTAAATGGGACAATATTCGTGGAAACAACCTACCAAGTTCGGTGAATTTCAACCAATCGGTGTAGAAGAAGAGTGAGAAGGATAAATAAATGAATACAAGGACAGAGACTTACGGAAAAACAGACAAGCAATTGAGCACAGTACTCCTGACGCAGAGGGGGGGGGCAATTGAAAACAAGGCAATATAAAAAATTCTCGGCATTAGAGTTCAGTTCAAAGTCATTTATTATACTATCCTAAAGTTTATAATTATTCTGCAACATATAATTGTTCATTAAATGCGATCTCATATCTTATCCACTTTCCATTATATAATAAAACTATTTTAATTCAATTTGTTGTTTGCCAACAGGAAATTGTTCTACTCATGTCATATTTCATGTGAACCGAATTTTCATTGCTCCAAGTCGCCTTGATAAAAAGTACTGTAAATAGAAATTTATTTCCCAGAAGAATTTTATGTACGACGAAGTAATCGTGGTATGGGTTCAACTCTAATGAAGAAATATCACGAACTGAGACAGAAGGCAGAAGATTTGGTGCAATCTCGTTTACCTATTGTGACATTCAAACCCTAAACTTAGATAGTCACAACTAATGATTACCTCAGTTCTCGAAGTTAAATATATCTGCAATCAAATCATGTAAAAGTTCAAAAAAACAGTCCAAGCTGTTATATCATCTAACTAGGATAAGGACCAAATGTATCCAAAGACAAGGTTCTACATAGAACAATACAGAGTTACAGAGGATTCAATACAGGCTTGTTGTCTAAGAAACCGAGAAAGTTAAAAGTCAGAAAAATACTTAGTATTGCGTACACTGCAAACAATATGAGATTACATTAAATGAAAACTTACAATTAAGTCATATTTGTATGGTGCACACGTTTTTCTCCTTTGTGAATGAATTTTTAGAATGTTCACACATCGTCCTTGATTTACATTCGATATAAATTGCGTTGCACTGGTCTAGTTGATATTATTCGTCGATTTCCTATAGACACCAGCCCTTACTAGAACAGGTAAACATTATTTAAGTGTATCATACACATAAACTTCAACACTGAAACAAAATGTGATTTATCGTTTACCTCTTAATGATGTTGTTTTCATACAATCTTTTTAATCTACCTATAATTGTTTTATTTTAATTTATATTTCAGTAAAGAATTCATTTAGTAGGATTTTTCTCAAAAAGAAAGTAAGCATGGCTTAGTAAATAAATTTTTATTTCTTAATCAATTTACTTTCGAGAAATAAAATACAAGAAAAATGTAACGCACAACAAATGCAAATGTAAAATTCTTTAAAGCTAACGTTTAATGTCTAGTCATGGGTCTCTTTTTCTTAAACGTACCAATGGCTATATACGTGTAATGCACAATAAAAGTGCAAGTAGCTTCTCTAAAACAGAATTGTTTGATGAAGTTCACCTATACATTTATTCCTCCATGAGATACAAACATTATTTTTTGCAGCTATACGACATGAATCCTGTTGTACTTGTTATTGTTCTCCCTCTGATTTGCGCTGCACGGTTGCATCAGAAAAGACTGCTCTTTGACCCGCAACAAAGTATGACTTTCTTTATAAAACATTTTCTCCCGTTCTGTTGTTAGTTTCCATTTGTTTTGATTTGCTTCATTTTGATATGAAGGTGGTGTTCTTTTCTGCATGGATCTTGCCCGCATGTTGCTTGAAAACTTATGTCCACTCCATAGTAATTTAACCAAATGAAATATATGCAAAAAAAGCGTATCATTTTTCTACGACAGTGAAAAAATCATGTTATGGCTTTGTCTATTCGTCCGTTTGTTGCCATTGATTGTTTCAGCATGATTAGGTTTCAATCATTACAATTTACGTTGATAGCTTGCACTCGGAGTAGAGAGGAAGCATATTGATATTCGGGTCTAAATGGCAATGGGCCATATCACTGTGTCTGAAAAAAAATGAAATATGGTTTCTACTCAAACTTCATTATAATGTGTAATTGGTGTACACTTTGGTTACGAATTAAATGTTTTGATTGTGGTGCCGAAAGGTCAAATGTTAACTCTGACATAAAGAATGGCGCTGACATAATAACTTTAGTTACAGACTAAGAATATTATCCAAGCTGTTATGTGGCGTTCTCACTTAACCAAGCTGTTATGTGGCGTTCTCACTTAACCAAGCTTTTATTATGGGGTTCTCACTTAACCAAGCTTTTATATGGCGCTCTCACTTAACCAGCCTTTATGTGGCGTTCTCACTTAACCAAGCTTTTATGTGGCATTCTTACTTAACTAAGCTTTTATGTGGCGTTCTCGCTTAACCAATCTTTAATGTGGGGCACTCATTTAACCAAGCTTTTAAGTGGCACTCTCATTTAACCAAGCTTTTATATGGCGTTCTCACATAACCAAGCTTTTATGTGGCGTTCTGACGTAAACTAGCTTTTATGTGACGTTCTCACTTAACCAAGCTTTTATGTGGCGCTCTCACTTCCGGTAAGAAAGAGACCACGATTATTTTGCTGACAAAAGTTCAAAGTATATTGTGACTCATTAAAAAATGGATATTGTATAATTGCGTTTGATTTAGAGTAGGTCCCTTGACCAAACATACTAACTGGTGTTGTGTCCACATAGGGTATATAAAAAGGATACAAAAAACGAGATAGATAGATAGATAGATAGATAGATAGATAGATAGATAGATAGATAGATAGATAGATAGATAGATAGATAGATAGATAGATAGATAGATAGATAGATAGATAGATAGATAGATAGATAGATAGATAGATCGATCGATCGATCGATCGATCGATCGATCGATGGATGGATGGAGGATAGATAGATAGATAGATAGATAGATAGATAGATAGATAGATAGATAGATAGATAGATAGATAGATAGATAGATAGATCGATAGATCGATCGATCGATGGATGGATGGAGGATAGATAGATAGATAGATAGATAGATAGATAGATAGATAGATAGATAGATAGATAGATAGATAGATAGATAGATAGATAGATAGATAGATAGATAGAATGCCCACAACACAAGTTCATTATTATTCTAATAAGAAGTTAATACCTTATCCTCAAAGTTTAGTTTCAGAGCTAAATATATTGATAAGAGGTCATGATCAATGAGATCAGCTGTGGTGGGCGTCAAGTCACCATTCATGATGCTTTTGAGTAATATATAAATAGAAGGTCATGTTAGGAAACGTCCAACAAATGTTCCTGTTTAAGAACAGTCTCTTGTTCTACAGTTTCCATTTTTCCTTGCTTAGATTGGTAACTATTTGTTGCAAATATGTTGATACTTACAGAACATCATATAATTTTGAAACATTTGTACCTGATTAACACTTAATGGGCTTTGCTTTCCCAAAGAATTGTAAATGATTTGTATAGTACAGATGCAATTCTTTATATCTCTTTACCTTTAAAAAAAAACTCATCGCAAAAATATGTATATTTTATATGGTACGCTGTATATATCTTCCAGCCTATATCTGACTTACAGTATTCTTTTCTTTTCAGTCGACAAACTGACGGAGAATCTACGGGCGCTTGTCTATCCTGGAATGTCACAAGAAGAATGTGTTTCCTCCTGTCGCAAAATCGCGGGATCTCTTGTTTTCGCCTGCGATCATGGTTGCACGCAGTAAGTGGTAATTAACTGTGGATGGTTAGAACAGACATAGCTCCGCCTACTTATTAACTTAATAATTTATGTAATCGTCAAAGACTGTAGTATGGCAAACACATACATTGAAGATAAGATGAATTTATCAGTACATTATAAATGATTCCATTTGACGAAAATTGCAATTCCAATATTGAACCGATGACAACGTTATCTATTGAGAGCCATGAAGGTGCTGTAGGTACCATACAATAAGGCCGACAAACATTGATCATAACTTCAACCGTAATAATAACAATTGCACATATCCAAGGATAGTTGTAGTCCGTTCAAGTTTGCTTGAAACCTTGCCAGTAGTTTCCCCATGGGTCTGTGGTTGTTCCTGGTGGTTTCCCTATTTCTATCTCTGTTAAATATACTGGTTGTAATGTAATCTGACACATAAAATGACACATACTATATTAAGTTCGTGTGCTGAAAATTGCGTTAAACCCATGACATGAACCAATTTTAGAATGAGTGAGAAGTATATAACAAACACTGGTGTTTCTGTTTGATCTATTGCTATCGATGTTCAATTGGCTACTTGTCGACGTGACGCACGAGCTTCCTTTTTGAACTCGTGCCTTTGTCGTTGAACTGATGGTAATTTTGATTGTGTTTTTTTACTATAAATTTGGTGCGCAAGTAATAAATCTGTATATGAATGTAACAATGAAAAAGTTCATCTGATTCGTGGCATCGCCATCTTAGTATCGCCGTGTGTCATTCAGACCCCAGCGCGTGCCGATATATATGGATACGCAGTTGATGTTGTCTGTGGCAAAGATATCAGCCTCACGCGACTTACATGCACACTGGCAATTTGCCGGAGTTTTAGGCCTAATCTCTGCTGCCTATCCGACTCCCATTATATATCACGTATAAATGCAGATCGTTATAACTTCAACCTTTCTCAACTATTTTTATGAACATTTAGTAGGCACTTAAACATCTCACTAATTCGCACAAATAAATGTAAATTTTTGTAATAGTCATGATGTACATACATAAAAAAACAGAGCGTTGTTATCTCCGTTCTGGCGATAGGTCACATTGTGGTCGTATACCACATTATTGTTTACTCCACAGTATTTGCAATGGAGTTCTAAGGGTAAATGACACCCGGGGCGACGATGATGACCCAAAGAGATTTTAGCGTCCCAAGACCTCTGGCGCCCAGAGCAACCGCCCATTCCCACTGCCCTTCCTCGTTAGTACGCTACTGATTACAAAAATTACTATTTAAATAGTATTTCCAAAACAAAATTAGGATGTCAGAAATATAAACAATTTTTGTGTTGGTTTTTAAGGCACTTTTGCCACATTACTGGGTTTATCATACCAAGGAAAAGTACATAGTAAGACACAGGCTGGCCTGAGCGAGGATTGAACCTGCGGCCCTTTGATTATAAGTTCGGAGCTCTACCAACTGAGCTGTCACTAATAATTTTTGAGGTTTATATAGCGTATCAGAAGGTAGCAAAATAATGTCACAAAACAGTCATATTTTTAACGAGTATAGCAAATATCACAAAACCAGTCATATTTTTAACGAGTATAGCAAGATGATACAAAACCAGTCATATTTTTAACGAGTATAGCAAGATGATATCACAAAACCAGTCATATTTTTCACGAGTATAGCAAGATGATATCATATTTTTAACGAGTATAGCAAGATAATATCACAAAACAGACATATTTTTCACTAGTACCGTGTCACAAAAGAGTCATATTTTTCACTAGAATAGCAAATTATTGCTGCTAAATAGACATATTGTTCACTATTAAAATGGATTCTTTTACGAAGAAACAAGTGAAATACTATTTTACGTAAGCGTTATAGCGGATTATATTATTAGATAAATATATGAATCTAAACTATTTGAATGCAGACATTGTGAGAATATGAATTGTGTTACCATACATTTATCATAGTTTGTGTCAGAAAATTACAAATGAATTATCATATATGTCGGATACGGTAAATTAAAATTAATGATATTTTTGTCAGACACGTTACAATTGAAATTATTATAGTATGTGTCATATACATTACAACTGAATTAGCATTTTATGTGTCAAATACATTACAACCGAACTGATCATATTATTATATATCAGATACAATACAAATGAATTTGTCGTATTTTATGTTCGATACATTACAAATGAATTTATCATATTTTGTGTCCGCTACATTACATTTGAATTTATCATATTATGGTTTGACATATTACTAAATGTGCTCAAACTTGCTTACTACATAAAAAGTGTGTATTTCTTTAAACAAATATTTTTAAAGTTTACAATAATGAGCATTCAAGGTAAGTTGTTTACTAAATCAATAAGAAGACTTTTAAAATGTTGATGTTTTGGGCCTTTACTGCATACAAATATGAACAATGTTTTCTTTAGTCGTTTAAAAATGTCTGCCAAAACACATTCTGAAGAAATATTCAAATTATTTTTACATGCTTATGCATGTATCATCCTATATATTGAATGTAATATATAATATCCAAAACAGACCTAATAGTTACGAGAACATTGTGAGAGACTAATAAATAAATATTAATTGTGACCTTTAGTTTCAAAACAGAAGGGTTTACAAGTATGAATGTGACACAAATTTTAATTGAAAGTGAAAAAGATTAAAAACAAAATTCTGATCAAAAACAAAGCAAGTTGCAGGTCCGACGTATAGTTATTTCTTTTCTCTTTTAGCTTGCTGAAACAACAGTTTGCTGTAACAACTATGACAACAACAACAACAGTCATCATTATCTAAGAGGATGATGGATTCGTATTGAGATTTGGCAGATACCATTATGATATATATATATATATATATATATATATATATATATATATATATATATATATATATATATATATATATATATATATATAAACTTAGGATTCATATCTTGAAAAATATGAGTCAAACACTCAACAAATATATATCTTGATAACTTTGATAACTTGTTATGTTTTATGTGTTTCATGTTTAATATCTTAAGACTTTTCTAAACGTTTTCCATTTGAGACAAATAATTCTAAGAAACAAGAAAGTAGAGAGTATGCCCAGTCTTGAATTTATATATCTTTTATTCAAAATTATCAGACCTTTACGTCACCTTTAGGTGAAACATGTTATTTAGCCATTGTACCTCAACTTTGCAACAACTGTCAAGTAATGATACATTTCAGAATTGTTTTATCACTTTTCCTCACTAACTGTGCATGTTTAAAAAGACTGTTGCGAAAGTCTCAAAATTAACTTTAAGACTGGATACCAAGAACAAAAACAATTTTAGTAAGTCTTGATACTAAGAACAAAAACAATTCTAATAAGACTGTATACAAAGAACAAAAAACAATTTTAGTAATGTAACTGTAAGACTGGATACCAAGAACAAAACTAATCCTAGTAACGTTTAATTGAAGTAGGTTAGTGAAGGTCAAACTTTGTGCAATTACCATCAGTTCTTTCAGATATATTAATCTCAAACTTTAGAGTAAATATTCCGTCTCAGTGTCTAATGCAAATTATTTGCTGTTTATGTTTCTTTATCAAGTCCAATGAATTTCAGGCCAGTTTACTGTATTAAGTCTAACGAATTTCAGGTCAGGTAATTGTATAAAGTTTTATGAATTCACAGATAACAGGCTGTCTAGAAAAATATTCCAAAGTAATACAAATAAAGAAATAAAACAAGGTTTCTAGGATAGGTCATTGCTTCACACTAAATATTCTACACAAAACAATTAAACCATAATATGATTACCTTTTTGAGAATGTACAATAGTCGACATAAGCAAAGACCCTTTCCAGATTTATACACATTAGTTGTCTAGTTGTGCACTTCCGACTGTAACGTCGTGCAAGGAAACGACGCCAAAATGTAACGCGCAATGATGGTTTGTATTCAAATGCGTTTTAGATGTATTCCATAAGATAAATCAACCTATTTATAATCTACATAGGTCACATTAAAATATCCATACTAACATAACACAGATTAATGTGTAATAAAGCTAACTATCCTACTATCCTTATTTCGTGATTTTATACAGCGCCTTGTGGACATGTAGATGGCGCTGTAAGTCTAGTACTATACTGCGGGTGATCGAAGTGGTCAAAGGCGTTCTGTAAATAAACAAATCAAATAATAAATAAAATTATAAAGCATAATCAGTTATTTATCGTTGTGTAATTGCAAAATAGTCATGTTTCGATGTGATAAGAGCTGAATAAATTTGTCAGAGTTACTGCAAATGTTAGCACTAATAATACGAGACTACTGGGAGCACTAATAATACGAGACTACTTGGAGCACTAATAATGCGAGACTATTTGAAACACTAATAATACGAGACTACTTGGAACACTAATAATACGAGACTAATTGGAGCACTAATAATACGAGACTACTTAGAACACTAATAATACGAGACTAATCGGAGTACGAATAATGCGAGACTACTTGGAACACTAATAATACGAGACTAATCGGAGCACTAATAATACGAGACTACTTGAAGCACTAATAATACGAGACTACTTGGTGCACAAGCAAATAAGAAACGTTTCATTGAGGAGAACGCAACATTTTTTATTAAAGTTATGGTAAATATAAAACTTCCTTTTTCATAGAATTTCTTCTCGTTACTGGAGCCCAGCTGAATCAAAACCTTACTTTAACTACGTGACATAATAGTTGTTTGTAACTTCTGTTAATGAAATAACGCTGTTATCAAACCCTTGGACAATGTAACTTGAACCTACCTGTGGTGCTTGATTGTTGGAGTAACAAAAAGAATGTTCAGTGGATGTAGCTAAGGCAATAACCAGATTCCGGCTCATCTGCTGATCACGCAACCAGTCGGTAGAGTTCAGGTAGGTGAATGTGTCTTCCGGAAGTACGGGTTCTTGAAAGCGCCCCCTAAGCTGGTCATAACTGGACCATCCCAAGCAACCATCAATGAATTTCTTAGGATAGTATAAAATATAAGCTCTGCAAACTTCATTCTCGGAAAAATAACCACCCTGAATTGAATAATAATAATAATAATAATAATAATAATAATAATAATAATAATAATAATAATAATAATTTTAATAATAATAATTATTATTATTATTATTATTATTATTATTATTATTATTATTATTATTATTATTATTATTATTATTATTATTATTGCTGTTGTTTTGTTGAATTGGTTTTGTTTTTGTTGTTGTTGTTGTCATTTTAACATGAGATACCTTCGGGTATTACGCTTTTCTTTTATTATCATACGATTGAAGATATATGAATAGTATATATAAACTCATCCCATTCCAAATTAGAAATGGTATGCATTTCCTTTCGTTAGAATCTTAGCTTTAATAAGTATTCCAGTATTTTGTCCAATTTTGTGTTTAGCCCTCTTTGGCCAAAATGTCCAATGACTGTTTTTCTGATTCTTTTTCTCTCTGCCCTCTTCCACTGTTTCAATAGTCTGCAAAAGCCTTTCTCTCTATCTCTACTTCACACAAACACACACATACGCATATAGATACATACGAAGCCAGTACACAAACTTTACCAGAGTTGATCTTGTTCTCGAACTTGTATCGTATGTACATTCCACTGATAATCTGTCTCCCTAAAATATAAAACAAAGCAAAAGAAATTAATTTCTTAGAGTTTTTCTATTTTTATTTTTCTTGAATTTTAATAAGGTATTGCGCTGACTTGCTGCTTATATATATATATATATATATATATATATATATATATATATATATATATATATATATATATATATATATATATAGAGAGAGAGACACACAGACACACACACACACACATATATATATATATATATATATATATATATATATATATATATATATATATATATATATATATATATATATATATATATATATATATATATATATATATATATATATATAAAGAGAGAGAGAGACACACACAGAGAGACATAAATACTTGCATCTAAAAGGCGAAGGTTCATTTGTTCACTTATATCAATCTTTCAATTTCTATTATATTTATTACCCAATTACACCTTAGCATGCATAGACTGTTCGCAAAAATAAATTATGTTAAATAAAATGGGCAGAATAATAAGTGTCAATATAATTAAAGACAGTCAATGAAACGTTGGTCGATGCAGCTGTATCTTTTTCTCTGCTATTCTCCTCTATTATCAATACACTAAATATGATGTAGTTCTCGTTATAGCACTTTTGTAACTAAAACAGGTAAAGAGAAAATAAAGTTATTTTGCTGTTCTTTTTAGTAAATAAAATATAACTTATTATACAAATTTTTTTGTGGGCAAACTTTTGGCGGAGCAGTACAAGAAGAGTCAGAGTGATGTATGGTTCATCGTATGAAGAGATAATTCTTTTAAAAGCTTGCATAGAACAAACTCTTTTGTTATCGTTGTTTACACGTGACCAGGTAGTAAGATCATAATATCTATAGCAAATACCTATACAATTAGTTTTGAGCACTATACATATAGGTACTCCAGCATGCGTCGAAATTCAATATTTAGTACAGCTGATGTCACAAAACCACACGCGTCAAACTATCCGTAACTGTACCATGATCATTTTCAATTTACCTTTTGTACAGTAACCGGTTTTCGCAATAACCGCATTATCTGGTAGTTTGGGCTGTATTTATCATCTTTCATTATCCATGGCATCTCAGTCCGGTCCCTAATGACCCTCAGGGCTACAGCCTTGGCCAGTGAATGGGTCTTAAACATCACCCCTATCACATTCATTGGATCCAACGCATCTTTAAAACCCTGATAAAATTGAATATACTTCATAACGTGTATGCAATATATATATATATATATATATATATATATATATATATATATATATATATATATATATATATATATATATATATATATATATTAATTAAGTTCTGCACTACGCATTGACATAAAATAAGCAACATCATCATACAAACTTCATATGTTTCGGTGTTTTTAAAAACCGTTCATTTATATTTAGGCATTGTGGACTACCACAGGCAAGATATAGTAACCTCTAAAATTGATGTGCCTGAAAACAAGTAAAATTACACACCTTGCAAAACGGAGATTTGTCAATGGAAGTGCTCCAACTAGTATGAGCAATTTTTTTGTTTTGAAAAAACACATGTCAATACATTTTTACGAATAATTTTAATCAGTACAAATTACAGTCAAGATGTATTTGGATTAACTGTAGCAAGTCATCATAACAAAATGCATGAAGTGGTCAAATCTTTGAATCTATTATATTGAAATCTTAAAATACATACCTGTACGACTAACTGTTTTGCGCATGGGTAATATTCAATATTTGATAGTAAATCGCTATGGGTCATCCATCTCAAGCAAATACGACCTTTAAATCCTCTGCGAGACCAGTGCAAAGTCATTTAGCTGATTGCACAGTGTTTGTTTAATCGAAACAAGAGATGGTGTCAGGCGTGAGCAATGCGAAACTGTAAAGTTGTTTGCTACTTTGCAGCAATACCATCCTATTTCAATTACGTTTCTATTAAACCTAAATACTTGTCACTGGATCCTTGAACATTCTTAGACAATGCAAACACTACTTATTGCATTAGTATTTTATTTTCTATTTACTATAAAGATGATGTAATGATAAATATTATCAGTAAAAGACCTGAAGATGCCATTGGTTCATAAAATGCAATATAACCGCAGTGCTTTACCTCATGAATGAATTCTTTAGATGCAAAAGGTATGTTGGAATATTATCATCTATTAAACTTTCACGCATCATCACATATTAGAATCTTAAGTTTCTTGAAGGTCTTGCATCATAGAATGTTATTCCGTGGATGGAAAAGGTCCTATTTTAAAAACACCAACGTTTTCGTTCTTGGTATGAAATATTTGCATCAAGTACACTAAACGTATTTTCCTGCAACAGCATTAAGTGTAATACATCAGTCCTTATTGAAAGTAATGGATTCAAATAAAACAAAATAGATCAGTTATTTTCTAATTCTAAATGTACACTTAAATATGAGTGGGCGGACGGATATTTTGATGTGTGTGTGAATATTTAACGTTAACATTAACAATTTTTCAGTAATATCGCTAAGATGTCTGCAGTGTGACAGTTTAAAGTTATGTATATCACTGGGGTATCATGCCGCAGACATATAGCATCATGCCCACCCAGTCACATTATCCTGACACCAGGCTGACCAGTCCTAATACTAACCTCTTAAAGATAGCACCAAGCGGAATCAGATCAAAATTAATAGTTCATTTAAGTACTACGACCGTAGTCCTATTCTATCTTTAGAACATTTTTCCTGTCTCCTTTTGGTGTTGATACAAGAGTTAGATTAAGGCATTCTTGATATTGAGTTAAAGGTAATTGTTAATTCTTTAGAATATATTGTGCTTATGCTGTGGTTGTTTGCATCTCTATCGACGACAGTGCGCAGTGAGTAATAAGGCCTTGGCAATGATCCAAAAGTGAAATCTGTGTTCCATTACACATTGTTTTGTCTACAGTCCAGCCTCTCAAAGAAATGCCGGTGAACTTATGACTAGAAGGTATTTTAAATTAACCTATGATTGGCATTGACTGGCACACAGTAGAAAATTCAAAACAGATAGACAAACGTAGAGACCATATAGGAAAATTAATTGTAATCCGAACCCAAGAGAGGCAGCTGCTAGTACCAATTGTATGCCTTTGGTATGACTAGTCCGGGATTAAAACCTGCGACCTCTCGCATCCAAAACGGATTCTCTAGCCACTTAGGCCATCGGAGCGGCACCATCCTAGTCTGTTGCGCGGAAATTCATTAATTCGGAGTATTGGATGCTCTTGTGTTTGCCGTTTGTGAGAGGGGTATAAGTTTGGAGTCTCTGTCCTGGGATACCAAGGTGAGGGGTATAAGTTTGGGATCTCTGTCCTGGGATCCCAAGGTGAGTGGTATAAGTGTGAAAGCAACAGCCGTAAGTCAAGCTTCGATTATAATTTTTATAGTGATGAGGAGGAGGAGGAGCATGAGGAGCAGGAGGAGCAGGAGGAAACAGATGCACACAAACTGTAAAAATTGCATAAAAGTAACAGATTGAAATCGTACCCACCCACATAAGACATCTTTGGGAACAATAAGCTTTTGTTGTAAACTCCGGTTCACGAGGTGGCAGGAAGTGCTGCCAACTGATGTAGCTTCCAACGTCTATAAATCCCGCCTCTTGTTGCCGCAAACTCCGAGTTAAAGTTAACCTGAGTCCTGAAGTGTCTTTTATGCCTAAACGATGATTTAGAACAGATTCGATTAGTACATGTATTGATGAAGTTGCACTATTTAAACTTTAAATGTATGATTTAATTTTATTTAATTAAATTTAATAAATTAATTATATTTAAATTAAAATTTAAAATTGTTATAGAATTGTAAGTATTAAATTTAAAATTTAAATTTTACAATTCAAATTTATCTACATCGCGTCAAAAACATGTTATGATGTCATAACAAAGCAAAAAGGAATATACATTATTCCCATGACGTCGTGTTAGCCAATAAAAACGCATCTTTGAAAGACAATATTTAGTAATAGAAAATGTCTAACAGGTGTGGGGTCAAGGCACACTTCGCTCCTCTTAAGACCACACTTACAATATCCCCAGTTGTGATTACAAAACATGCCTGAAAAAAAAAACTAATTAAATGGCTTGAAGATGAGATCAATTCTTTGTATTCCAATATTTAATAGTCACAGTAATGTCCTCTAAATAAGTGACGGCAATTACCTTTAGCCTGGGTTTGTGCACAGGTTGCTGTTGAAAATACTCATAACCAACAAACTAATTACATAATTGCACCCACTCCATCATGACCCGTCCAGGCATAAATCCTGTCTACCATACCATAAGAGACAAAGTTAATAAGTTCCCAAAACTTCATTTTACACCTGTCCATCGATGTTGACGTTTCTGAGTTGTATGAAACTGAAGTTATAGGCTCCAAAAAGTACTAATTGCGCAAATTTTGCCTTCCACGACAAACTTACGCTCATGTGCTAGTTTTTCGATTGACTGATAGGTACGGTGTTTGCAACTTCGATTTGTTTGTAGTTCATGAAACGATCTCATAGCTAGATAAATGCAATGACTCTGGTGATAATTATTTAACAGATAAATATTCAGAATAAATGTAATCAATCTTTGACATACTTTTTGAGCATTGAAAAAGTGGTGATTAAATACAAATAATAAAAACAAGATATCATGATCTTTCAAAAGTGGCCAAATACGTGAACTTGGCGTTACTCAGTTGATCGATAGATGTTATTGACGAGTTTACTCATCTTGAGCCTACTTGCTCGAGTAAATTTAAATTATTCCGAGCGTTCTATATACCTGCAGACAAATGTGTAACATTTTAACCATTTTGTTTTCAAGCCTCAAAAGTTGTATTCTAAAATTTGGTTGCATGTTTTTACTCTTTCATTGCTTATGTTTTAATTACGAATCACATTTTTATAATTTTACACCATAATTTTTGAGAGAGTAAAGGACAATTTATAGAATGTTTTAAAATATATTTTAATGTGAAAATCTGAACATCAAATGAAGATTTGCTGATTTAGATAGGTTCCTTAAGTTTGCAATCGAAAAAACATAATTTTGAAATGCTTGTTCCACATTAGATTGAGGACAGTATTAGTTTTATTGTAATGATTTAGCATCTTTATAGCAGTGATACATAGGGGTGGGGTCTCGTCGATGTGCGATGAGCATGATCTTAACAATAACCAGTAATGAAATCCGCTGTCAGTGAATGTAGCTGACTTCAATCTTACGAATACCTGTATCTGTTATATAATTTTCCTATTGTTTATTGTTTTGAGCCATTGTTTGGCAATTATTTTCCTCGTTGTTACTTCTCAGTCTAGTGAGGTATTTGACCTCATTGCCTTGACCTCGTTAGGGTTCACTTTCGGGTCATCACTAGTTTTGATTCCCTCTTCCAAAATTTCTAAAGTTTTGTCGAAGACTTTGTTTTGCATATTTCTCCACAAAGAAACAGTGTTCCGTATGAGGCATTTTTTATTTAATGAATATTATTACGTTACTGTAAAAATATATGCTGTTCTTCAGTGACAGTTTTTAATTTATTTAATATAATCCGCCGTTGCTGTGGTTTTCCGCATAATTATGTAGGAATTCCATAGAATTTCGCAAGCCTTGCACGATTGTGTATGCTATATAAAGGCTATGCTTAGCAGAATCGAGAGGAATGGTCAAACGTTCATTTTAGAGACCTTTTACTAATTTAGGTCAGATATTAAAATTACGAATAATTCAACTTGCACTAAATAAAACTGATTTGATTAATGTCTATTTCAGATAAGGGGAGGAATACGTAAAATCATTGCACATCAATTATTTCTTTCCGTTAAAAAAATACAGTTTCAATTTTCATATAGCAAAGAATTTAACTGAATTACTCTAATGAAGGTTTCGTGATCTGAAATTTTTATTATTATTAAATTGTACTCACTTATTTCAACTGATATTTTTGAGATTTTAGTTATCAACTCAAGTTTTATTTTGCTTATTATACTGTCATATTCATCACCGTGCCTGTTTCATTAAAAAAATGATAGCTTAAATTATTTTAATTCTCAAGCTTATTGTGTAGGTACATATTTACATCCCGTTATTTTTCAGCTTGATCAAATTATTTTTGCAAGAATCTGAGGAACCTAAAATCAGACTTTGTGCACGTATGCAAACATGCATTCATTGTTTGCAATTACTGATAATTATATGCATCCACAATGTTGACAATCGCGTATACCCACACTACCGAAGAAGGTCACAATATTGTTTGATGTTGTAAATAAATCAAATTTAAATTGGATCTGTCCTTTAAAAATACACTAGGCAGCATCATGTGGTACAGCTACCATGGCATGTCCTTCTTGTGTGCCAGGTGACAATGCCATCTCTGAAACAATTGTATTTATTTATTTGGGCGGTTGCTATCGGCCTACCTACTCGTTACAATCCTACCTTGCGGTCCGCCTGTAGCTCTGTATTGCGTTGATAACACGTAGAACACAGGATCATTGGAATCACCGACTGATATTCCTACATTCTCCGGTAAATAAAATGCCTTAAAATAAAATATTAATAATGAATTTAATAAATACAAATTATTAATGAAATTAATTAATTTAGCATTACCACAGAAGGTGTAAAGAAAAAAAAAGCTTATCTTGGAGGATTTTTTATATTGATTTATTTTCCCTTTTATTTTAGCACTCAGAATTTCAGTTGGAAAGATTAGGTTTTTTATAGTTGTGCAAGTACCGTTTTTATCGTTTATATATTTCCTTAATTTCATTTTGATTTAATTATTTTCTTAACAAAAATACATGCAGACATGCTCAGATAGTAAATGAAAAATATAATCCGACAACTACCAAATAAAAAAAATAAATAATAACTAAATAAATAAATGCGTAAACTACTAACTTCGCCTCCGGGTGCCCATCCCGCCAAGAATTCCTTGCAGTACTGAATGACAGGAGGCGCTTCGAGACAGTTGAAACCATGGCCGTGTATTTGGCTTACGTTGACTGCATCCCCGATGTTACAACGATATAATGAGATTCCCTGCAGGTATTCTTCGTTACCTGCGTCAATCTTGGGCTCGAACTGCACTTGCAAAATTATTAAAAACTCTTCAGTTATGAATAGGAATCCTATCTCGTAATTATTCAAGTCATGACGTCGTATCATTAATAAAGAATACAAGTGTTTGCAACGTGTTTAAGTCACATCTGTACGTTTGATAATAATTGCAAATTATAATTAACACAAATTTACATTTTGAAAGAAGGATCAATTTGTTTTTTAGATCAACATATTTGTGCGATCGATCTCTTTACTATAGCACATTTAAAAATATCTATTTTTATCTGAGATATAATTGGATTATATATCATTCTAAAGATACGCCTGTGTCACCACTGGGCCAAAACACTGCAAATAACGAAATAATATAGAAGCTTAAAATACAAATGAAATAGACAATGACAAGAAGGATATGAGGTGTATCTCACCTTAATGATATGTGACTTTCCACCCAAATCTGGCAAATAAAATCCTACGCAACGATAAGTTTCCCGTTGCTCATGAATGGTGAACTGAAAGCATATAAAAATATATGTACATGACATGCAAACGAAAGGGGTATCTTAATATCAAGGTTATTTAATTTATCAGCTTGACGTCATGAACAAAAGCAGTTAATGTTTTTCGTCGTCTCTTGACGACTTATAATACCAAATTCGTGGAGGTACGCAGGAATAATTCCTGAAACGGAGAGGCAATTAAAGAATGTTTCCGAAAATGAAGAGGCATTTCACAGATATGTCCCCCCACCCCTATTCAGCCTCTGCGGACGTCCATGAGTAGATTCTGTAGCAATATATACTGCCCAAATTCGTTAGGTTATGCTTTAAGTTTTCAGATGGCCAAATTTAATTTCCATAAAATATGGTTTGCGTTTTATCAGAGAAATGGTGACCTGGAGTATATCACAGCTTGCACATGATATCTTAGAATATGGCATCACACGCCTTTATCTGGCATTGAAGCTTTGGAGCATGTCTTTGTCACTGAAGCCTTGGAATATGCATTTGTCCATGAGGTCTTGTAGTATGCCTTTTAACTGTCATCAAAGCCTTGGAACATGCCTTTGTCATTGAAGCCTTGGAGTATGCCTTCATTTGTCCCTGAAGCTTTAATCTAATCTGCGTATTTTCCTTCAAACCTTTTGAACCACGCGACTAGGTGTCCATGAGGTCTATATCATACCATCAAACTGTACGCAAACTATCGGAGAATGCCAAATACTTGCCCTTGAAGTCTATGAATATACCACTACATGTATGTGAAGCCTTGGAATATAACACTACAAAATATGTGAAGCCTTAGAGAATGCTATTACATGACAGTGAAGCCTTGGATTATACCACTACTTACTGGTGAAGTCTTGGAATAGTACTGTACTTGTCCATGAAGTGTTTTAGTATGCCACTACTTGTCCGTGAAGCCACGGTGTATGCCAATACTTATCATTCAAGCCTTGGAATATGAGACTACATGTACTTGAGGCCTTGGAATATGACATTGCTTGTCTGTGAAGATTTGGAGTATGCAACTACATGCTTGTGAAGCCTTGGACGATTACGCAACTTCTCGGAGAAATCTTGGAATATGACATTACTTGTTAATGAAGCCTTGAAGTGCACATTAACTGTTCATGAACACTTCTTGCATGCTCCTATTTGTTCTGTTAAGTAATTTTTTTGTATAGTTTGTTGACGTTTGTCAATAATTAGATAGTATTTTATAATTGTCTTTTGTCCAAAATCATGTTCAAGGTGTGCCTGAGAAATGACACTTAGTGTGTAAACAACATAATATATAGCTAATATTTATCTATGCTTAAAACTTAAATATTAAGGTCATTATCTGTAATGGAAATATGTTTACTTCTATCTGAATGTTGGATAATAGTTTTCACTTGGAAGTGCCTAAACTTGACGACAAATCGGAATGCTTTAGAGAGAGGACAACTACACCCTGACTCTATTGATGTGTCTTAGTTTTTATATCGGTGTTGTTTGCTTGAACAATTACTCATTCTTGCCTTAACATCCGAATTGGAATCATTGTTCAGATTATAATTTGAATTGAATAATTTATTGAAATTAAAATTCACTGGAATTACACAATGTTCATCAATATTCTAGGGCTAAAATATTAATTTGAATTATCGTGTATTCAGTCAATGACATTTTGGATTATATTATTGCGACGCATCAAAAACTTTGACACATCACCAAATTCCAGGCCTATGGCACATAACATATTCAAGACTATAGGCAGAATAAGGAAAATTCTATAAAAGTTTTATCTTTCTTTTCTAGGAAATACATTTTTTGTTGAATTTTATAAACTTGTCTGTTTTCGCTCTTTCATGTTGTTTAGTTTAAGACCATAGGATCGTAACGGTTCACGAAATCGTTTAGTATACCACCACTTGTCCATGAATTGATGGAAGAGAGATTCTGGTCCAAGCTAGCCGGACAATGAAATTGTATTGTAGATGAGTAGGACTATGTAGACAAATCTCCTGTAAAATGCCTGGTTGTTCCCATCATCAATTTGCCGTTTAAAGAATTTGTTTTGCCTTCAATCCTTTTATATGTGCTTCGTCTCTGATCCTTTCTTTTCACCCGCATTTCTCACCCTTCTGATATACTGAAATTTGTCCCAATACATACATATAATTTTTAAATAGGTAGTACAAAGTACATACGTTTTTGCGGTAATTTTAATGCCACTTTTTGTCCAATCTGATTGATCAAACAAAAATAATTATACTAAATCTATTGTTGAGAGATTTGCTGCATCCATGTTAATTTTTCTGGCCCTGCATTCTGAAAACACTTTGCTGTACTATTACTATCAATAGTATGGTGGCAGTCTTACTAATCGTAGCCTAACGTGTGTTGAGAAAATAACATCTGGTGAAATAAATAATTGCTGTTCTACAATAGATCTCATCTAGGAAAAAGACAGCATCTATTTTATAGCCCGTAACGTAGACAATATCATTAAACGTTTCCCAAGGAAAAGAACCGAGTTCTGGGACGACTGTGACGCTTGAGCAAAGTGTGTATCACCAACAACAGCATTTATTGAAATAAATGTTATCTCTCTTGATGATTGTCACACGTCAAGGTGTCTATTGCGTCGAGAGAAACGTCATCAAAAGCGTATACACGAGCCAACCACTAGCAAATAGGCTTATACACGTCCACAGAATGTACTAAACTCTTAAGGGTTTTCTGTTAGGACCTTATCGGTTCAAGCGACGGATATCATGGTTCAATAAGACTGGCAGTCTCTTTGCTGAAGTTTCAACCAACATCTCGCTTGCGGAATACAACGAAACTTATGCAGCAATTTAATATCCTCCAAGAACAATCACCAATATTACAACAAAGCCTTTCGTTAGAGAAAGATTAGCAAACGAACTATAGCATAAATAGGCGAAAGAAACAGAGACAATTTCAAGTCCTAAAACAATTGACGATTACCAGCATCCAAGAATTTAGAAGCAATTCCGAAATATTAAACATTTAAACGTCTAATAGCAATAACAAAGCGTTGCCCATTTAAATCAGATAACATCGCATTGCTTTGAAGAAATTACTAAAACTAGTAAATTTGTACAAAAATGTGAAACTTACTTCAATGGTTTACAACACCCAGTCGTGACTCTTTACACCTCACAACAGATCACAGAGAGGGGTAGCGTTCTTGGAATGGATAATGCCTATAACCTCTTTAATATTCACGTGACTCCAATAGTATTCAAAATATTCACGTGACTCCAATTGTATTCAAAAACCTATACATTAAAGTACGATCTACTGATGACCGTCCAACAATCATAAATACCAACTCCTGCATCAAGGCCTATTCTGCATTCCTCCATGACGTTGCTAACAAGTTTACAGTTTGAGTTACTGACAATCGGCATAGATGAAGAATTGACATTAAAACTTCTATGAAGTTCCTCTTGCCTTGTATAACACACGTTCTTTTTATTCGCCATCTAAAGCAGAGTTCAAATAAGCACATGAAAGATATAGTCGGGATTCCGTTGAAAGATTGCTAGTGAGTGCTTGATTTAGTCTTTGGCTCGAATGGTCTTGTACAAATAACAGACTTTCACACCCAATAAGAAAGATCTAATCAGTTACGTTCCGTCATAGAGGACAAAGACTCGCTTGTAAGCGAAAGAAAGTTTCGTACATACTTTGACACAAAACCTTATCCAGTGCTCAAAGAGAACGTCATTGATCCGGTCAAGAACGGCAAAATTACGAGTACATGGACAAAGAACAACTGCTAGAGTGCCAATCACATACTAAAATTTACTACAAAATGGAAGCAAGCTGACATGCAATGGTTTGTCAAACTGCTTCAGAAATTAGTGACCAGTGAGCTGTAAGAGAGATGTCATTCTCTGCATAGCATTTCCTCTCTAACTGCGGTATAGACAATCCAAAAATGATATACTCAATAAATGGCATACGAACTGCAACTACAACTCCATTTGCAGGCCGAAAACCTAAGAAGACTAGAAGAAGGGGAACAGAATCATCCAGATCACTCTCAAAAACGCGAAGTGAGAAACGTGAATTCTAAAGTGCAGTCAATATAAGGTAGTTGTATAGTCAGACCTTGCTCCAAATGTCATTATATAATACTTTGATGAATTTTAGCAATATTTTTTGACAAAATATCAACATGGAGGTTTGTAACAAAGAGAGAGACAAGAAACAAAAACATCGCTGACATTAATAACAACGTCTGAAGAAAAAAGAACATTTAAAGCAGAACAAGAATACAATGAACAAAAACTAACGAAAACATTTAACATACATTTTTAATCCCTCGAGTTTCAATTTAGAAATCGAAAACACAAAGACTTTAGAAGAAATTCTTTTTACCAGCCGTTGCTTCAACTTCTGAAGCCAAAATAAAGTTATATAGCAGTTTCGAATAAAATATCAACACTTATGTGGCTGAAAATAACGAAAATCTTTATGTCATTTTCTTGTTTTAATTTTTAAAAATGTCGGGACAATTAATTTGTTGCAACTTTTAGCGACCGAAGTTTGGATTTCGTTTATGATATTCACTTTTTGAACCAGTTGTAAAAGTAATTTCCTTATTGTCAACTAAAAGAAACATTTCATATGGTTAACATTCAATGTAATTTTATTCATATTATAGCTTTTGTGAATAAATAAGCTTAAATAATTACGTAGTAACTTTTCTCGTCTTGACCTACATTAATTTGTTTTGCTAAATTTTCGCAACTTTTGTCACTTTTCGCAGCGTCTTGTAATTTTTTTTTTACAACTTCTATAGATTTTCTTAACTTTTCGAACCTTTCGTAACTTTTTGCACTTTCCGCATTTTAGTCATACCAACCCGAGCACAAGTATGGCTTAAATGTCAACCTATAATAGTAAATAACTCACCTCTCTTAAGACGAGAATGTCGACAAATGCTGGTGTCTCAACTGACAAGCAATTTCTAAATCATTAATGCTAATATCCTGTCATAAAACCATCAAATGTGGAGACAACTAGATCCATGTGAATGCAGAAAAAAACTGCCAGAGTTCCTACCTTCTCAGCAAAATACTTTTCGGTGCAAACGTTATAAACAGTCTCACTGAAATTCATGTATTTGTCCCTGAGCAGCGTAATATTACAAAGTAGATCCAGTGTTGAATGTGGGGTTTTTACCTAAGTAATGTCCTGTTTATTGGTATGAATTTTGCACTTTGAATTATATATTTAAAGTATTCTTCCAAATGGTATTGGTTACTCAATTGTGCAATATTCCTTCAACTCTTGCCAGCGACTACTTATCACACGCAAGAATTAAATTATTCATCGCCAGAGTCAGCATAAACTGGAATGCTTAAACTCATTTTGATCTTATTTCTATCTACACGCAAAACAATAAGTATGTAATAAACATAATTATAAATGATTTAATATTGACTTTTTAATGTAATGGAATAATCTGCACGTTTTGCGAGACTTGAGGAGCAAAGGCTTGAAATTATTCTGTGAGTTTCATAAATTAAATATTAAATCATTACCCGTCTGAGAACCTCTATTTTCGAAATAATAAATAAGCGTAAAGCTGCTTACATTGTTATTTATAAAATCTAATGTCCATGCAGTCGATGACCATTGCGAAGAGGCCACGTCATAAGGAAGAGCACTAGTCTGGGTTAGATGAAGATTCACTGACCCTCGGTTTTCC
This sequence comes from Potamilus streckersoni, assembly GCA_016746295.1. Lineage (NCBI taxonomy): Eukaryota > Metazoa > Mollusca > Bivalvia > Unionida > Unionidae > Potamilus > Potamilus streckersoni. The sequence continues at coordinate 231,649 of JAEAOA010001893.1, forward strand.
TTGCCGTGCCAAAGTAGCTGAAATTTGTCCGTGTCCGGATCTCGATCTTGGAAGGAATATATAATACGTGTTGTGTTTTCCTACAATGGAAATATTTTAACTCATTTTGTAATGGAAAATTTCATAATTAAATGATGCAGCAGCAATACTGCATGACTGAATAACACATATTACTTTGATAATATTCGCTTGATTTATATTCTAGAGCCTTCAAAAAAGGCGCATATTCAAATAAGTCAAAATTGATTCAAGTTACACCATGGAAATTTTCTGCAACAGGATCTCTACTCTATCTGCCACTGCTTAAAATGAAGATATCGTTATCGTGTAGATAAAATATGGCAATCATTGCACAATATGTGAATGCATTCAAGTGTTTAAAAGTAATGTAGTGACGGGAAGAAGTAACAATTTAGTGGAATAGATGCTATGAGAGGCTACTTCTAAGGGTGGCCAGGAGTAGTAACCATTTGGTGGATTAACTGGGGGGAGTGGTTAATCCTGTGGTGACTGGTAGGAGAGACTATTTTTTATTTATTATTCAAAGTACGTAAGCTAAATTTTCTATTTTATATGCGTTCTCCTGTTAACGAATTAAAGAAAATATTAAACAAAACTTTTGTGGCAATGCTAAGATACTGATGCGAGCGTTAAACGATTAATTTCGAAGCACAAAAAAAGTTCTTAGTAAATTTTATAATAGACAAATATGTCAGGCTTATGTTTAGGAAGGGGTTGCATTGACTATCTAATATTAGTTGTGTTATCCAGAAGAAAGTCTCGCACAATGTCCACTGTTTAATTTTGATTCATTATTTTTGTATGGAATTATCTCAGTTTTATCTAAAGGTAACAGTTTCGGATTATAGATTACAACAATATTATCACAATCGAATTGAGCTTAAGCTTAAAAATCCAACATCTATTTGGACATCAGTGTGTGTGTGTGTGCGTGTGTGTGTATGTGTGTAAAATTTCTTTAATTTTTTTCAACGAATGGTTTTATTATGTAACTATTTGATACTTACAGTAATGGGAACGTCCTCTGGATCGCAGGTATCAAATTTTCGGACAAATCTCAGAACAGTTCCAAAACTGGTCTCATACCCGTATAACAGCGTCCAATCCTGACTTATGTCCATTACAGGTGACATCTTACCGACTGTATGATAGTCCTTTGAAATGAAAAAAAGATTAATTATCCACAGATCTTATGTACACCATTGATTACATTGGCTGTAGTGTTTTCTCACTTAGACTGACAAGTTTTGTTTTGTTCTGTATTGTTATAAATGCGGAAGTAAACTCGATAGCATCCAATGGTATGATACATGTCTGATGCTTTTGATAGATAGGTCTAAAATCATGACTATATAAGTCCAAACAGGTGGTTTGAAAAATTTTTAACAGGTGAATAGCTTTATCGACAGACTTTAACATTAACCCACTATAACTGAAACTTTCTCGAACGTTTAGCAGCATCAGACTGCTTATTTTTTCTGTTGAACATTTTGTCGGGGTTCCTATTCTTGTCTAAGCATGATAGCAGTCTGGGTTCCTATTCTTGTCTAAGCATGATAGCAGTCGAGGTTCCTATTCTTGTCTATGCATGATAGCAGTCTGGGTTCCTATTCTTGTCTAAGCATGATAGCAGTCGGGGTTCCTATTCTTGTCTATGCATGATAGCAGTCAGGGTTCCTATTCTTGTCTAAGCATGATAGCAGTCAGGGTTCCTATTCTTGTCTAAGCATGATAGCAGTCTGAGTTTCTATTCTTGTCTAAGCATGATAGCAGTCGGGGTTCCTATTCTTGTCTATACATGATAGCAGTCAGGGTTCCTATTCTTGTCTAAGCATGATAGCAGTCGGGGTTCCTATTCTTGTCTAAGCATGATAGCAGTCGGGGTTCCTATTCTTGTCTATACATGATAGCAGTCGGGGTTCCTATTCTTGTCTAAGCATGATAGCAGTCTGGGTTCCTATTCTTGTCTAAGCATGATAGCAGTCGGGGTTCCTATTCTTGTCTATACATGATAGCAGTCTGGATTCCTATTCTTGTCTAAGCATGATAGCAGTCTGAGTTCCTATTCTTGTCTAAGCATGATAGCAGTCAGGGTTCCTATTCTTGTCTAAGCATGATAGCAGTCTGGATTCCTATTCTTGTCTAAGCATGATAGCAAATTCATTTCGTCAACTAGATCAAGACTATTTTTAAGTTATACCCTTTCTAATGGTTTAATTTATGCTCCCAACTGAAAGATTCATGATAACTTACTGTATCAATATACTTTACCATTATCATCTATTCATGGCCGTCGGTGGGGGTGATGGCAACCGAGCATATATCCCCGGTACCCGGCTCCTTTAGGAAGCCCGGGCAAACAACAATTTTCAATTTTATAAAATAAAATTTTGTTTGAACAAGACCTAGGAAAGGCCTAAGTGTTTATTACCCAAGGGCCCGTGATCGCTCTCTGCGACCATGCATGTAGTCACCTTGGAATAACAGGCATCAACATATTTGATAAGCCGACTTTTGAGATTGAGAATGCTTATTTTTTCCATTTTATTATTTTCTAAGCTGTATTTACATATAGATTCCAAGATAATTACTACATAAACAGAGAGATCATAACCACAGCGTGTGGGTGTTAACCTTTTGGTTCATCAACAATGCTTTAAATGAAATCATGGTGGTTAAACGTTATTGATGAGTGACTTTCATTTTCAAACACACCTGTACCATAAACTAAAAAGTTATATCATTAACGATTAATGCTTTGTTCGCCTGCATCAAAACAATCTTCAGACTCAGCGAACAAACTGCCTGAAGCTTGGTTAGGGGCCTGAACGTCAGATAAATACCGGATACGTACAAACATTACGGTTAAAATGTAACTGTTATGCTGGAATAGCAAATTATATTTCTTATTTGTTACAACTGGCTTCAAATAATAAAAGAACATTAAAAAGAAAGCAACAAAATTTGTTAGCCTTGCCCGTGGGATAGTAACTTGAGAACTTGAACTTGCCCAAGCCTCATGCTTGTCTATGGAGTCCAGTAAGTTAATTTCTTAACGATATATATATATATATATATATGTGTGTGTGTGTGTGTGTGTGTGTGTGTGTGTGTGTGTGTGTGTGTGTGTGAATTGAAACACTGAAACATATAGTTTCCTTATTAAATGAATGCTCACACAAAACATGTAGTCCATATAGAGTGAATTACACTAAAACATATATTCCAAATAAAATGAATACTGTAAATTATATTTTCCATATAGAGTGATACACTATAGTATATATTCCATACAGAGTGAATACACTGAAGTGTATATTTCATACAGAATGATAAAAAGTTAAATTACGTCACATTTTTATGTAATTGTCGCTTTTGTTGCTATAATCTAGGGACTGAACTAAGGCGATACCAGAGAGATTGAAAATTTCGAAGCATCTGCTAAAATTCTATAAAAGACTCTCTTCTTCTCTACCACTCTATCCTCATATCAGAAAAATCTTTCATACTCTTTGTCAAAAGGGTTTTGTTTTGTATCCCATACCTTTTGTCAAAAGATTTTTTATATTCAATCAGAAAACAATTCAAATAACAGTCATATATTCCTAATGGAGAAATCTTTTGAAAATTACAATGCCAGACTCTATTGGAAAATTGTTGATGTGCTGGCAATGATATATTCGAAAATGTCTCTAAATGAATTCACAATAATCCCAAAACTGATTAGGCGGAATGTATTAGTGATTGCTTTATAATTCCAATGAAAATACACACAGCAAGACCAGAAGACTATTTAGTGCAGATAAATGGGTGAAGTACATTGCCCAGGTAAACACAACGGTAGGAGGAAATCTGCCCTAATTCAACGACTGGAATTCATGTCCTTTTTGTCGCGAGTCAGGCAGGCTAAACACGGATTTACAGGTATTCCATTATTAGATTCCTTCTATGACAACGAACTACAGTACTGAAATTTACAAAAGAATAAATAATCTGTTAATGTGTAAACAATTTGCTAGGAAGACTTAAGCATTCTGTTCAGTTTGAATTCCAATACTTTTTTTCTTAATATTATATTTTAGTCTAATTTCCATCACTTCCCCCGATGATAAAAGACATAAGTTGTCCACCAGGTTGTTATGATTCATAAGGACAGCAGAAATTCTGTATATTTGTTTCCATGGTGATAAACATTATATCAAGCCGTTTTCAAAGAGAGCATTATTGTTTTGAGATGGAAGTACAAACCTAATTTCAAAATATGTCATTTGAACATCAAATTCACTACATTTACGTAGTTAATTCTTCCTAAACAAATAATGCCTTTAACGGTATCACGAAGGGGACAAGAAATTAGATTTAAAAGAAGTTTCGCTTAAAGCAGCACTCATAATGTAAACTTAAATTATGTCCCGGATGTATTTGTTAATAATTTAAATATGATAAAATGATATATATGGCAAAGATTATAAATATAAAATGTTACACCATATTTGCTTTCTAGAATATGAATCGTCGAGAAAATTGTTAAAAATTGCGTTTAAAGAAAATAAAATTAGCACTTGTAATATTTTAATAAGATCAAGCACTCGTCATAATTACTTAGAGGTGAAAACCTTTCGAAATCGTACAAATAATCTATTTACATTTTACAGGTGTTATGTTCTGTATAAAATTATAATTAATTTTATATTATTTGTACAGTTGCAAAATCGGCATAACAAGTGTACGAAAAGTTTGAATGCAATGCAGTTTTTTTTATAAAAAAAAACTTTTTTATTAAAAAAACTATTTTACTAGTTCAAAATATTTTCAGATTTGAAACACGAAGTCGCTCAGAAAGCATTACTCGTCTACAATCTATCAATCTATATCACCAATATATCAATTTATATCATTATTTCATACAAACCATTCAACAAAATCTATAGTATTCTCTTAGTCTCAGATTTATGATTTACTTGTGAATGTAAGCTTTAGATCGTGTTCTTTTTTCCATTTTTCTTTTGTTGTATTTTGTTTTGAATCGTGTTCTTTCTTATACCAACAAAGAACATAAAAAATGCCATTAATCCAATGCGTTTACTTGCGTCGCTATTAGACCCTATCGATAAGTGACTTTTACATAGAACTATAACATCACGTGATTCGCTTTATCATCATATATGACGAAAGCAACAGCGAGTATATATCATCTGTAGAAATCATAAAGACATGTTAGAATTGTACAGATTTACCCGTTGAATGAATCAATTAGTGTGGCAATTTGTAGTAAAGATATATGCTTGTGTTAAAAGAGAACTCACAAAACGTAACCAGACAATGGATTGTCAAAACACTTGATACTCAACAAAAGTGCTTTCTGTGTTTAAGTAACTAACATTTCATTCCTTACAATTTAGATGAAGCTATGGTTAGTCTTGGCAATGCCTTAAGAAACCTAATTTGTAAATATTTTGCAGGATATTTCAAACAGCGTCCGTACCTTTGGCAGCAAAATGGAGTATGCGAGAAACTTGGCTTAACAGAAAATACATTTACCAAACTAAAATGGGCGTGACTGAGAGGTTTAATTGATGGATGGAAAACATATCAGTAATAAGGTGTTTGTTTATGGTTTGATCTGATATGTTATTCTAACGTTTTAAATTGTCGGGTGACCGCAAATTTGTAAATATCCATCAGTTTCTAAAACACTTCTAAGTAGTTTCTACGACACTTTACCTTTTCATTTTTCAAAATCATATTTTTTTTAAGCATGTGGCGGGGGTGAAATGTCTGGCTGTGCGTGGTTATGGTTTTGTTGGGATATAATAATAGTATTACTTATGGGGTCAAATCAACAAATATACTAGACAATATTTGACAATATGTAACATTTTCCAATAATATATCTAAGGTAACTTTCCAGGAACATCAATCTGTTAATAAACGCTATGTGACTTATAGCCTGGAGAAATAGATTTATTAGGTGATAGAACTGGTATAAGAAATACAACATTCCGAGCATCCACACCATCATAATTACTGATATAGGAAATACAACATTCCGAGCATCCACACCATCATAATTACGGGTATAAGAAATACAACATTCAGAGCATCCACACCATCATAATAACTGATAGAGGAAATACAACATTCAGAGCATCCAGAACATCATAATATAACGGGTATAAGAAATACAACCTTCCGAACATCCACATCATGATATAACGGGTATAAGAAATACAACATTCCGAACATCCACATCATAATATAACGGGTATAAGAAATACAACATTTCGAACATCCACATCATAATATAACGGGTATAAGAAATACAACATTCCGAGCATCCACATCATAATATAACGGGTAAAAGAAATACAACATTCCAAGCATCCACATCATAATATAACGGGTATAAGAAATACAACATTCCGAACATCCACATCATAATATAACGGGTATAAGAAATACAAGATTTAGAACATCCACATCATAATATAACGGGTATAAGAAATACAACATTCCGAACATCCACGTCATAATATAACGGGTATAAGAAATACAACATTCCGAACATCCACATGATAATATAACGGGTATAAGAAATACAACATTCCAAGCATCCACATCATAATATAACGGGTATAAGAAATACAACATTCAGAACATCCACATCATAGTATAACGGGTATAAGAAATACAAGATTTAGAACATCCACATCATAATATAACGGGTATAAGAAATACAACATTCCAAGCATCCACAACATCATAATTACTGGTATAATACAACATTTGGTGCATCGATCCACACCATCATAATTACGGGTATAAGAAATACAACATTCCGAGCATCCACACCATCATAATTACTGATATAGGAAATACAACATTCCGAGCATCCACACCATCATAATTACGGGTATAAGAAATACAACATTCCGAGCATCCACATCATAATACAACGGGTATAAGAAATACAACATTCCAAGCATCCACATCATAATATAACGGGTATAAGAAATACAACATTCCAAGCATCCACATCATAATATAACGGGTATAAGAAATACAACATTCCAAGCATCCACATCATAATATAACGGGTATAAGAAATACAACAATCCAAGCATCCACATCATAATATAACGGGTATAAGAAATACAACATTCCGAGCATCCACATCATCATAATCACGGGTATAGGAATTACAACATTTGGAGCATCCACAACATCATAATATAACGGGTATAAGAAATACAACATTTGGAACATACACAACATCATAATAACACTTAATCACAACATCGAAAACAAAACCAAAGCTAATATGTGGGCTTTAGAAGTAGATATTTTTATTGGTTATTTTATTTTTGTTTTTTATTCAAATACCAATTTACCTAATTGAATAAGAAACCATGATTCCCATACTAAATATAACTCCATAAAAGGCAATCTCTTCATAGTAGCCAGAAAAATAATAAATAATAAACAGATAAAAAGTAACAACCCTCAAGCTATTATTGAACTTTCAGAAATTTATCCGCGCGTAGGTAATATGAGCGTGTCAAAAACAAAGATCATCGAATGCACCTGTTTCGTCTCTATTTATAACACTTGGAGAGATAAAGTTACTTATCTTACTAATAGATACATTTCTTGGAGGAGTTTGTTACCAGCAGTAATGTTCATTGATGTAATGACCGCTAGACAGGAGTCAGCAGCCATTAGTTAAGCGATATGTTCTTTTGCTATAGTTCTATGTCAGATGAGAAAAATCGCTGTACACATGGCCTTTTGGAAAGAAAAATATATATTTTAATTTATCTTAGATTTCGTTTTCATAAAAATGATGAAAATGAAAAGCTGGTCAATCCAAGCTTCCAAAATTCCTGATGGTGGGATGAATCGGTATAGTATTTAAATCCAGGCTTCCTCGCAGTCTAATTTGTCCTCTCATCTACCAAAGTTCCATGTGTTTTTAACAGCTGCCTGGTTGACGGCAACTGATATTGCATAAATAATGTTTGAATCAATAAATGTGACAGACCATAAATTAGGCAGCTAGTTTTAAAACTCTATCCAGCTTTGTAACCCAGACATTATTTCGTAGGTCAAGATAGTAATCTCCTACGACTTTAAGTAATAATTAACAGTATTAACTTTCACTGTTGACCCATATTGAAAAGATACACCTAGTTGGGGCTGAAAATTATTGCATTGTGGATCAAAAGGACGAACTGATATGATTTTAAGGGGCAGATGGCAAAAGCTAAATAGACAACACAAGATATAAATCCCAGGTGAAGTTTGACCTGATGGTCATCCACCTCATCCAGCCACGTCTTTAAACGTATTGACATTACCATACCACTGTATTCAGAATTAACTGGACGGGAAAGTTAAGTTGAATCTGTGCAAACGCTCTCCCTCCAATCCTTCAATTTCTTTAGTGATGGACAAGCGATAAATAAACATATTTATGCACTGAGCGCTGTAGCTGCAAACCTGCACAGAGACTATTCGGGGCATGGGATCGCTATTCACTCAGCCTAGGTAACAATGTAATCTTGCGCCCCATGGGAGACTGAGAGACGCTATTTAGAACTGCGTTGTTCTACTCTGTTTAGTGAGGAAGGCTAGAAAGAGTACCGTAAACATTGCCTGTTTCACCTTAACTCTGATGAGCATACCACGTCTGATGGAGTCCACCTTAGGGGTAGAAAATTACACGTGAAGATAAAAGTGACGTCATTCACCATCTGTGCCTAGATATAACACACGCTACTGCTCAGTTCATCAGTAGATAGACAAATGAGAAGAAAAGCTCTGTTTGGAAGAAGAGAACTGGCCAAACGCAGAATACAGAATGTGGCCCTCGATGAAACTCGCATAGCTAAGGAAAAAAACTCATGAGCCGTCTACACCTTCTACTGGAGTGCACATGTAAAAAAAAACAAATTAAAGTTGGTGTTGGGTGTGTAATTAAATCAAATATAGTCAGTGGCACACTGATCTCCCAAATTTTGTAAATAACTGACTCAAGCAAATGAGACTCATGCTGTCTGGTAAAAGATATACAAACATCATCAGCACTTATGCACTCTGACCAACCCTTCACGACTAACCCTGATGTTATCAAGATAAATAATATGAGACTTTAGATTCTTTTATTGCAGAAGACCATCACAGTCTTCCGTGATCACTATGTCATCATCTGGGTAGGACATGTCTGAGACACCAACGTCATGAGACACAAGCCTAGCAGATGACCACACGGCCGAAAAAAATCGCAAAGAATGCTTATTGTCTCCAAATTGAAAGAGAATTATATGTAACAAGCTTGTTGAAGAACTGTACAGCCAGCTATTAACAATTAATGAAAACTCCGAAAACGTCGAGGAAAACTGGGTATCCTTCTGAGGCTGCATACAAATCCTTGGTCCCACCACACATAAACATCAAGATAGGTGAAGACGATGCTAACGTACAGGGACTATTGAAGGAGAAACCTCGACACCAAATGAACTGTTAAGAAGACAGCACTTTATCATATTAGGAAGGCAGCCTTCAACATCATCAAGAAAAATGTCCAAGCAAATTTAGTGAGTTGTAAGACGCATGGCTGTGCAACATGACACACGATATTCAGTTCTACACATACAGGAATGCTATGAAAAAGGTTTATGATGCCTTCAAGAAAATCTAAAGACACAGTCGTTAGAATTATTTCCAAACTTGAGCGCTGAGGCAACACACTCACTGTAATAGAAAAGGTACTACAAAGAAGGACAGAACAATTCAAAAAGTCCTCAGACTAGTCTATCGTTTATCAGTAATGAGGCAACTGATGGACTGCACAATTGGAAATCAGCATATATCTTACTGATACTTCAAATCAGACTAAAATTGACAAAATTCACCTAATGTCAAATGACAAATCACCTGGAGCAGCCATTGTGCCAGCAAAAGGATTGCTATTGGTCCAGAAACTGACTGAATTATTTTATTAAATGTGACCATAACGAACGATACCCTAATAGTGCATTCTTCGTCAAATAGTACAAGTGGAGGAAACAAAATTCTGCAACAACCGTAGGGTTATCTCGTTTCTCTTAATAGCCAACAAAATCCTTGCAAGAATTCTGTTGAAACACCTTGTGCAATGCATCGATCGAGGATTTTATTGAATGGACGATAACCATGGATATGGTGTTTGCTGCTTGTCAACTTCCACAAATTTGTCAACCTGCAAAACGATTTTTGTCGTCGTGAGAAAACTTTCAATGGTTTTGGCTTCTGGAGGATCATGACAAAATGCGATTTCCCAGATTAATGCATTATATTATTTATTTAATTCCATGACAGTGTGCTTAATCGCGTCTTGGACGATGGACAGACATCAAAATCATTCCCAATCACCAATAAAATCCAGCAAGACTACACGTTCGCCCTCTTCTGTATGATATTTTTGCTCTCAGCCTTCCGTTGCTGTGACACTGTGATATATGTCAGATACTGGACCTATGGGAAGCACTTCTATCTCAGAAGACCACTGGCGATGGTGGAGTTGCAAAAAGTGACTGTTCATAATCTTCTATTCATTTACCATTGTTCTCTGAATAAATACATACGACAAGTTCGGACGATTTCTCTTCAATTATGATCATTTTGGTCTTACAATCTGTGCCAAAGAAGACATATTAGATGCACCAAGTTGTACAAAGGAAGACTTACGTACCGCCTACCATCGGAGAAACCTCTTGTTGTTGGATAGGTTCACATATCGTGTATATACCTAGAAGAAAGATATTCGTTCCTAGTGCTAGAAAGAGTTGCTCATTTGTACGCCTGTAGAGCGAAATGTACATTGTTATAGATGAAAGCTGTATATTTCGTCTACTTGCTAAATAATATGTGTTTTCCCTGGAGAACCACACAACTGGCCTTGGACAAAGACATTTCGTGAATTAATTCTAAATTGCAACAGAACAGTACAAACTGTGATTCAAAGTGAAAATTCTGGACATTTTTGTAAAACTTCGTCAGACGTCATCATCCACCATCTTGGGACGGAATTGAGATTCAGACTAGCTTCAATTAGAACTAATTATTGATAGGACTTGTATGTTTTACATAATGCGAGGGCAAATGTTTGGTCTTTCTTCGTAAATTGTAAGTCCTATTTCATAATTTTCACTTTTCACCGTATTAACTAGGGAAAAAAATTATTTTTGTTAAAACTTGCTGTTTTCACTCTTTTCGTTGTTCCTTTAAGTGAGCCGAAACGTACCAGCTTGTACTACAAATTCTAGGAAAACAAATTATGTTTTGACTTTTTAAAAGACCTTTTTAGGTTTGTTCTTTTTGATATTTATTTTAAGACCATAAACTCGAAATATTATTAAATTGTGCCTGCATTTCTCAAACATTCCGAATAAATATTTGGGGATCAAACAGTAGGAAATTGTAATTAGTACATCTCAGAGGTCTTGTTTGAGGTACCTTACAATCAAGGAAAGAGAGAAAGAAAAACCAAATTAAAAAAAACAAAGACTGACATTTTTAAATCAAAACTGGATTACCAATATGTACGATTGAGAGTGGCCAATATGTCTGTCTGAGTGTGATCGATATGTCCTTTGAGTGTAATCAATATGTACTTCCTAGCGATTTCATGTGACTGTTAGAGAGCCTTTACTAACTTATTGTACATTAAAGCCTGCAATTCCTCCGAGCAACGCACCTGCTTCTCACGAAAATAAACTGCCGTCAAAGGCTGAAATCAAACTTGCTTTGCAGAATCTTCTGCTCTTGATTTCCTTCATTAATTGCAAGAATTTAGCCAGCACTGTTATTGTTATCTTTTCAACGCCAAAGTAACTGAAATTGCAACTCAAAAATAGACTTCAGGATCAAACGGTCTCTCAATGTAGTAGCGTTATTTACCTACATCACTGGAGAGCAAAATGTATAACCTGGCATGCTAGACAACTTTTACAACAAAAGTTTTTCTTACATTTTACGAATTCCCCATGCTATAGACCTACAAGAATGTAAGACATTGATATTTATGTAAGATTTATTTGATTGAGTGCATGCCATGTCTTCAAAAGTCGACATTGAGTTTTGATTCAAGTCATTATTGGTTCGGAAATTGTCAGCAATGCTACATCAAACATACAGATCCAATTTAGTCTTTGTACGAGCACTTCATTAAGTCGTGCATAAAATCTGCCACAGTATGAAAATCAAATCACGAATTTGACATTAATGTCAGAACGAATAAATAATGGAATTTATAGTTGTAGTTTTCCATACATACAGCATAGTGCGTCAGGAACATTGGAAAGTGAGAAAATGCTATGAAATGTTAATCACGAATGACATGGCTCCTCGACATTTTCAATGCGACAGAATATGTCAGATATCAGGACGAAGGCACAGTTAAAAATACAAGTGTGGTATCATTATCGAATTAAGGAGATGTTCAAGAAAATCATTCTAACAATACGTATATATAACTAGATCGCGTGATTTGTATAATGATGCACTGCGGTGTGTGGGTTGAAATGTTTTACATGGGCACACCATACGCTCAACGGGTTATAAAGCTTGTCATCTAAAAGACCTCTGTAATGATGTATTATAGCCTTGGTTTGCGAGTGTGTAGGATAGAGTGCATTTATAGCACCAAATATGTCTGCTAACAAGTTTATATACATATATAGAATTAATTTTTAAGTATTATGTACATTTTTATGTAGTTGGTAATAGATTGTCAATGATGATGATGATGATGATGACGACAACGATGATCATGGTGAAGAAAACGAACCATTGCTAAAGTTGTAGACATATCTCATTTTATCTCAAAACAATGCTGTCCAAGCCTTGACAACGTAGGAAAACGGCGGCAAAAGTTTTAATATTGCTAAAGGTCTCTCTCTCTCTCTCTCTCTCTCTCTCTCTCTCTCTCTCTCTCTCTCTCTCTCTCTCTCTCTCTCTCTCTCTCTCTCTCTCTCTCTCTCTCTCTCTCTCTCTCTCTCTCTCTCTCTCTCGTATAAACCGCTCATGTTGTCTAGTGGTTAGAGCGTCCGTCTCAGATGCTGTGGTCGCAGGTTTGAACCCCAGTTAGTCATATCAAAGACTTTTAAAAAGTGTACTACCAGCTACCTCGCTAGGCGCTCATCATCAAGAGGTTAGTGTTAGGATTAGTCAGCCTGGTATCAGGATAATATGACAGGGTGAGACATCATGCTACATGTCTGCGGCATGATGACTAAGTGCTACACATCATTACAAACTGCCAAACTTTCATATATATATATATATATATATATATATATATATATATATATATATATATATATATATATATATATATATATATATATATAGAGTATGTGCGCTGTGCTCTGTATCAATGATATACCACGAGATGTGTACATATATTTTTAATTAAAAAGAAATGAGGTTTACCGAGTTTCCTTTTCATGAAAACTTTATACAGTGAGTTGTATATCATTGATACAACGTACATACTTTACATATATTTTATTTATATCGCATACAAATACATATATCTGTCATTTGAAAGGAGCTAGATTGACGAGAGGCAACTGTGTATTGACTGAGTGAATGAACTCACATCCTCGTCGGGTGGGTCCGCTACAAAATTTAGTTGTCTTTGTGTGCCTATTCACAATCACCTTTTCATATTGAAAAGTAGATTGTTTTCATTTTTGAATTTCTATTTTTATTCACATTGGTTAAATCAATATAAGTTATACTTTTGATTTATACATGAAAGATGGTTTTAATGAAGAAAGTAGACCACTAGGCATACAAACACATAGAGTCTTGAATTATGAATGCTCATCAATGCATTGACGTACAGGTTAAAGGAAATTAGCTTGGAAAAGAATCTAACGAAAGTACGAATCAACAAGAGGTAACTAAAATTTTTTAATATATTTAAAGTTGATCTAAGTCATTTCTCTCTCTCTCTCTCTCTCTCTCTCTCTCTCTCTCTCTCTCTCTCTCTCTCTCTCTCTCTCTCTCTCTCTCTCTCTCTCTCTCTCTCTCTCTCTCTCTCTCTCGTCGGTTTGAGTTAACATTTTCCATCATTCTTCATAAGTCCAGAGACGTGATATTTTGATAGAAGAAATTGGTATTGCCAGCAACAAATGCAACCATCTACCGGGTTCGAAAACATTCTTGCCGAAACTGATATGGTCATCTAGTCCTTACTTACCCCAAAATATGCCAGGTCGTTATGAACCCATCCCAGAACCACGTCAGCTGGGTACATGGATCCATTCCGGGAAATTCCTAATCCTACATAGCCAAATGTCCGCACTTGGACCTCAAAGGTAATATGCGTGTCATTAAAGTTCCAATATAGTACAAATTTGCCGTTCTTATCCAACGTTCTAACGTAAGGAAAGTCCGCAGTGGGCATTTGAGCTATGACGCAAACCAGTATTGTGTGGATTACAAGAAAGGACCAATTGGACATGTTAATTACCGAGTATCGACTGAGTTCCTGACAATATGAATACTCCAAGCACGTAACAGATTATGAGCTTAGATGAGCCAGCCCGTCATATAGAACAAATCTAGCGGTCCAGACATTTAATGATGTCTATCTGAGGCAGCTAGCTGAACCCACTGATGCGTAAACGATTGTGTCAAAGTGGAACGTAAAGGGACTAAATCGCAGCCTTGATTGATGCATCCACGTGCTTTCAACAATTAATTTTCATTACCTGTAGACTTACACGGCGTTATTCGGAGAGAACACAGCATTGTCACATTTAAGGAATGAGCTTTATCATAGCGTGAGATTATTATCTGTTTTGTTTTGTTTGTTTGTTTTTGTAATAGATGTCATTACTAGTTTAAAATATTTCTTTATTGCCAGTGTCATTATTTTGAAGATTGTCACAATTGAAACTGGTATCCTAGTGATGTGTTCTTTGAATATTTGAGTACGGAACGTAGTAGTGAAAGGGTTATATAAACACGAATGTAAATAATTTTAAACACATGATGTAAGAAGTATATGACATTAGAATCATTTGAATACAGCAGAATTTAATTGGCATTTATGTACATCGTATAGGATGATATAGCTCAAATTACCTGTAAAATATCAGGAAACAAAATGCCAGTATAGATTAATTTACTTTTGTCCCTTGTTTAAAATCAACAAAGTAACCTATCCATGTCTGTACACGCGCTTTATTGAAAACTTGTCTTATTTTATGGTTGTGTTGAGGATATGGCTCGAAACAATGTAAATAACGTAAGATTTGTAAACTACCAAAGTGAATGTTGAAAGCTGTATCATATTTAACATGGATCTTTCGCCATATATTGTGCCTGACCTTGCCCAAAATCAAGTTTAATGTGTATTTTGCCAGGAACATTGATTTTGAAAACAAAATAATACATTGCTATTATTTTCAGTAAGTATATAATTTTAAAAAAGTTAGGATCGTTATCAATAGTGATAAACATGTTATATTCATCTGAGCCTATGATTTTCGAATTTCTCCATGGTTAAACCTTGAGTACCTGATGTTTGCCTTGTTCTTTATTATAATTTTAGGAATAGACCTTATCTTGTTGACAACGTGAAATGTTCTAGAAATGAACTTGGGACACTCATCCTGGTTCTATGCATGTGTCTTAGCTTTTAATTAATGTGTTTTGCTTTAGAGATTACACGTTCTTGCTTTAGCATCTTGAAGCAGAATCAGTCATATTGCTGTGTTCAGTTTTCGTTTAAGTAAAAATATTTATCCAAATTATTATTCAATGGAAATAAAATGTCCTTATCAATAACCGAGGGCAGAAACAAATATTTGTAATTGTAGTGAATATAGAAAAACAAATTTTGGATTATGTTAGTGATTAGTGTGATGCATCAAAACTATGTTAACAAAATGCCTAAATCCAGGACACTAGCATGTTAGCTTATTCAAAACTACTGGTAATGTTCCCTCTAAGATGCCGAGCTACGCGACCGAGCAGCTCATAAGAAAATGCCGCTCAGCAGTTTCCAGATTTCGAACTCAAATTTTGGTAGAAAATACATATATCGCGCACACAGGAAAAATATTAGAGGGAACGTTGACTACAGGCACATCTAAATATTCTGTATTAGAACTTATATCAATGGAATTCAGTTGGAACGTCGCACATTTGGAATTGTGATAGAACTTATATGACTTTGTGGGATTTAATTCACAATAATATAAGTTCTTTTTAAATCTTCACTTTTTTCTATGTAAATGAACTGTTTGTTGAATTTTACAAACGTTTCTTGATGTAAGCACTTTCTGTTGCTGTTACCTACCTATATCACGTTACCCGGTCAATTTTCTCTCTCTCTCTCTCTCTCTCTCTCTCTCTCTCTCTCTCTCTCTCTCTCTCTCTCTCTCTCTCTCTCTCTCTCTCTCTCTCTCTCTCTCTCTCTCTCTCTCTCTCAATCACGATCATTGAATTTTTGACAATATTTTGGTACATGAAAGTGTCCATATAATTGTGGTTCTAAATAATATTATCACCTTCTGGTGAAAGGAAATTTTCTCCATTTCAATCCGACGGAGACCGTCAACATTATTGACAATGGAGCCATGTAGAAAAAATTGATTTGAACATATGCATGAAAAGGAACAAAACAGTGTTCTGTCAGTCTGTAAACCAGAAACTGTTCGTTTTAATATTGTTTTGTTATAGTGGAGTTTTCCCATCCGCCATCTTGTCCAGAATCGTATTACTTATACCCAAGACAACACCAACGGTCTTCTGTTGAAGCATTTGTAGGAAAAATGTGACAGACCAAAATTATGTTGTTGTTGTCATAGGGTTTAACGCCATTTTTAGCACAAGATAAGCTATACATTGCGGCCTGTATTAATGGTGGAGGAAGAGCCCTGGAAATCCCCGGGAAGAGCCACCGACCAACGAAAAGCTACTGGCAGGCTTTCTCACTTACCCACGTTAGCCGAGTCTGGACTCGAACTCACGCAGACAGAGGTGAGATGGCAGTGATCCATAACGGTCAGCGCTTTAGACCACTCGGCCACTCAGGGCCGCAACAAAATTATGTCAATGCTAACAGTCAAATAGTCGTTTATTGAAGGTCGCACGAGTACAAACCTGAATACAAATAGTACTTTGTCCTAGCTAAGATGGTTCTGTACAGAATTGTGTATAAGTATATATCTTTAGGAGGGGCTTTGTGTAGTGAATACCAACACTGTTCTATCAACTTGCTTAAAACAGAGTCATATAAACTCGGATTTGGAACTCTTTCCATATAATATTATGGGCTGTTTTCAATGTAATAAACACAGATGAATAAAATTAAAGTTTGGATATGGAGAAAGTACCGAATAATTAAGACACAATGCTGAAGTTAGAATAATTTGGACTAGTTCATTTCTCGACTACGTGTGAGCAGACATTTCGATCAGATGTCTGATTTAGGGAGAGTGAAGTTTCCCCATTGCCATTTATAAGAAATATCTCAGTCACACCACTTGAAAGAGCATTGGCATATGCCAACATTGCTACATTGTGTTTACTGCAAATGCACATAACTTCGCCTTGTATTTGACCCTTTTTCAGAAGTACTCTATTGTAGAGCGGTACCTATGCACGACAACCGCAGTCTGTATTTGCATTTAATGTGGTTCCCGACCTCAAGATGGAATCATTTCAAGCAGAGAGAGAGAGAGAGAGAGAGAGAGAGAGAGAGAGAGAGAGAGAGAGAGAGAGAGAGAGAGAGAGAGAGCCCTTAACGGTCTGGAAAATTACTCATGATTGTAGCTTTCTTTTTCAGACATTGAAGGTTTCGTCTGACTCTAGATAAAATAACAATAAATTTTTTTTTTTAAAATTAGGACATTTATTCAACAATGTTTTATCTGTAAAAAAAAGTACACCCTTTTCTCCAGTCTACATATTCAAATAGTACGTGCATAAATATACCAGCAGATTGAACTATAGTGGATATATCTCGATTATCAAAACAAGCCCATGATTTACTAAAACTAAGGTTGATTGTTAAAAACCTGATGTGGCCAGATTATGTTGTTTAATACTAGGGAAATTTAATAATGTGGATTGCGTCAATTAGTTGAATTTGCTCACAATAATGAATACATCATGAAAATGTTATTTACGGTATTATATTACTATTAATTTCGCAGTCCGCATTATTAAATTTCCCTACTAATAAAAGAAAGATTCTGCGCCGTGTTCCGAACGATTATTAGAGCCTAACGCATATTTACTGCAGAGCGGAAACTAGTAAAATTTGGCTACTTCCTCCAATGGTTTACTTTTCCAGGGTTTGTGACCGTAATGGTGAAAATAAACGTTAATTCGCCGGATTGGATTCAGGCGATGGTCGTCCGAGAGTGATGAGAAGGTATGTTACTGATTTTTTTAATGGATTTGTGTAGTTTTTCAGTCTTCGTGCAATTCTGAAAGGAAAAAAGACGCGTGAGAAAATTCGAATCGAGCGAAGGGTTGGGGTCACGCTTGCATTCCTTGTGTTATTTTATAATATCGTTAAGATGATTTCATGTTGTCAGAACTTGTGTCGTGCTATATTGATAAAACTGCAGACTCCTGTGGAAGGACAAACATTGACTGGATAATTAATGTCATGTGACGTTTATAGGAGTCAAAAATATGAGTATAGGAAATACACCGACAGACATCTGTTATAGCGGCAAATTATAAACATCTAAGTAGAAAAGAATTACGGCCATCAATTATATATTTTTTCATAACTAGTATTAACTTTGACATTATAAAATCCCAAAACTGGATCAAATTTTCATGAGAAATTAAGTATTATAAGTATTACTTTAATTAATATATGATTGCTACTAACTTTAAATGTTTTATAATTATTATACAGTAATTATTTATAAGCCTTTGATATCTCCAACCCCACCGATCAAGCATAATAGCACTAAAATTATTTTTTCCATTTAGATCGCGCTACGATGACAGAATGTGTCACCGTCAATCTAATAAATTTAGCTGCTAATATACACAGCAATTTAATAACAGAATTAATTTCAGCATAACATGATGTATTATAAAATTTTCTTTTGGCATTTAGATAAACAAGTCTGCTCTATATTGTTAGAAATTTATAGTGTTGTGACAGACACTGTGTTTATGAAAAGACACTATGGGATATTGAAAATCATATTCTATTTCACCTTTTATTGTTTAAAAATCATTTTCAAGTCATTTACTCTGGTCGATATATAGAACACGCGGTGTTACAATATTTTTACAAACCAGGGGTGTTTGCTTTGACCGAGCGGTGTCAAACCCTGGAACGATTCCACTAGAAGTCATAAGTTTACCCTAAATTGACAAAGACCTCTATGCAACTTCTGCTGTAAATTAGAAATCCCAACGTGTCCATTCTATAAATAATTTTACTCTAATCAATACATGACCACAGATCTCACAACTTTACGATTGTCTATCAGCCGCACATCTGCATGGTTTCTTTTCATCATCTTTCCGTACAGTCAGCATTTCACGCCGTAAAAATATACAGCTTCATCAAACACAGGAAACTAATTTTACTACACCACCTTAGGCCAGTCTAACCATGGTTTTGGGCCACATTTCGCCTGTAAAAATGCATTACATTTGCCATCATGCCACGTCCCTACCTTTTTTATTCCATTGTGCAATTTACCAGTCTCCAACCATAAATACTGTACCTGCAGTCACCCAACCAATGTACACCACTAGATTTTAATAGGGTCTACGGAACGACAGGGACTTCCATGGTGGCTCTGACCTGAATTCACCAAAAGTAAAGCATAGCATCATGGAAACTCACTAACACTTCACTCCGTGATGTTTGATCCTAGTAACTGGCTAATTATATTTGGACGGAATTACAATAACCAAACAAGTAATCACAAAAAAATCTAAGAATTCCTTAAAGCGGGACGCTATAACCAAATGCGTATACCCCAAATTTATTACAATATGTATCCTACCTACAGAGGATTAAAATCAACTTGTCAAAGACCTCAAAATCTAATTAACCTAACTTACATTCATTGCTATGATATGAAGGTTTGCGCGATTTGAAAAAACAATAAAATTTTCGACGTTTTTAAACAAAACGCATATTCAGATGAATTTTAATCCAAACTTAAGCGTTTATTATCATAATTCATTAACCCCTGTCTTAATAGCATGTTTTATTATGGTATTGTCGGTCCATCCGTACATTAACATTTCCATGTCCAGTTCATTTCGTTTCAAGCATCCGACAAATTCTGATAACATTTTGCCCACATTACGACTTGAGAGCATGTTGAATAGTAAAGTAAGGTTTGTTGCCTAATGTTAAAAGACGCAGCAAAAGAACACCATGTGACTTACTTCGGTGTGATTTGTTTTCTGCGTCTTGTTTTTAAAAGTTTATATAATGAAGATATTTAATCAGATTTTTAATTACATATACATCATGGTCAGTTAGTAAATCGAATATTATTATCAGATTACTTTTTCGGATATCAATGATATATGATGTATAAATACAACGCCTGCGACCTTTTCGATGACACGTTAATTTGACTGATCCATTATGCGTGCACTAATGAAGATAGTTTTTGCGACTTGACCCACATATACATCATGGTATGACAGTGTGTCGCATTTCATAGTCACATCTCAAGTCCAAAAGAAGACCTATATCACTGTAATGGAAATTACTTTATGAGCTGTTTCAGATTCAGTGGACTAATGATAACTTACTGTGGATACTGTAATGAAATTTTAAAGCAAGTATACATCATTACGGCATACATATCTTGACCAAAGGGTTTATATAAAAGCCATAGTAAAGTCCGTAATATGGCAAAAATCACAATACGAAAATAATCACGTGCATTTTATATTATTGTGTTAATTGATAGGCTGAGCCAGTTCATTTATATATATCATTTATATATATATATATATATATATATATATATATATATATATATATATATATATATATATATATATATATATATGTGTGTGTGTGTGTGTGTGTGTGTGTGTGAGTGTGTGTGTATGTATGTATATAATTTATTTTTTTATTTATGTATTTATTTTATTTTTTATTTATTTATTTATTTATTTATTTATTTATTTCGATATTAAAATCAATGTATTTTTCACAATCATACATCAGTTTCTATGTTATGCTTTACTAAGAAACATAGTTGCCTATTAATACTCGTCTTAGTTCCTGCCTCCCCTCCCTCTCCACCATTTTATTTTCTTTACTTACTGATTAAAGCCGTTTTGACTAAGGTTGCTTGGAGAATATTCATTATGTGTAAGGCAAATAAGCATAATTATAATGGCATGCAAAGCTGTTTGAATTTTGGACTTTGAAATGTGTTCCAAACGATACGAAGATATTTTTTATGTCAGGTGTTGGTCTGTATTTCAGTATTGTGTGTCTTTTATAAAGATATATTACTCATACTTATATAGTCATAATTGTGTCGATGTGTCGGCATACATCCATCTATCCATCCATACACACACACACACACACACACACACACACACACACACACAATAGAAGGGACCCCGAGTGTCCAAGTGATCCAGAACGCTCCCATATCACTGCCTGCATGAGTTCTAGTCTCGGGCTTGGGTAATATAGGTGTGGCAACTACATACAACAAAATAGCATCTCAGTTCTTTTTATGTGGCTAAATACTATAATAGTGTGTACAAAACTGAAAATCCGGGAAATAGAAGAATATCAAGCAACCAGACTTAATGGCAACCAATAAATGATTTGGACTGACAATAGCTCATTTCATCAGGCACTGATCTAGTTTTAATACTGAAATCTGATAATGTGTCTTAGTGATTTGGGGCTGCGCTTTAAGCATCTGGATTTCGTATTTTCTGGTCCCGCAAAGACCGTTTCCGATGTACTTCTTTTTGCTGCATGTGGTTTGCGTGTCAGAATCACAATCAATGATTTGCGAGTTGAAATCCAAAACAAAAGGAATACAAATGCTGTGATGTGTCTCTACCCTCAGCACAGTGTAGTATTTCATGTGCTAATATAGTGTTACATATGGTTAACATCGAAAAGATCCAGCTGCACCAAAAACACAAATTATTTTACTATATATTCTCACCATTTGTTTCTCAGTACTGAACTTTCCACTGGGACAATCAATACAAATCATTTGTTAATCTAAAATACCTTCAGAGATGACTACAGAGTGAAGTTCTTGTCATAGGTTCACAGTGACTTTTTTTGAGAGGCTTGACTGTCAACAATCAAGCAAGCAATGAACACAGTTTTCACCTCCGGATCATCACCAAGACCTTATTACTCACTGTAAACTGTCGCTGAGACTCTCTCTCTCTCTCTCTCTCTCTCTCTCTCTCTCTCTCTCTCTCTCTCTCTCTCTCTCTCTCTCTCTCTCTCTCTCTCTCTCTCTCTCTCTCTCTCTCTCTCTCTCTCTCTCTCTCTCTCTCTCTCTCTCTCTCTCTCTCTCTCTCTCTCTCAGACACACACACACCATAAGCTCATATTCTAATGAATAAACAATTGCCTTTAAATCATCACCAAAAGGAGACCGGAAAAAATTCTCTAAGAGTAGATTGGTACTACATTTGTGGGTACTTAACCAGAACCATTAATCGTGATCTGTTTCCAGCTTCATTTGCATCAGCAAAGTCTTCTGGGATAGGAGGAATTTTAACCTATTGTTACAAGCCAGTGGTCTTTTGCTTGACCAAGCGGTGTCAAAACACTGGCTCGAATCCCGCTAGAACTAATAAGTTTACCCCATATTTCCAAAGATTTCTATACAACTCGTTGTAAGTTGGAAAGCCCGACGTATTCATTCTATACATAAATTTTACAATAATCAATGCAATACCACATTATTTACAACTTGCCAATTAACCATCAACCGCACAGTTTCTCTACATTAACTTTCCGTTCCGATAGTAATTCACACCGTAGAAACTGTACAACTATCCCTAACACGGGGGACTATTTTAACTGCCCACCTGGGGCCAGTCAATCTACCGTCTCAAGGCACATCACACCAGTAAACTTACATCACATTTGCCACTATGGCAACATAAATGGTATCTTCCGAGTCCTTTCTCATTTATTTCTTTGTGTAATTTACCGGTTTACTACCATAAATATTGCCGCTGCAGTCAAAACACCGATGTACACCACTAGGTTTTATAAGTGCTACATCACAACAGGGACAGTCATGCAGATTGGGTCTGAGTTCGCCACTAATAATTGGAATTGACCCTCACACACACACACACACACACACACACACACACACACACACACACACACACACACACACAAACACACACCTTTTCAGGTACATAGTTATGGGGGTCGCTACAGTTTGTAGTTTCAATCTTAGTAATAGTGAGTTTGAGAAATGTGTGTGTGTGTGTGTGTGTGTGTGTGTGTGTGAGAGAGAGAGAGAGAGAGAGAGAGAGAGAGAGAGAGAGAGCAATTATATCATTCCACATGAAACATGAAACTCTTATGTCACTGTTAGCAGACTCACCTCGCCCTGTCCTGTTTTTCTCCCCTTTCTTCTCTGCAGGATAACTGTTAGGGAACTGTTCTTCCCAGTCGGCGCAAGGCAGGACGGGATGGGGTGGGAAAACGATCTCTCCGCAGTAAGGACAGCGGAACCCAAAGTCTAGTGCAGTGTTCCACACAATAATTTGGAGACAGCCCTTACACAGCGTGTGACCGCAGAGTAACTTTCTTGGGTCCCTGTAACTAAGGAGACAAATGCAACATGTGTCATAAGTGTCGGTTGTTTTGGTAGAACCAGTCGATTTCATCCGAGATTGTTCGCTGGGTTTCTGCGATATGTCAGATGCATTTTCTCTTTTTCTCTTTTTCATTTGAGTTGACTCGCCAGGTCTACGGTAGATAAAATAATGCTATTACGCATTTGAGTTGACTCGCCAGGTCTACGGTAGATAAAATAATGCTATTACGCAATACTGACTGCAAATAAAATTTATCGAAGGGAGCAAAGAACATGTGAAAAGCAAAGACGATAAACAAAGAAAAGGATGAACAACACCATTGATTTAATATGCAAGCAGTAAATTTGGTATTACTATGTGCTGTCACAGCAAATAAGTTCACAGTGTAGCAATCAGTCAAATAATATCATGCTACCAACGGAGTCTAAATATTCATTTAAGATTTTTTTTTACTTACGTCAAACAGCCCCAGCTATGGGTCTCCTGTACGAAAAACTCCGCCCCGACTTTAACCAGATTCCAGGTGTAATTTTAAAGCGGATTTTACCTAAAGCCATCTATTCTACTTATTATAAATTTTAGGTGGATTCAGGGCGGATTCAGAGCGTCATATAGCCCGAAATATGCAAATTACTCAGTTTATTATTAGGAGGAATCTGTGTAGTCCACCTAAAAAGCGGAATTCGTTTATTCTGTTTATTTAGCCTAGATTCCCCCACTATTATCAATTTTAGGCGGACTCAAGGCGGAATAGGGCCTGATGTATATAAATTACTCCGTCTATTATTAGGAGGAATTTGTTTAGTCCGCCTCTTAAGCGGAATTTATTTTAGGTGCAGTATGCAAATTAGTTGTCCTAAGATTCCGCTTAAACAAAAAAAAAAAAACATCAAAGATTTCCACCTGAAATAAAATTCTTCCTGAATAAAAATCTGCCCAAGGTTTCTGTCTAGGAACAGGCTGCCTAAAATATCTACATAAATATCATCCAATAAAAAATCTGCTTCAGACGACTCTTAAACTGATCTAATGATTCTAAGACATTATTGGGAATCAATGATAATATTCCCAATAATTTTAACCAATTATTCATATCATTTGACTTTTTTTATTTCACCTCGAGTTTGGCGAGATTTCACAAATATTTTGACGAAAACTTTCATTGACATTTTGCGATACCTCATTAAAATTTCACTGAAATATTTGTGACATTTCAGAGCTCTGGACAAAACTTTCACTGAAATTCTGTTGAGGTTTCAAAAACATTTTAGCCAAACTTTTCACTTAAGTTTTGCTGAGATTTCTAACATTTTGTTTTCTGAGAGTTTACTATAACTGGTGAAATTTTATTAAAATTTTGATCATTATATTGTATTTTACTGAAGTTCCAGGAATTTTTAGACATTTCTAAAGGTTTTAAAAAAAGTAATGAATATGAATTGTGTGTGATTTGGATTTATAACATAGCTTTAACATTATTTTGACCATATTGCTAAGATGTCTGTAGTGGGGCAGTTTATAGTGATGACTAGCACTTGGGCATCATTGCCGCCTGATGTCCCACCCAACCACATTATCCTGACACCAGGCCAAGCAGTCCTAACACTAACCTCTTAATACTTTACACCAAGCGAGGCAGTGTTAGTACCATTTTGGTAAGCCTTTGGTATGACTCAGCTGGGAATCGAACCACAACCTTCTGCATCCAAGGTGGATGCTCTAACCACTAGGCCAATAGAGTGATACTGGATATGAATTAAACATGACTTTTTAATCAATTTGATATTTCAGAGTACATAAAACAAAATTATACAGATCTCTTAATTATATGACTTCCATAAGGCTAGAGATATGGGAGTTAATAATAATAATAATAATAATAATAATAATAATAATAATAATAATAATAATAATAATAATAATAGTAAGAAGAAGAAGAAGAAGAAGAAGACTTTATTTTTAAAAGGTAGCTGACTTAGTTACAGAATTAATCTACCTTGAGGCATGTTATAGACAATATATTATATACAGTATATACAACGTGATGTGATGAATCAGGCTAGACACTAAATAATTAACTGGTTGAAGGAAATGATTTTAAAAATCAAACTATCAAGCCTGGAACATATGCACAGGCATATGTGAACACATAAACATATAAAATAGTATCTTGCATTGAAAATTCAACAGTGAAAATGATGCAAAATGATACTGATTAGGAAAAGAAATGCAAGGAGCCTGCCTTATGTCACTGTGGTCTCTTGAGTTAGTCATTTTTTCCATAAGCAGTGGTGACAAACATTTATCATTATATAATTACTCTTATTTTACAAATAATTCTAACACAATTAGAATATTTCGACAATATAAATAATTTGAAGGATGATTCTATTTGTGAAAACTTTTCCAAGATATGACTTTTTTTGGCATGGGTATCTGGCAACATTATTAACAATTCCTTCCCGTGGTCTAAATGTTGTCTCTCCTTAAATTCTGTTTCGAGTTATAACACCTCAAAATGACCATCCTGGTTCGATTCCTTATCATATTTAGCTTGCTAGCTGCTACTGTTAAGCTCTTTATGGCACAAAAAGCAAACTGCCAGTCCTGGCATTCAGGTTTCATACAGATTGAACATTAACTGTGTTTAAGCTATTCTCGTTGCCGCACATATTCAAATGGTTATTCAACTCGTATCCCACTCGAAAATTTGAATAGCAAGAATATAAACAATTCCAACCAGTGATCTAATTACACTGTCCCACCTTAAATTCTGTTTGGCGTTATAAAACCTCGAAATGATCATCCTGGTTCAATTCATTGTCACATTTAGCATGCTAGCTGCTACTGTTAAGCTATTTATGGCACAAAAGCAAAATGCTAGTTCTGGCGTTCAGTTTTCATACAGATTGACCAGTTACGATCCATCAACTTTTCAGTCAAACTATTCTCACTGCCGCACATTTTTCAAATGGTTATTCAACTCGTATACCTGTCGAAAATTCGAATCGCCATGTTTAGGAAGCATGCTCATTCCCATCAGTTTCCTTTACACGACGATTCATTGAGCAAGTACAATCTTTTAGCCAATCAAAAAGCTCTTTACAGCGATCATCTGTTACATAATATACGGAACAAATACTTAATAGAAAGCTCGTTGCGGAAAGAAACCGGATAGAGCATTTAAAATTCAGACACAATATTTAAGAAAGGGTCCATATTGAGAAAAATCTGATTCAGTTTAATTCAACTGAAAATTTAAAAAAAAAACAATTTTTAAAACAAATAAAAGGAAACATTTGGAAAGAAGTTATTCATAAAATGAACAATAAAATTACAGTTATCAAAAAAAAGGAAATATAAATGTTGCTGAAAATCATTCAAATTGTACAAGAAACAAAAAATAAACTTTATTATATCTTAGTATTTTTTATTGAAATGTCAGTGATATTACAATCATAAAATATCACTATATTTTCAGAATTTTAGGCAAAGTGTCAGTGTGTCACAAAGTGTCACAAATTCTTTTTGATAATTTTTTAAATATTGGCAGTCAGTGAAATTTCAATAGCAAAATTTCACTGATATTTTCAGAAATTTGCATAAAATCTAAAATATAATAATTTTAGTGGAAAAAGGACATTTGAGTGAATGTCAAAAATTCTTCACACCGATTTTGCTAAACCTTCAGTCACATTTTCCCTAGGGTATAATTGTTGTAGAACATATTTTAATAGGATGTAAAATAAACTTATTTTTTAGAGTAAACATCAGATCAAGTACAAAATCCACCTTGAACTAAATTTTCTAAGTCCAAAGATTCTATGCTAATGTAGTTCTTTTGATAAAGTTCAAAGATACGCCTAACATTTCTGCCAAAATCAGTCTAAGTCCAAAATCCAACTTAAAGTAGGAAAATGAACTGGACAAGCAGAACTTTTCCGCCTAACAGTAATCCTTTAAGAGGAATATAAGAAATAGTACGCTTAACTATTAGACGGATGTAGTCTGTCACCTTAGCTGTATTCCCAGTCCGCCTAAAGTCTGTCTGAAATTTGGTGTTTTTAGGCGGAATCCACCCTGAATCCACCTAAACTCCAGGCGGAATCTGCCTAAAAATTTCATTCGGGCTATACTCAAATCTGAATTTTGGTTAATCGCATGGCCGGGTTTCAGTGTAGTCTAATTATTTTATATGTTCATGTCAAATATTTATACATTGTTGCATTAAAATAAGACCGTTTTGTAACTTCAATAGTATAAAGTTTGCATAGTAGATATTTGTAGATCCGTACAAAAACGCAAAAAAAATAGACAAATTTCGGTTTTTTTTTTTTATTTCCACCGAGCATGCTAAATTTTAGCTGTATGACTAGTCAAGGTCGGAGAAAAGGACCGGATCAGGTCAAGTATCGAAGGGAGGGGTCCTGAATTTTAAAATGCGTTAACTTTCCTCGAATGGGCACCGAACAAAAGTCTGTCTATTTATTCAAAGTGTGCATACTACAAAATAACATGCGCAAGGACAAAATGATGGACATGTTTCCAGTGCCAAGTGACTCTGTGTGTGTCCTATTTTAGCTTGATGCGGTTTCCAGACCCACCCCACCCCTATATCCGGCTGTGTTCTGTGACTACCAGAATGCTGGATTGGGAGCCACATTAATTTAAGTTTGGTGACCTAGACTCCACCAGAATAACTCATTGTGGCTACAGTACATTTAAGTCAGGTGTCCCAGAGGCTACGAAAAATGCTAAATTTAGGCGACCATATATTTAAGTCAGAATGCAAATGGGACACTGTATAATATCGCACATTTGTCTATATATGTTTTTGAACATACTTATAAATTACTTTATAATTGGATAGTAATTGAAAAGGACACAAATCAAGGCCAAAGGACATTAAAAGCACAGTTTCATATTCCCATTGCATTTTGGGGCTACTAGATTTACGCTGGGCTATCAAGTTTGTTATTTTTTTTACTGTAGTGAACTGGGCTATCTGATTTTTTAGTTTTTTTAGAACCGTTATATACACAAGACGCTACGTATTTATGACCATAAAAGTACAACTTTATATTTATACAATTGGAATAATATGTATTGCTTAATGAATCTATTGAAGAATTTCTTGTTCATTAAATGAGAAATTTAAAACTCTTCTTTATTCTTTTGTCATGTTGTGCTTTTTATAATGATGAATATATCTTTATTCTAATTTGAATTTGCTTTCTTTAAAATAAAATACATAAACTCTCTGAGGGATATGTGGTTTTGTTTAATTGCCAATAATGATAAAAGCAAAAAAGGACATGTTAAATGGCAACTATTATGTGACAATGTACCTACCGTACATTTGTGTTGTGTAGAGATACCTTATTCGATCTTAGTAGTTATAAAACAGGTTGCATGCATATAGGATGAAAAAAAGACTATAAGACTGGAGTGAGGGGAGAAGTAAAAAAAAAAGGCAAATGAAACTGACAACCCAATAAAAATCCTATAAATCGGATGATCTTGATTATAACGATGACTGATGTCGACGAATATAACAGAAAGGGTGGATGGATGAGGAACTTACTATCTTTTTCCATGAATATCCTCTGCACTCCCAAGTTGCAAGGAAACTGCCCAGCCCACTCAATTCGGGGTAGGATAGGACGGGGTGGAGTGATATATTCAGTGCAGTGGGGGCAGAAAAAACCTATTCTCCCTTGCAGTGTTTATGATGTAAAGCCTTAAACACGCTATACAAAACACATGACTACATGGTAAATTACCAAGGTCCTTTAATTATCCGGAACAAAGCCTACAAATATGAAAACGTTCATCCCTCCTGGCTGATTGGAATAATTCTCCCAGTCTGTCTCACCGTGATATGTATGTGGCATATGTATTTTTGAAGCCGCCATTGGAATCGGTAAACCTTGGTTAATTTTAAACGTTTTCAAAAGACATCAATCATTACTCGTTATCTTTGTTAATGCTGTGATGCATTCGAAATGTTCAAAAGTTGTACAATATATCGCAGAATGAGAAAAAAATCTTGAATATCATACGGAGTCGTCTTTCACGTCTTTTTATTATTATTATTATCATTTTTGCAAACTACATGTATTTATTTATACTATGTTTAAAATTACGACTGAATCCTGATCCATAGAGTATCAAAACTCACATAAAAAATGTATTGAAAGACGTTTTCAATCATTTCCTTCATATAACATACAGAATTAAATAAAGTATTTCATATAAACTCAGTCTGTTAAAAACTGTTCCGATTCTTCAAATGTCTACTGTAGAAGAGATCTAGACATTAAAAATTGGATCACACCCATAGGAAGACTACAAGTCACGCTTGAGTTGACAACCACGTATGGTACAGTGATACATTTCAAATTCGTATCATAAGAGATGATCCCAAAGACATATTCATAATATGACAAGTCATTGCAAAAGCAGAGTCTGAGGAGTGAGGTGGGAGGGGGTTTTATTTTTTTCATCATAGCGGAGACATTAGGTGGGATCAAGTTCACGGAAGAACCTCCGTTTTCGTTTGTTTTTGTTTTTTTTTTTAAATATTTATACACTGTTCAGTGAAATTACTGACAAATAGTTTTTAAAACAATGCCAACCACGACTTCTTAAAATCTCCCCACCCCATTAGTAAAACACACAGATATGCACCTGTATAACGTCATTTTGCTTTTAATGCAATTCATTCTGAAATCCTGGCAATTTGTGTACGACTTTTTGTACCTATGTGGTGTGTATACGAAATGACTTAAACAAATAAGCATAATAGTTAATAATGGCTATAATATAAACCTTATATAGTGTTAAATATTGTTTAATTCAATTAAATTAGATGAGGACTTGTGAACATATTCCAAAAGATATACATTTGTTTAACAATAGTAAATACACTCCATACGATATACGTTTGATTAACAGTATTAAATAAATTCCTTAAGACATACATTTGTGCAACAGTAGTAAATAAATTCATTCTTCAAAAAGACACGATGTCAAGCTCGCCTTTACCGATCACTGTCATATAACCTCTGTCAGCGTGGGTTCGAGCCTCGGGCTTGGCCAATATCTGTATAGGAGAACACTTGCCAGTAGGCCTAATCCTATGGTTGGTTCTTCCTCCACTAGATAAACTTTCTCTCTAGCCCCAACGTATGCTGGAAAAATGGCGTTAAAGCGACTACAATACTAAAAACAACAACAAAAACAACAACAACAACAACACGCGGTCATAAATTAGTGAAATATGTTCTGGATGTTATACCTAATTCAGTGGAGGGGGGCGCTGTACGGATCACATTTCTGAAACTTTGACATAAACTATACAGAATTTATATAACTGCTACGTCTTATATCATTTGTCCTGATAATTTGACCTGAAACAAACAATATAAAACGTCAATGCTACTCATTTCAGAGAAGTATAAACTAGTAAATGTTTTCTGACGCTTCATGGTTGATGATGATCGACTTTACAGTGTCAATTTGGCTGAAGAATCGGTTTCAAAACACTAGTGTCACCTTCAATGAGAGCAAGAAATGCGTGGCGATTTCCTTTCAGTACTGGCTTACATGGTGTATATATTTGTCATTGATATAGTTTTAGCACTATATTTACCATTAGTCGGGTTATAGTTTTCATTCTTGAAATATAACTATAGGTATATTACATTTCATGGTCAATGCCTAACCTGGAGAAAAATACACAGTTACTGGACGTGAGCTTGATGTTAAAACAACAACAACAATAATCTTAAGGAAAAAGTCATACAGAGTTATAAAAATATCGCAGATTACCCCCATGACCCGTTCTGACATTGGACCCTCTCTTTAATACTATATAAGAGACAAGGTTTGTAACTTCCGAACACTTCGTTCCACCTATGACCATAGATTTCCTTTTGTTACTTTCGTCTATAACGGTATGCGATCATATTCCATGGCTTGTTTTACTTCTGAGATATTTTTCTATCCATCAAGCCATCGTTGACTATTTCACGTTGCATCAAACTGAAGTTACGGGCTCCGAAACGCGCGAATTTCGCGAATTTTGTCAGAGTGGACACATCTATTGGAGACAAAATCGCTGCTTAATGTGTAATATTAAACACAACTCTTATTATTTTAATGCTGAATATGGTTCATTTATGATAACTCTCACCTTCTCTCCCACGACTAATGTGAACCAGCTTTTCTTAAGTGGGTCAACATCAAGCACTGCAATGTCGAATGAGTAAGGTGAATTGGTCCTTCTTATCTTTATGAAATATCAACCGCCATGATGTCGAATGAGTAATGTAACACATTCCTTCGTACATACGTGTATACATGCTTGAATAAGCCTTTTCCACTCTATGTATGTTTGAGTAAGACGTACGCACTTTATGCATACTTAAATAAGCCTTTTCCACTCTATGCATGTTTGAGTAAGACGTACGCACTTTATGCATACTTGAATAAACCGAACTCACTCTATGCATGCTTAAATAAAGCTTACACACTCTACTCATGCTTTAAATAAACCTTCCGTACTTTATACATGCTTACATACATATACAATATATTCATTCACTTCTCGTAGTTTTCAGATACCAATACATGCTTTGAAGAAACGTAGGTCCTACCAAAGCGTCTCTCTTCAGCATTATATAATTCAGTAGTAACAACGAATAAATCGCAACGAAATAATGTGCTGTTTTTAAATTAGACACATTCACTGAGAAGCTTATTATGAACCAATTATGAAATGAAGTGTTCCTTAAATTGATAAAAAGATGAGTTGGAGCTAATCCATTAAATGTGTACATGGCGATAAAATATATGATTAGGAGATAATTTTATAATTATGATTTATATCAAATTGTTACTTGTGCATTTCTTTGATCGCGTGAATGACCAATGCATCTCTGATTAGAAGAATCCTATTTTATGTATATTTTTGGTATGTACTTTATAACTTTATGCAATAAAAATAGGTTTCGTATCTATGCCTAATTAAGGATGCTTTAATTCTAATATAATATCATGAAAACATTATCTATACTGGTTCGAATATTCTCCATTAAATATAAAATTGCTTTCTACATTCTACGCTATAAAACAAGTGTGTAGTAGTAGTAGTAGTAGTAGTAGTATAGTAGTAGCAGCAGCAGTAGTAGTAGCAGCAGCAGACAAATACTATCATTAAAAACAGAGTCATCATTTTAATACTTTTTTCGCCAGTTTTTGCATGTGCGCATACGTGTCTTTGTTCATTCTATCTAGTCTTATCATCTTCTCTCTCTCTCTTTCTCTCTCTCTCTCTCTCTCTCTCTCTCTCTCTCTCTCTCTCTCTCTCTCTCTCTCTCTCTCTCTCTCTCTCTCTCTCTCTCTCTCTCATTTGTATCGCTTCTTTTCTTTCTTTTTGTTTTTCAAAATGAATTTATTACTACGTTTGTAGCAATCTTTTCCATCTTCTACTTATGCTTTCATTTTGACCAGCTTGAGCCGTTTAATATAATTCTTAATTTATGTGGAACTCTATGTTTCTTATAAAAAAAATATTCTTATTGTTGATTTCTTTTTTAAAATTTAATTTGGATCATCTGTTTCTACTTCATTTCTTTTTTTTTTTTGTTCATATGATTTTATTTTCATTTACCACTTCCAGTTTCTTTGTTGACCAAATATGACCTCTTTTAGCCCAACCTGATTTTTGTGGAATTTTTGCCACTTCCCATTTAAATCTCAATTTCTATTTGGCTAATGTTTCTCTTTTGCCTCAAATATTTATATATTTATTATTTCGTTTTTCTTTATTTATTTAATTTTATTCGCTCTTTTTACATGGTAGAAATTTGAACTTCTTTTCCATCTATGGCAGTCTCTATTTGCCTTATTTTGTTCCTTATCCACATAATTTAATCTCTTATCGCGTCCTCGTATCGAACATATGGCCTCTGTCCGTGTGTGAGCTTCGTTTCGTTTGAATTCTTCAATGGTTTTCATTTAGGTTCGCTTCGACAATGTAGGCCTCTTTTCTCCTACCTTAAGCTTGTTCTATACTTTCTTGTCGTCTTTTATAATATCTAAAACTCGAGCAGCAGAGAGGCTAAACTTTACAACATTTTGTTCGAACCATTAACGAAAAAAAAAGGTTCCTGCAGAGGCTGAAAAAAAAATAATTCAACAACGCTAAACCAAAGTCTCTAACTTTTCTATTTCCTCACGGTTATGTATTTAACCGTATAATAAAATCGTTCAGGTTATCTTATTTTTGTTATACTATTGTTGACGTATTTTTTCCCTGAGTTTGTAAGACGCTTTTGTTTACTCGTAAAGCGACTCAATTGTTGTCCTTTACCCTCTCTGCTGCTATGAATTAAACAGCCATTATAAATATTATCAATAATGAGTATTGGAGAACCACACTCAGCTAAATTAGCTCGAGAGCGACTAGAGGCAATTAAAAAATATCTACCTGTTCGTGATCCTGTTAAGCAACAACTGCAATCGCGTCAGATATCTCAAGTTGAATATGAGGAAGATACAAAACAATTATTTAAACCTATCACTGAGACCACTAAAGATATTCAACCTGTGTTAGAGAAAACCGCTGAAGCAACTGAAAAATAGCAAAAAGAACTAAGAAAACAAAACAAATTCTTGAAAAACTTCCAGAAGAAATAGCTGCTGCAATGCCTATCCCGAATATACCTGAGGATATGAACCAGGCGGAAGAAAAAGGTGCTGTAGCACTACTAAAACCAGCAGTTAAATTGATAGATAAATTTAATGAAGAAACTGTTAAAGTAATTAATGGCATTGAAAATCTAGATCAATTTGCTGAATTTGCCGTGGATGGTTTTAGTCGAAGAGATAAATTAATGAAACTTGAATACGCTAAAGACCGTGAACAATGGCAGAAAGTATTGTATCGCATACGCATGAATGTTAAACAAACTAGAGCTGATGATCCATTATATCAGAATTATGTTAGGGTAATTAATGAATTAATCAAATCAAGAAGAGAGGAGAGAAAACATCTAAAACAAAAAACACAGAAATCATTTGAACAATCATCTAGTGATTATTCAGAATTAATACCATCACCACAACTTAGATTACCACCACTAGATAAACCAGTACCACAACAATCTAAACCACCATCACAACAACAAGCACAACGACAAGTACAACAAAAGCTACAACAACTAAAACAAGAACGACAACAGGAAAGACTACCACTGAAACCAACTGAAGAGGAAGAAGAAGTATTTCAAGACCCTCCTGGTGCAACTGGAAGTGGTCTAGGTAGTGGTCTTATTACTTGTCCCAATAATGCCCTTGCTAATGTTGATCGATTAGAAATCTTCAGTGGAGGAAAACGAGCTGATAATAATTCATCAGAAATCATTAATGAAGCAGCTGATATTTGTAAACGACTATTTAGTGGCGGTATTATGGACATTACTGTGTATCGATCACTCATTAATGAAATTGCTGATTATTATTATAGTGACTAAGTCACCAGACTAAGTATGCAATTAAATATAATGACTATTTAATAAAATGATAGTACATAGTACTCAACGTGGACCTACCATGGTCAGGGTAATAAACTCTCGATTACCGGTATACAGAACAACCTACGGAAATGGGTTAGGTGACATTGCACAGGATCTATTTAGAAGAATAGCCCTAAAAGCAATATCTATTGCAAAGCCACTAGGAATGAAAGCGATTGATGTTGTTCGTGAAAAAGGTATAGACGCTGCTGGTAACCTTACTAGCAAAGCATTCTCAGCGATCAAAGATAGACTAAAGCGATTGATACGCAGACCACAACCCGTCCGACCTCAACCAGTGAAATTACTTAGCACTGAAGTGATGCCCGCAAGTGTAAGTAAAATAATAAATAAAGCCGCTAATCAAAAACTAGCGGAGTTAGTTGATGTCCCAATGTCGGAAAAAGAAACAAGTATAACCGCTAGTCTGATAGCAGGAAGTGGTCTTCGTGTTAGACGAAGATGATAATAATAAAGATGTTTAAGCGCATATCTGACCCCACGTTTGACATGGACTCACCAGTTCTCAAAGATGAGTCTGTGCGCGATTATCAGTATTGTTCTTATGACGCCCGAATTCCAGATCAGCGTGGACGAATCGAATTACAGGTTCAAGATACAAGTAGATATTTTCTACCCGCTGAAGCATTTATTGAGGTCGAAGGTGAAGTTTTAAATAACGCTAATCCTGCAGCACCAGCAGCATATGCAGCCAATGATAGTGTTGGTTTTGTTAATAATGGTATTATGGCGTTGTTGGATAGCGCTACGTACATGATCCACGGAAAAAATATTGAATCAATTCAAAAAGACGTTGACGTTGCTACAACAATACTTGGTCTTGCAAGACTCAGCGACGATTACTCAAGATCAGCTGGTCCATCAATGATGTTTACCAAGGACACTTCTGATCATCTTAACTACGTACCATATGAGATAAGACGACCAAGAAATAATGCTAACAACGCTGATGCTGATGTGTCGCCAGTGGTTCATGGTTCTAATGCAAATTTCAACTTGAGATTCACATCACGTCGAGCGATGTTAAAAGGTGATAGGAGAACATTTTCATGCGCAATGCCACTGTCACATATCTTTGGATTCTGCAGACATGTACGAAAGGTTATTTTCGGAGATAAACATACAGTTGTACTCGTGCGAAAAAGTACCGATGATGATGCAATATGGCACGCTGAAGGAGTTAATGATGCTGCAACTAGGGCACTTCATGGTAAAGTTATACTAACAAAATTTCGCTCTGGATGTCAGTAATGACTCCAACGATATCTGAAGAAGATCGGTTACTATCTTTAATGAGTCAATGCGGTAACTCAACGTTATCATGGTTAACAATGACTACGGATGTTTTCCAAAGTAATATCAACGGTTTATTGACATAGCAAATAGCTTCTCAGCAAGGTGTTTCTGCACCAAGACATATATTTATTGCGCTTCAAAATACTGCACGAGTAAATAATCAGGCACAAAGTATCATGATATTTGATAAGCTCGGTGTTTCTGAGGTTTCATTAAGAATAAACGGACATCAAGAACCATCAGAGTATATTTTGTTAAATTTCGATCAAATTCATGTAGCACGTGCGTGTCATCGTCCTATGTCGTTTGTGGGACGTGATCAAAACATTGATACTGGTTTACAAATATCACAACTAGATTTTACAACGCTGTATCCGATTTATTACTTTTCAATAGAACATTTAGATTTAACCAAATAATCAGCAGTTGATATACATTTTCGAGCCCCTGTGAATCGAGGAGTTTTTGCAAATTACAGGGCAATCGCAGTTATACTCAGTGATAAATCAATGTTACTCGAAGGTACAGGTGGACGAATGAGAGTTATTGATGCTCCAGTAGAGAACATGTAATTAGATCGCTCATAATATTAATAATGTCATATCATCACGTTAGTGTGAGTCTGACTCCTGGTCAGATTAAAGAGCTACAATCATCATCAAAAAATAATTGTGGGTTAAAAATATCACTAAAGCGAGAACAACTCACAGGTAGTCCAGATAAGCTATCGTTATCCGATCGTCAGTATAATCACTTTAATGAAGCCATGCGATCAAATACTGGGGTACGACTTAATCTTTCTACAGCGGTTATTAAAGATATCGCTAAATCGGGTGGTATATTTCCACTTATCTCAGCTATACCAGCATTATTAGCCGCTGAAGCCCTTGCTGTTGCAAAAGCAGCTGCATTAGGCGCTTTGGAACTGCTGCTGGAATGGCATTAACGAAAGCAGCCAGACAAGGAATCAAAAAATAGGAAAAGGTCTCAGATTACCAGGAACCCCGTCCTCGTGGTACGGAAAAGGTCTAAGACTTCCAGGGAAAGTTTACTGATCTCGCCTATGACTAATTTTGATTTACTCGATGCTGCTAAAAAAAAAACTAAATATAAAAAATTTTAGAGGTGTTTTTATGCGCGATCAATTACCAAAACAACCGAACAATACTGAAACTGGTATTATTAATCTCGATAAAAATTCTAGACCTGGCACGCATTGGGTAGCGTATGCAATTGATCCACGTGGAATTATCTATTTTGATTCATATGGATTAGCGCCACCACAAGAAGTTCTTCATTATGTCAGTAATAAAATTGCTCCAATCTGGTATTCAACGCTACCAAAACAAACATTAAATGATCCGCCAATATGTGGTCGTGAAGTACGTAATGTGCTTGATGCTGTATCCATGGCACCGCCAGGAAAGCCATCTCATAAAATCGTTCATGAGTATATCACATTGTCGCATTTGAAAAGACATCAGTAAATATTATGGTAGATATTTACGGAAGATCTGCTAGTGGTAAAGCTCAGCAAAAAGGTGCTTTATCTAAATATGCAACCCTCAATCAACTCAGAAATGAGATTGATGATCTATTAAATATCACGAGTGTGGATCAAAATGAAGTCGTCGTTTCTCAGGACAAACAAGGACGATTAAAGACAAACAATATACAACTACCAGACGTACTTATAAGAACTCCTACTGCAGTTGCTGATAATATCGTTACTTTTACTGATCAGGGTAAAATACAAGATTCGGGTAAGTCAGTTAACGATTATGTCAAGACGACTGGCGGTGTATTTAGTGGAGACGTTATTATGAACAAAAATAAAATTACAGATCTTGGATATCCAACTACAGATAGTGATGCTACAACAAAAAATATGTTGACGATCAAGAATCTAAGTACGTATAAGCCAACGGTGGTATAATGCGTGCATTTCTCAATATGAACTATAATGGTATTAGTAATTTAAAAAACACCAAAATCTGAGTTTGATGCTGCTATAAAAAATTACGTCGATTATAAACAGATTAAAATCATTAATGGAATAGCCAAAATCGAAACTGATTTTACCGGTCACGTGAATACGTTTTTGAGTTTTCGCAGAAACATAAACAGAATTAATAACGAATTTTTTGGAAGTCCACCAAATGTTGATATAAAACTTACTGATATTAAAACAAAACTCAACGATATTTTTAGTGGAATTCCGGATATTGTTAAAAAAAAACGAGCCTGATTAATATTCCTCACAAACAGATCATCAACATAGAGTACGTCGTCGGATCAGGCTCAGCTACATGGACACAACGAAATAAAACTATCAAACACACCGCAGAGGTCGCTGGTATATATAGATTGTCTGTGTTTAGCGTTGTAGAATTTAACATACTTACCACATCTCCATCAGCTAATAAATTGTCTAGAACCGTAACTGTGATGTTCCATAAAAAATCTGAAGAAACGTTCATGTTGGAATCATCGGATAGAAGTTTGTCCTCCGCTAATTACTGGTGGTGTCTGGAATTTGTAACTAAAGCTCCCATTTTAATTACTTAATTAAATGACAACATCATTATGTATAATGAATCCGATGACATAGTCACTCATTGACGTTCAACGTCACGGATATAATCAGGCGTGTAAGTGTCAGACTGAAGTAAAAAATATCATTGACGAAATTTAAAAAAATATCGCAGACGCATAGTTGTTATCGATGTAGTAGTTTACTCGGTATCTGCTGTTTTTGCTGGAACCGGATTATTATTATCAACGTTAACTATGACTGATCCTGCGGTTTTAACGATTGTCGTTTCTACGACAACAACATGTGCAGGTATTCTCAGTATTATCTCAGTATTATCGATAAGAAAATATCTAAATGCACTAGCGATAAATTACGCGAGTACATGACGAAATTACAGAGCATCAGCCGCCTATACTAAATTATGCTCATATCTTTCCTTGTACCTCAGTGATGGATAATATCTGATGAAGAGTTCGTTACGATAATGAAAACTTACGATGAAGCATTTGTAACAGATAACAATGCATTCTCTAGTGACAATAGCGGAAAGATGGAGAATTTAATAAAAAAGATAACAATAATATCTGAGTCCTTGACATCGTCAAGGGAATTATTGCAACAGATCGTCACTAATACGACATCATCAAAAACTACTATGATATCAGTAAGTTAGACGAGTCCTGAATTTAGCGGTTACTTTCCAACTGCAATTCCAGCAAAAGAAATTGCATTGACTCAACTGCGCGTTTATAATAGCTAGCCAAATATCAGGTCAAAACCATTCGGTGGATTAGCAGCAAATAATTCACTGGCATTTGCTAATAAGAATAAACCAGATGGAACATCTGATTGGCAAGTTGTTGGAATTTCAACGGGCAGTTATCAAATAGAGGAGATTAATGACGAGTTCCAACGCAGAATAAAATCTATAACCGGAAAAGAGTCAAAGATAGCTATCACTGTTTACGAACCAACACTATCAGCGGTGATTGAAATAAATTCCCCTGATTACCTCGAAGATATTTATCAGAGTTCGATCAGATCAGTGTTAGGATGGCCTGAAGTCGCACCAACGTATCAAGAACCACCAGAACTAACTAAAAATGAGTTTAAAACGAGTGAAGAAAAAATTCATTAAAGATCCAGAATATCGAGAAAAATATCCATGGAAATTAATAAGATTTAAATCTGATCCAAACGATAAAAATAATTTCTTTACCGATTTTGACGTTAAAAGATTCCCCAAGATGAATAAATCAGTATTTGATGTTATCGTAGACCCCAATACGCAACGTCCTATAGATATTGTTGATGAAATTTTTATTAAAGATTTGTTAGATACTTCCAAGCCTGAATAAGATAAAGCGTTTAATGATTTAAGAAATTTGCTTACTTCATTATCACAGTATTATGATCATAATGTAAAGCAGCAAATAATCGAGTTAACAAAACACTTAAATGGTATATTATTCGATTTATATATTGTCAATCAAAGTATTATAAACGTTGCAACTGATCTTAGTAGACATGGTTACACATTTCCAGAACTTAAGCAATTCTTTCTTAATCATTATAAAATAAAAGAAAAAGACTCACAAACATTTATTATACCAGTTCTAAATAACGCTGAAATGAAACAATCATTAAATGATCTTATTGAAGAATATTATCCGGGAATAATTTAATCGTGGAGAAAATTATGCCCACCACCGTCTATACTAAAACATACCAACAACCCGTTTGGTGCCAGTAGACACATATCGTCAGACATTGTAAACATAACAACAACAATCGCTGTCAATTTCGTTTGTGACGTTGTGGATGGAAGTTTTCAAATAGATCTTTCAAAGTATAGCCAGGCCCAGCAAGGGTATATATTATACACATTTTCCCCTCGCGAACCACCGGGCTATCTTATTGTATCGGAACCTATAAACCCCGTATACTTACATGTTCATAATCCGTTATTATCAAGAATACACTTCAAACTTACAGACCAAAATAATCACATCTTGGACACAAGAAATGAAAAGATAAATATAAATCTGTATGTGAGATCGTAATGTGTTTTATGTCACAACGCGAAACAAAAAAATATCCTTGGTACTTGTCTATGGTACCTGATACATAATGGTTGGTCCGTTTACAAAACAGTTACAATATAATATATATATATATATATATATATATATATATATATATATATATATATATATATATATATATATATATATATATATATATATATAACTTAGGTATAAATATGCATTAGTTTTCCCATGGGTTTGGTTTAGCAATTATAACAGTTAATGGCCCGTCATTATCACTTTCATTTCACTTTCATTATCACTTTCATTTTCCACATTTTCATAATGTTCCCTCAACTGTCTTATACGAGAGTTTATAATCTTTTTCTGTTCGTATTCGTGAGATAATTCTAACTTGATTTTGTTAATAGTGTTTGAGAGGGGTACAAATAATTGTACCTGATTATCAGTGACTATTGTCAGTGACTTTAACATTCCACTTTGGATTTCCTTCATAAAGTTGTAATCTTGCGAAAGCGTAAATCTGTTTTGGTTTTTGAGTTGTTGTAACGAGTCAAAATCACATAGAATATTTCCAGCATTAATATTGTAAGACACATCGATACCGTTATGTTGTAATTTTTTAATAGCAGTAACAATGGCATTTATATTTTCAGTATTCATTATAATATATATATATATATATATATATATATATATATATATATATATATATATATATATATATATATATATATATATATATATAAATTAGCAAAATATGTAGTGGGAACTGACACTCGATCTACCGTTCCAAGTTGATCAGATTAACCTAATGAGGTTCTTGTTCAGACATTTACCCCACCAGAGAACCCCTAAATATCCGAAACCGAAACTTTAGAGACTCAGAGGGTTTTGTCTGCGCATGTGTACTTGTATACCCCTACAAGTTCCTAGGACATCCGTAACCGAAACTCTAGGAATTCAAAGGGCTGTTTATGCACGTATGCTTGTATACCCCTACAGGTTCCTAGGACATCCGTAACCGAAACTCTATGAACTCAAAGGGTTGTTTATACACGTGTAGGTCTTATTTTAGTGACCAATCAGATATGCCTTGCAAGAGTTCCTAAGACATCCGAAACCGAAACTCTAGAAACTCAAAGGCTGATGGTCTTTGTGACCGAACCTCGTTAGGTTAATCTGATCAACTAGAAACGGTAGATCTTGTTTCAGTTCCCGCTAGATATTTTGGACGGCACAAGACGACACAAACACATAACATATAATGATGATGATGATGATGATACAAACAAATGCCATCTTCACATTTGCACACCAACACCCATTGATCAGCAAATGGGTGATCGACAAAAAGTCAATCCACTATTATAGTGGGTTGGTGTGCGCACATGAAGATGGGTGGCTCCGCCCCAATAAATTATATTTCTTGGCATAAAATGGCTCCCCCCTCGCGTAGACATTGTCTTTCGCAGGATTAGATCCCTGATTGGCGAGATCATAGATTCCATTCGTAACCAATCGAGCTATACCACAATTAAGTGTTTAAGAAAAATTAGTTAATATATACTTACCTAGACCACAGTAGTCTTAAAAGTAACAACAACCACAGTTTCTGGTATTTTATTTTTTCAGTTTCCAAAAAATATATATAATTCTGCATAACACAAATAATACTGAATCCGTGCGTAAAAAAGCCGTTTAATTTATTTAAGCGGTTGTAAAATAGCTTTACACATGCGCAATTAGCTATACATTTCTGCTGTCACTTATCTAAGTCTATGTAGTATAGGATTGCAAACAGACAGACATATACGGTATTGCCTGCTTCCACTATTAAATTAATGAATTCTGAAAACAAAACGAACAGGGATAAATCTCCCTGTTTATAGAATCGGTTGTATATATTTCACGTATTTGTATTTCTTGTAATTAAATACACTTAATTCTAAGATTGCTGTGTAATTAGGTCTCTTCAGCGGCTATTGTGTGATGGATTCTGCATTAAATCAATACTTTCTATACTTGTATTCTTTCTTTGTCTGTCTCTGTGTAGGACTACGATAAAATCGATATAACTGATCTAATTATAACAGCGAGCTAAGCTAGCCAATCACTAGTGACTATGCACTCTGTGAATCCAACACGCGGATTTTACGTAAAAACAAAGAATGCAGTACGCGGATTTTATATGAAC
This sequence comes from Potamilus streckersoni, assembly GCA_016746295.1. Lineage (NCBI taxonomy): Eukaryota > Metazoa > Mollusca > Bivalvia > Unionida > Unionidae > Potamilus > Potamilus streckersoni. The sequence continues at coordinate 275,200 of JAEAOA010001893.1, forward strand.
AATGGGTAAAGTGTTATTTTATCAGTAGAGAATGAGTTGCCGAATTAGCATTGAAAAGACCACTGGTTGGTTTGTAAAACGTTACTATGTTATCAATCATATATATGCGAACAAAAAAATAATTAAATCTGATTAAGTAGAGAATGTTTCATCATATCAAATGCAGTTTATGTATCTTTGTGGAGAACCATCTTATAATATTTTCTGAATGATATGTGCAGATTGCAAACTAAATAATATTATGTTCCTAACAATAAGCGCTATACTGAAAAGTTTCATTCTTGCTCAGGTCTCGCTTATTATCTAAGTACATGAACATGATATTTTGTCCAAATTTTAAAGAATAAGTAGATTTAATAACACCATCAGCTGAACGTTTCACTGACGGGGGCGCTATGTTAAAATATTTACTAGCGGAATAAATTGACTTGAACATAATTTCTTCTCCAGATGATGCATTTATTGATTTAACAGGTTTTACAGTATATCTTGCAAAACCTTTGTTTCCAGATCTGCAGTTTTCATTTTGCGTGATAACACGTAAATTTTAAAGTGAGTTGTCAAGTTTATTGTTGTTGATGTGGTCAACTACATACCCATCTTTGAACGGTCCCAAAAAACACTCAACCACAAATCCTAGTGATAAATATTTTTTTTTATTTCCTTTTGTATTAAACACAAGATAACCAGTATTGTTAACACTATCTACTGGGTTTTTTTCAATCTGCAATTTCTAATGATACCATTACGATTCGCTTCATAATTGGTTAGGATTGGATAAGGCACAAACTCATTTTGCTCCATTTATATACTTTATACTATTTGTTTAAATCATTGTTTTGACAATTCAGCTATATAATCTTCTTCGCGCTTTATAATAGATTCAGAGCTATATTTTTATCGCAATTTCTTTTTAACTCCTTGTATATTTTACCACCACATTGCCCACAAATTTGAGTCTTTCCTCGCACACCAACACCACACCGTATACACGAAGTAGGTCATAGACTTCCGTTTCTAACGCATTGGATGTGATAACTGCAGAAGTCATTTACGCAATTTTTGTTACAAGTAGAGGTGTAACCAATCTTAAGCCAGCGGCGATTGTGATTTGCTTGATTCATATATAAATGATTAATACTTCAATTTAGTTACATATTTGCCTTAATTATAATATGCAGGAATTATTTGCAATTGAGCCTGCCGCCGCTAGATTTGATATTGGCAGGCTACACAAATTTAGTTTCTCGATGAAAGATCTAGCTTTAACAAATGCGGATATAACTAAACGCATTAGTGAAGCCAAGAAGTACTTTCGTCACGATGGTGCAGTTCATGTGTGGTCCACATTTAGGATTGGAAATGATATCTATGTTATGAATGATAAACGAGCAAGAGAAATCATTGACTACCTCGATGTTCGGAAATATATTATTTTAGTAAAATGTATTGTAAATACATATGATGATATTTAGATCATCCGAGAAAAAAATTGTCCTTGGTAAAAATTCCAAACCAAGAATTCTGACTGGAATAGACAAGCCGTATTATGAGCGATCTTATCCAGTAACTGCTGTTGTGTACGCGCTCTATCCGTTAAATGATAAACCTGACGTAAAGGATCTCAAAAAAATGAAACTGTCATCCTTGACTTCGTCAAGAATAAATTGTGTAGCAGAACGTATTATAGAACACTTCACAAACGCGATACGTGGAAACGGTTCAACAGATTTAAGGCGTAAAAAAAATAAATATGTGGGCCGAAAAAGTTAAAGACACTGGAGCGTCTATCAGCGACGTTGCTGAGCTAGAAAAGTTATTAAGATTTCCAGTAACAGTGAAGACATTAACCGGAGAGATTTTTGTACAAACCAAAATATATATAAAAAATGGAAACCCTATAGCAATCATTGATCATAACGCACGTGCATGCACTACTGCTGTAACTGTATTTCCACGAGAAAGAATGGTTAAATTTTACCACGATGATATATTCGATGCCATCGGTGATATTAGCAAACGTGACCCTGTTTCTGTGTGGTTGTTTCAGAGTTCTGAATGTAATCATTAGGATCAGTTTGTACGGTCTAACGGTGATATTTATCGTACAGAATCTCTTTATAAAGAAATGGAAAACCTTGCGCTAAAATATACTTCTGACGATGTCAAAGTTAGACAGTTACTAAGTAATTGTTTTATCGTACCATCGGTTGCTGCTCATTTCGTTCAGGAGAAAAACTCGTGGAAACCGACACGATTAGAATTTCTTGAAGATGTCGTGAGAAGTTGTATCAAATACGGACACGGTGGATTGTAGAAAAACTAAATATAATTACAACGACGTTATCTCAGTTGATATAGTATCGTGTTATCCTGAGAGTTTTCTTGGAAATGGAGAGTGTTCTAAATACTTTAATAGATTTGGACATCCTACACATGACATGACCAGAGTTGCGATAAATGGGCCCTTACCAAATTTTGACTTAACAGGATTTGCTTATGTAGAGTCGTTTGAGTTTAGAGAAGGTCTCCATCCGATTGTTTATGCGTGGTTTGGAAAACATTTTTCTGAAAAATATTGGGCTCCAATAGTTCTGCTAAGATATATGTTCGATGCTGAAGTTTTAATATCGTTGAAAGTATCTGAAGCTATTATATCATATCGCGTGCAAAAGCAAGTTTGGTTGCCAGAACCTGCTAAACACGATGAAAACACTTGCAAAAGATCTCAGCAGAAAAATAATCGGTAAGTTTACACAAGGAGGATCACATGATCATCAACTAACTAGTACAAGATTGATCATGGACGATGCTGAACTCGATTTTATAATCGCTGATACGTTGGAGAAAAACACATTTTTAAGTCGATGTAATGCTTATTTATCAGTCAAAACAAAACTAGGTACCATTGTGAGCTATACTGATAGCGAGTCACCGCAGTTTACTCATTTAAGGTCTTCGATGCTAGCTTATGTTTCGATAAATTTATTATCTATGATAAACAGATTTCCTCGTTACGCTGTTAGAGTTGCGGCAGATTCATTTTATGTACACAAAAAATATAAAAATTCATTAAATCTCGGTAATGGTGAATGGGGACCGTGGAGGATAGAACAAGAAAATATACTTAGTTATTGTGAATCTGCCGATGTTGAAATTGAGGAAACTTATTACAGAAATAATCAAGTATCAAAATCATCTGCACCATCCGTGTATGATCCTGTATCTAGACATAAGACCGGTTATCTTCATGGGTGTGGAGGTTTAGATAAACAACACGCGCGATTAACCTATTCATGAGTTTAGATATGATTGTCTTAATACCAACGCACAAACTCGCCAGGGAAATAAAGCAACGAAATGTAAAGTCGTTTACATATCATAGTTTCTTTAGATGGTGCGGAGATACATGGACCCCATCACGAATGGGAGAAAAAAACTATACCTAAAATTATCATATAGGACTAGATATGCACGGTGCCTCTGGAGGTATTACAAATATTTCTTGATTGGCTGTTACTAAAGAATACTGATGTGATTATGTGTGGTGATCATGGTCAACCACCACCCTTTGTTTGGCAGTCTCCACATGAATGGCTAAAGAATAATGTAGATTATTATGAAGAAATATCTGATGATCATAGAGCTGTTGATGAGTCGCTAAAAGAATTTAAAAGATTAATACGACTACAACCAGTTAAAATACAGTGTGAAGTAATGCGTGAGATAATTCCAGAAACATCCATGAATGATTTTTGGAACCTATGGAGATCTGCTGATTTGATAGTTGCCAGTAGAAAAATAGTTCGTGACGAACTACAAAAGAAATTATATGCGTTACACAAGGAAAAATTCCCAAAGTTACCTGTACCGTTGTGTTTATCGCCCTGAAGATACTAGACAACAAAATGTTGATGTTAAGATTCCTAGTGTAGACACTGAAAGTGTCCCAATACAAAATCTTGTGTTGAATGATATTGTCCTTGTCGCTGTTGATGTTGTCGAGAGCGCGTTAAACATCGATAGATCGCCATGGACGTTAGGGTACGCTATAACGATTCATTCGTCGCAGGGATTAACTATCACTGATACTAAAGTTTGGATAGTCGATGATTGTATTAATGGTCAAATTTAGTTTATCTCGCAGTATCTAGAGTTAGAAGACTATCACAACTAAAACGGGTTATCATGGATTGTGTAATAACCGAAGAAATCACCAATAGTGTCGATATCAATAAAAAAAATTATGCAGCTATAAGCAGTGTGACAAAAAAATAATCGCGAGTTTGATATAGATGAGGATATTATTATGATGTTAAAACAACGACAAAATAATCATTGCGCAAATTGCATCGCAATAATGTTGTGGCAGTATTCGAGCAATAACCCAAGACAATTTATCGTTGATAAAATTAATAGTAGTCTTAGTCACACGCGTGAAAATGTGATGCTGACGTGTTTGGAGTGTAATCGACGTCGAGGAGCTGCAATTTTATAAAAGTGTACTCGGTGGTACTGCGTATCCTTAGGAATTATTTGTAAATGTTCACGTACAAATCCACGCTGAGGAGCAGTTGAATCTAATCTGTAGATTGCAGGTCTACCTGTGGACCTTACCACGCTGGATATTTTGTGTGTGGTCACACTCCAAATAGGATCATTTGCCCTTTTTCTGCCTCCTTCGAGTTCGCCTGGTTCGTATAAATATCTAACCGTAACATTACCTAGTATTGGTTGAGAAATAGATTTACGTTTTATCGGTATATATTTTTTTGTCATCGCATCAGACGGTTTCATAGAAGTTGCACGAGTAAATTCCTTTTTCAGCGCAGCTATCACACTCGGTAACCTCGCAACCCATTCACTAGATCTTGTATCTGTTGATATTTCCTTTGCATATTGATAACCGAATAACCGTTCAGCAAGTGTTCGATTAAATCGTCCAACGATTGCCTGATCACGATGAATCTCAGTATGTCCTCGTCTGATATTAACGTTGTGCTTGTTCATCAACGATGATACTGCTCCAAGTTTTTGTTTTGCCAGGATCAACTTGTAATATCTGTCTGTAGCCATCGTAGACCACAACGTTGATAAATTTGCTCAAACGCAGTTACAACTTCAGATGATGTCTTTGCTGATAATGGTTCAGCTTCTTTATATCTACTTGCAACGTCAACAACAGTCAATGCGTATTTGTACGTGCGTGACTTTCGTCCACGTGTTTTAATAGTATCGTGTGGTAAAAAACAAAATATCTGCTTGATGAACTTCGTTAGGAACACTGACATCAAAATGTGCGTATTGAATTTCTTTTGGTGGTGGTAAATAAATTTGCCATATTGCCTGTCGTGCTAACCAATTTTCAGCAACAGAACGTGAAACTTTTACTGCCTCAGCAAGTTTAGTGACCGCTGCATTACCTTTCAAATACCCTCTTGGGCTATAATAAATGGATTCTATTTTAATAATTATACAATTAATTACCAGCCCCTAACATTATTTTTCTTTTCATAGCGGATTTTATTAGGAAACTAGCGAGTTTCTCTCTAACAGATTTATTAGGTATAGAATTTAATGCATGAATCAATTTCACATCTGCGAGATGCCGTTGTTGCAAATCAGGATTTTTATAAGCAACGTCATGAATGTGACATGCTTGATCGATCTTATTTAATGGATACTCTCCTGGTCTTGGTCCATCTTGGTTATCGAGTCTGATATCGAGACGAGTTCCAGGACCACAATAATTATATACCTGAAGGTGTTTCTCACCAACATACTTAACCCATGGTAATCCAGGTAATTTTTCTAAAGAAGCAGCAATATCCCCATCTATGTTTGTTGTCCCTGAGATAAATTTATATTTTTGTGTACCACATTTTACACATTTACCTGTTTAATGCACGTCGTTCATTTGTTATTATTGTTGTCAATCTAGTGGTGGGTGTAGATGATTTACATCGAACACAATATAGACTCATGTTATTAATAATATGGATACAATAATTGACTTTTCGGCTACACGAAAACATGAACCAGTGAAGCACCATGCAGCATTACCAAATTCGATAAGAATGATTATAATAGGTCCATCTGGATCAGGTAAAACACAATTATTGTTAAATTTAATAATGAGGTGGATGAGATGGAACAAACTATATTTAATAGCACCGTCTGTAGATGATCAGCATTGTTACGAAGTACTTAAGGATTTTAACGAGAAAGCAAAATCAGTTAATAAAGATGGTGACGATATTATTGACTTTATCACAGATATAGATGAAGCCACGTCTGTAGATGACTTAGATGGATTCATTAATAATCTCGTAGTGTATGATGGTGTGATGTTGGACAAACAATCTAATCCAGCTAGAATATTTTCTCGAGGTAGACATAAAAATACAGACATGATTTATGTTACTCAGAGATATACACAAATACCTAAGGTGATTAGAGATAACTGTAATATATTGGTTGTGTTTAATGGAGTAGATAATTATACTCTGCAGAATATTTATTATACCTGCTGTTCAGGGGACATGGATATGAATAAATTTAAAAATTTCTTTTCTAAAGTACAAACTGTTTCGTTTGGGTTTATAACAATCAATCTACATGATCCAAGATCAAGATATCGTGTAGGTCTAGATAAAATCTTTGGTTAAACTCCCCTTGACTATCAATAGCAGCAGAGAGGGTAAAGGACAACAATTGAGTCGCTTTACTAGTAAACAAAATCGCCTTACAAACTCAGGAAAAAAATACATTAACAATAGTATAACAAAAATAAGCTAACCTAAACGATTTCATTATACGGTTAAATACATAACCGTGAGGAAATAGAAAAGTTAGAGACTTTGGTTTAGCGTTGTTGAAGTATTTTTTTTTTCAGCCTCTGCAGGAACCTTTATTTTACGTTAATGGTTCGAGCAAAATTGTGTAGGGTTCAGCCTCTCTGCTGCTACTCGTTTTACTTTGGGTTGATGCCATCTTGTCTCTTTTTGCCTCTTTAAATCGCTTTTCGCTTTCGTATAGATTTTAAGACTTTTTAACGTGTATGACGTTGTCCGTGTCGTAGTACCTCAGATCATATATTTAGGTTTCTGGTTGTAAAACCATTCAAACCTCCTTACCGGAAATGTGTGAACCCCATTCTTTCTCTCTTCCGTCAGTCAGGCTTTGGGTACGACGTGTTTATAACACAATGTATACTTTGTCGTAATACTAACAGTTTTAAATGAACTATTTCCCCAAACTTGCCGCTAATACAACACATAAATAATCATTTTAACATCCCATAATATTTAAAGCACTGAAAATAAGTGAACTGAAGGTAGAAAAATAAGACGAATTCCAAACCAGGTTTTTCGAATTCAACATGGCTGCGCCCATGTGAAACCCATGCTTTTTTAATTTTTTATCTTTGTTTTACTTCTGACAGGACAGATGACTGTTATAAAAGTCGCAAGTGTATGGCAAATAAGTCTATCGACTTTTAACTCGTAACCAGTTGGGGATTTTTTATTTGTTCGTTATCAAATTTGTTCCTTCTATAAGATTCGTACTTCTACAAAGCACATGTAGCTGAATCAAGCCACAGGAGTTTGCAGTTTTATCAATAAAGCACGACGAAATTTCTGACTACATGAAATCACCTTAACGGTATTATACAATAATAAAGGAATTCAAATCGACCTCAACCCTCTGCTCGATTCGAATTTTCTCACGCGTCTTTTATCCCATCCGAATCGCACGAAGACTGAAAAACTACACATATACATTAAACAAAAAACAGTAACGTACCTTCTCATCACTCTCGGACGACCATTGCATGAATCCAATCCGGCGAAGTAACCTTTATTTTCACCATTACGATCACTAACCCTGTGAAACAGAAAATCTTTTATTTCTTGTCAAAAACCATTGAACAGAATTTACCAAATTTGATGGAAAGCATTCTTTTTAGCCATTAAAATGCATATGATCTGCCATAAGAAATGACCTCTTAAAACCACTTTAGATGTATGTAATCAACAGTATTGGAATAAATGACAAAAAGATGGCATTACTCTGACCCGTATTTCTTGACATTAGGTAGATATAAACCAGCTGATTGTTACCAGGCCTATTTGGGTATCCCTTTCATTTCCTTTAGCATCAATATCTTGGACCCAGTTTCGCCTACACATGACAGTTGTATTTAGATGCATCTCTAGGAAATTTAAAAGGTTAATTCAGGCCTATTTTATTTGATTTGCTTCTGCATTTCCATTAGTCACCTTTACATGAAAATTGGTATTTGGATGCATCAGAAGAACAACTCAACCAGACCCAGTATTTACAATTTTGAGACATTTACTTGTATGCCCTCAATACTTTAAACCTTGTTGCACCTTCACTCATGAAAATTGATGCACCCCAAGTAGAATGTCTCCAAACTTTATCAAATGTAGCTCATTGCAATCTTATTTTCACACTTTATTGACTTGTTTATTTATAACCATTTGGTATTCAAACCTGCTTGATATATTAGACTCTAACATTGTGACTCGTTTCCAACAGTTTTGACCAAATAATTTTGTTGAGACCTTCAGTTTCAGATGTTGTTTTGAAGAAGTGACACCAGTAAATGACAGTAATCCATGGTATGGGACCAATTCCTTTTAGCCACAGACCACTAGCCCATCAAACTTTTAATCTTTCTTTTTTGTTCTTATAAATTGAAGGAAATGTGCTTTTAATCCCCAAAGCAGCTGTTTATCATAAATTTCACCATTGTAACTGAAGTTTGGAAGGATGGGAATGATTGTTAAAAAAAACTATTCTGAAAAACCCATTCTTTGAAGTAATGAAGATGTTAGGTTTAAACGACATTCAAATTTTCAGGAGGAAATAAAGATGCAAACACACTTTTTTAAGCAGATTTGAGAAGGACGTTTATTAGATAAAAAAAAAAAGATGGGGTTGAATATTGGTTATTGGCTGAAGGCTGGTTTTCACTTAAGTTTACAATGGTGATGACATGACATCTTGTGTTCCAGCTTTCACCAAATTGGTTGACCTGCAGATGTCACCGATCATCATAGGATTAATTTGTACACCTTAAAAATTACATTTTCAGTTTGAGGGAGTAATTACACGGCTCAAAATGTGATGAAACACTGATTTCTGGTTTTGATGGAACCCAACGATGTTTAGTTTAGGAGATGTATAGTTCAAGATTGAGTCATATATGTCATATTTTTTGGCTTCTTGCAATCAACAGCAGCTTTAGTGCTTTATAACATCTGAAAATGGTATTAGAGATGCACCAACCTGTTAATTTACTAGTCCTCCTTAATGACCGCACTGGTGGCCGAGTAGTTAGAGATCTGTCTTGGATGCGGGAGGTCGCGGATTTGAACCCTAGCCAAAGTCATAAGAAAGACTTATAAAAATGGTACTAATAGCTGCCTTGCTAGGTGATTGGCATTAAAAGGTTAGTGTTCGGATTGGTTGGCCTGTTGTCAGGATAATGTGACTAGGTGGGACATCACTCTACCTGTCTGCGGCATGATGTCCCAGTGCTGGACATCACTGTAAACTGCCACATTGCACACATCATAGCAGAATGACTGAAAAATTGTTAAAGCTATGTTAAAATCTAAATCACACAGACACTTTGTTTAATTCAGTGACAAGCTCTTAAGACTTTGTGTTGTTTCTGTGCAGATATTTTTGAGAGAATGTTAAAATTTGGTGAATATTTTGCATTTGGTTTAGTTTTCCAATATTTTGCATGTTATTTGTGAACTGAATTTGAATAAAATTGGGCATAGAATGCCTGTTCTTGATCTTTAATGTATATGTCAGTTGCAATTGCTTGGCTGTGTGAGTAACCTGATGTGTGATTAGGTATCATCGGCTTAGAAAAGGTAGGGAGGAGCATGCTGTAATAAATAGTTTTCAGTGGGGTTACAAATCCATTATTTTTATCGGAAGCAGAAAGTATGCTACCGTAGATATCTTGCGTTGAGTTTTGAAAATTGGCATGTGTGTCTAGAAGAGGCTGATTTGGCTATGCAAGACTTTGGTTTAAGTGCTGTAATTTTCAACTCTTTTAAGTCTTTATTTTTTTATAAAAAATTTCAACTATGTAAATGTATTACATCATTTACCTTACCACATCTAGACAAAGCAAACTATCTTCCAAGCTGACATTAGTAGTTAACTGCACCAAATATTTTCTTCCTCTACATGGTGGTTCAGATGTTAACTTGGACTTGCAACCAGTGGCCATCTTGGTTCAGACTAATGTCCTGACCAGCCCAGGTCGCTGTTGTAGCATACCTTTATATAAGGCTGCTAATTCTAATTACCTTTGTTTCACACCTCAGTACAAATCTTTATTTTGTTGTTTAACCAAAAGCCCACCAGCAAATCAACCTCATTTGCCTATTGTGGCATGTCCTTGAGCAAGACTTTTTTTTTTTTTTTCCACTAGGATGGTTCAAGCTTGGCGCTAAATCCCAAATCAGACCCCAACAAGTTTGAGCCATTGGTGAGATATGTGTTAAAGAGTAAATTTCGTTTATATTTTTATTTTAGAAATGGCTGAAACCTATGAAGAACCAGCCCCTGTGGCGGCTGAACTGCCTGAAATCAAACTATTTGGGAAATGGTCTACTGACGATGTACAAGTCAGTGATATTAGCTTGACTGTAAGTATGCTACCCCTCCTTCCCAAAGAAAATATTTTCTGTTAGTACTAAGAACATGCTGCAATATTTTGTTAACCAAAATTTGCATGCCTGAACAAAATTTGTTTTAGAAACGATGTTGATTTAGCACATGCAAGTTAATTTGTTTTGTCTTCCTTTTATGGATATTGCATAATTTTAAGTCTTAGTCCCATTGGTTCCATATAATGTCACTTATTTTCCCTTTAAAAGCAGCTGGAAACCTCAAAAATATGCTGGTTTCCACATTATAATTTCAGGAAAGTAGGGCTTTAAATTAGGAATATTTTTCACTAACCCATAATATAACCATGAAAGTTGTACATATTCTGGCTAAATTTCACCAACAATAAAATCAAACAAAATCCAGTCCAATTTCTAAATTCTGCATTTAATATTGATTAATGTCACTCGAAGCAATAACAAGTCTGTTTTACATGAAAATTAATTGACAGTTCAAATTTTCTATGATTTATCAAGGCAGAAATATTGTCGTCTTTTCTCCTTGATTTAGCAGCATGCCACAATTTAATTGACCTGTGATAGTTATTGGTGCGATTTCAGGGGTGATTTATTAGTTCTTGTACCCATCAAATAATGAAAGTGTCCCATTCACTTGTGTATATTTCCCTTTTATTTGAACAGAAAGTTCACATCACAAACATTTTTGAGTTGTATTAGTCATTTGTAGGCATCTTTCGGCATTTCTGATACTATTTACTGTATTTTTCAATAGTATTTATGACCATGCTTGTTTGTCATCATTTGATGATTTGAATGTAAACAAAAGAATTCCAAACTCAATTTAAAGGCAGACTTGAACGTAAATCAGATGAATTCCAAATGCATTTGAAATGCAGACTTAACTGGAATCTAACAAAATTAACTCCAAATAGATTTTCAAGGGTGAATGTAATAAAATGCAGACACAATTCCAAATGGATTAGAAATGCGGACTTGAATTCAAACATAATGAATTTCAATGTATTGTAAATGCAGATGAAGTGGAACAGAGATGAAATTTTTCCATATTGAGAAGTTGGCAGTAGTCTTTCTGTATAAATTGTTACATTTTGGTTTATATCAGCACAATAAATAATAATTTGCTTTAAAAACTTTACTAAAACATACAACATTAGATACTCCTCAATAGAACGTTGGCAGTTGGTTTGCATATGTATTGATAAATTTGTGGTAAGATTAAATCATTGGTGGGCCATGGTAGCTTGGTTGGTAGAGTGCTAGACTTGTTATAATCAAGACGGGTTTGATACTCACCCTGGGAAGCCTGGATTGCCAGTCTGCCTCCTTGGAGAATATACTTGCTGCTATTACCTCTCTTTTTCCTTGTGGTATCAATGAAGCCAACATCAAGTCTTTGTGACAGATGTGTTCAAGGTATCACGTTAGATGCAGGGGCCATCCCAGCAAAATGTGTATATGGCACAGGTCATATAATAATTGGATATTGTGACAGTTTACTGTACAGTTTTAATTTACACATTGCCATCCACTCTGCATGATTTTAATTGTGTTGTATTCCAGGACTATATTGCTGTAAAGGAGAAGTATGCCAAATATCTGCCCCATTCATCAGGGAGATACCAGGTGAAGCGTTTTCGAAAGGCCCAGTGCCCCATAGTGGAACGCATTGTCAACTCCCTAATGATGCACGGCCGCAACAACGGCAAGAAACTGATGACAATGCGCATCATAAAACACTCCTTCGAAATCATTCACTTGCTGACAGGGGAGGTAACTTTGATTTTGTTGTATTACAGGAGTTTTAAGATTAGCTTGATAATTTCCCCTTCCCCTTTTTTTTTTTTAAAATATTTTTGTTGGTAACAGTCAAACAATTTGAGGGTCTGGTGTCGCATATGTGTAAGATCAAAGAATGTTTGTAGACAGATCTGACCAATATACATTTTAGACACTTGTACATCTGAAACTACTGTTGGAAGTAGAGTCCTTTTGTTGGTATAATAATTCCTGATCAAATCTTGTTTCCTATCTTGTTGGTAATCAGAAAATGACAAAATATACCTTCACATTTTTTTGCCCATGTTAATAAACTGCATGATGCACGGAAAAATGGAAAATGAATTTCTAAAAAGTATTCTAATCATATGGAGAGGGGCTAAATGGATAAGGAAGAGAGAACTTAAACAAAATCATTCAAAATTCAGAATATTCAGTCCTATTTCATGTTAGCGTTTCCATAGTTCCAAGCCTTGACCCATGCCTTTTTGTATTTTATTTATTAAAATATTTGATGCAAAGACAATACAAACTTTCACTATGCAAAACATATCTGTTTCACTTCAGAACCCCCTCCAGGTGTTGGTAAATGCCATCATCAACAGTGGACCCAGAGAAGACTCCACCAGGATTGGGCGTGCTGGTACTGTTAGACGTCAAGCTGTGGACGTGTCTCCACTGCGCCGTGTAAATCAGGCCCTTTGGCTGCTGTGCACTGGTGCACGTGAGGCCTCTTTCAGAAACATCAAAAGCATTGCTGAATGCTTAGCTGATGAGCTGATAAATGCTGCAAAGGTGTGTATATTTGATTCTACACAATTGTGCCCTTTCCCACCACAAGACTAATTTCTGTAAAACTTCCCCCAATATTTGTACAGGGTTCAACCGCAGTGATATACACGTGATAAAAACAGACATTGTATTCCCTTCATTGTTCTTTATAGACCATTTTCATAAAATTGCATTCTACATAATAATTGCTACATATTGATCCCTTCTTATTCATAAGGTGGAGCAAAAATAATTTTGAATGATGTTCATGATCTTTACTTACAGATGGGTGTCATTTTTCCTTATTTTGACGTTTTTATTTTGTTTTAATAAGCCAGGGTTAGTCTGGCTTTATTTTGTTTTAATAATCCAGAGTTATTCTGGTTTCATTTGAATCTGTCGTGTCTGTATACCTACTCATCCTAGAGGTTATAAATAACATAGCTTTACGTTAACTGGTGCTCATAGACACCTTTTTGTTTGTTTAACCCTTACATAATCAGTCAATTCTAAATTACTGTACATTGACTTATGATTTTCACATAAAAGGACTATTTTTCATTCTTGTGAGTTCTGATCATGCAGAACCTGAACAATAGACAGTTTACTCTGCAATAACATCACACAAAACCTTAAACAAGTTTGAGATAAAAGTAATTTTGGACCAGGAACCTATCTATTCTGTTTTATCAGTAAGGTAATGAGAAATTGTTGTCAAAGAAGTGGATATTTTCAAATAGGGTCACAAAACTTTTTAAAAATTCCTTTGTTACAGATTTTCTGCATATTTGAACTTAATACTCTGCCTCAATGTCCATTAATTCCTAAACATCGGGTGTGTGCTGGATAAAATTTCTGTGCATGCAGTTTTGTTTTTTTTTTTAAAGAGAGCTTGGCAACAGTACTATAGTTGATTAAAAAGTTTTTCAGTGTATACCAACAATGTAGATGACAAAACAATGAAAAATTTCAACTGGAAGATGCAGATTAGTCTTGAAGAAAACATGTTTTTAGTTTTTGTTTTGGAAAAAAAAGTATTGAATTCAATGTTCTGGTATTCCAAGAATGGATTCACCATTTAATCTCATTGAGCCATGATATTTACTGATGGTGTTCACAAGAATCAGCATTTTAATCCTATTAGAAGTTTTTGAAACAAATTTATTTGAGCTATGGCCATTGTTACCAGTTTGTATTGGCAGGCAGTTGTATTTAGTACATGTGGCCAGTTTTGTTTTTGTTGTGGCAGATCTGCAAACACTTTGATTTTGATGCAAGTTTTCTGGAAATGAACCTTAAAATATAGATTTTCTGAATAAAAGCATAATATAAAATGCTGGATTTGTAAGATCGAGTCTGATGAAGTTATTTGGTCCATATAAAAAATATATTATACTTCACATTTTGTACATTTCTCAATTCATGCTTTTTTATTACTATATATGAATTTTGTAATCAATAACTCGTTCTTGTTTCAGGGATCTTCCAACTCCCATGCCATTAAGAAGAAGGATGAGTTGGAGAGAGTTGCCAAGTCCAACCGATAAACAGCAATGGCAGCTATCTGCACATAACATGTCATGGATTATTTGTCATGGACTAAGAAAAATACAAAGAAAAAATTATTTGTATTCTTGTGGGGTTTTTTTTTTATATTCCTATATATCATTGTAAGCACAATCAAGAATAATGTCGTTTGGATTTGCAATTTTTTGTTGTAGTAGATTATTAGGTTTGTATTTCATAATTTGCTGTATTCACATAGATAATATAACCAAAGGTAATGCTTGGCAACTGCAGAGTTGCAAGTGGAAACACTGCTTTGGTTGTATTTATGACAAAAACTTTTACTGTTCACCCTCCATTGATTTCATAATTATAATATTTGACAATTACATAACACTTTAATTAACATGGAGCCTTGGTTGGCCTAAGATGCCCACCGTTACGACTCTCTTGCTTATATCACCTCTGCAAGAGTAACAGTATCGGCAAGATAATGGTCATGTGAGAATCCAATAGCACCATGGGTTGGTATTTCTTCAAAGCATCTTCCCAGATTGTTCATGCCTCCAAATACTGGCTACCATGTGAAGTGATCATGATAAAAGTATTAAACCCCATAAAAACAAACCAATAATTATATGTTTTCAACTTTGTGCAATTTAATTCACAGCATAATCCCATTTCTACTCAGCGACTTGGTTTCTACAGTACACTTGTGTGACAAATGACCTGCATAACAAAATACACGAGTCGTTCAGTTCATGGCATATACAGTGACTTGTCATCTTTGCATGTGGCTTGTTTAGCATGCAGCCTAATAATACATGTCCCATACATGCCAACCATTACGCTTTTGTCTAATCATTACACTTTGATTACGCTTTTTTAGTATATCCCATTCCCGAAAAAAATTATAATTTGTTTTCTCCTTTTTATTAACATCCCACTAATCGCACAAAACGTATTCTAGAAAAAGACAGCTTCTGAGTAACTATGACATAAAAGTACACTTGTCTGTAGAATAGTGGTGACTTTCGTTAGTGTTATCTTCTATTTATAGCAGCAAACCTATTTCCAAGAAGAGACCTGTTTCTATTTATAGCAGCCATCTGGCTTAGGACATAACAGACTGGGTTCTAATCTTTGCTCACATATTCTTCATCAAAAATAACGTGAGGTCCAGAACCATTCTCTAGGAATTTGGCTGTAAAAGTCGACCTATTTATTCTAGTTGATGCGTATGTTACAGCAAAAATGTTTCTCAAATGATTTCACAGATGGATTAGAAAGGAAAAAATGACTCAGAGATGAATACATGAATAACACAAGTACCATTCTAAGGTAGCGTCACGCCCATTGCAAGCTGTGGAAAGGATTTTAATATTTGGTCATAGTGTAAAACAGTCGCCTTCAATTAGCTCATTTTGCTAACTCCATTACTAAGGTAACTTCATTTTTTTTTTACAGCAGAGCTAAATTGTGGGAACAAATTTTATAAATGCAGGGGTGTTATTTACAGAGTTTTTAATAGAATACTGACTATAACTAGTGGTTTAATATAGCTTTGATCCTTTGTTCAAACGGATGCTTCCTGATGCCAAAATTGCGGAAAATATGCATGTGCTTTGTACTTATGTACATTGAATTTTATTATGTTATATGTGGATTACGCTTTTACTGCTCAGATTACTCCTTTTGTCCACTTGGATTAGACTTTTTCCTCTCCAGAGGTTGGCATGTATGATATCCTGTGCTTTGCTAATTGGTATGGAGACAGATGGAGGAAACTGGCAGTAACATTGCTGCCATTCAGGATTCAGTGAACTTGAATGCAGATATGCTAAAGATTTTCAAATGCAAACCTCTTGGGTGAAGGTTTAGGTTCTTTAATGGTAAATTTTAGGTTAAGAAAGGACATTGAGTAATGGTTGGAGAACTTAAGAATTTTGAATTTTTACGACTGGTCAGAATTTCTTAGTTATGTACAAGGAGGAAAAGGGAACCACAGTCTTTAAAAGGATTTTGGGTTTACTTGAAAAATTGCTTGAAGTGTGAAAGTCTTGGTATGGTTTAAAAACATTAATGTTTGAAAAGTGCATGACTTTGAAACAAAAACATTGCATTTAAAAATCAATTTACTGAGATCAAATTAAGGAAAAAATCTTCAAAATCCATTGAAAAGGTCAAACTCTTCAGAGTTCAGTAAGCCTTCCAGTTTGGGTCACTTTCATGCTGCTAGTCTTTTTTTTTAAAAAATGTGATGCTGTGTTGTTGTCTAGGCATTTAAGGTAGATTATAATAAGATGCATAGATATTTGTCAGTGGGAAGCATATTTCATGTTTAAATGCAATTTGCACTATATATATGAAGAATTAATCTTGTGTGAGAAAGAAAAATTACAGTTCTGTGTGTAAAAGTGCTCGTGTCTTGTGAGAAGAGTGAAAAGCAGAAACAGAATAAAAGCAACCAGAATAAATTTTGATTATTTCTTCGTTCAGAAGGAACAACTCTAAATGGCAGCAAAATAAAACTGCAAATTCCTAGACATGCGAGGAGTTGGCTGCATCCCTATTTTTGTATTCTACCAAACCCCAACATTATATTTCAGAGATACTGTCAAAGAATACAATGCTCATAAATTCTATAAAAATGTCTTTATATATTGTTGAATTTACTGATATAAAATATATGAACCCTTGACCTATAATTATTTAGGGATCGGCATTTAATGATCATCTCTCCTTTGATTAGATTCAAGTCTTCAGCTTGGTCAATGTGGGTATGTTAGAAAGCTTGCAGGCTGTAGTGTACGCATTTACAAACACACGAACTTTACATCTTGATTACTGACTTGATCACACTAGGTAGCAGCTGATTTAAAGATCAAAGCATATCACTTATAATTCGGCTTCAGTTTATTTTTTGATTGCTTATTACGCTACGGCGTATATTCTCTTGTGTTACGGTAAAATTTGTAAATTAAGTCATGGTGTATAAAGGTTGTGGCCTATATTTTTTTTTTCAAGAAAAAGTTTTTAAACCGACAAATCCCCTTTTTTCATTATTAATATATGAGAACATAATGCATTTGAAGTATCCCCCTTTTCCTCTACTATTAAGATATAAGAAGTCTAAGGATATTACGCATTTGAGAATGCTATCAAATAAAACACCGGTATCGGTATGCATGGGGAGGGGGTAGTCAGTATCTGTCAAAATAGCAATCTCCTGCACTTCTTAATGGTCATGCTCTTGCACATAAAAAATTATTATCGTTAGCGTCATATTTTAAAATCCAATCAATCAAATGCTCAAGATAAGATTAGAAATTTTCAAATAGACATGTTTTAACGTATATTTAGAAATCGTTCTTAGAATTCGGTTGCAAGGCAAAGTTGTTAGCCTATCTACACTTTCGCGGATCGATCCCATTTCAATGCTTCCAGATCAAATTTGAGCACACCGATGCAAGGTAAGCACACAACTAAAATGGACTTGTCAATAAGTAATTTTATGCTTAACAATAACAAACACGTGGTTGTATACGTATTTTAACATGATGCATCTATAACTTTTATGTTTCGCGAACGTATATTATATATTAATTTTCATTTAAAAAATGCAAAACATTATTTAGATATAAATTAGCATCATTTCACGTCACCAAATATTATTTTCTTTTAAAGCCTATAACTTCAGCTCTTGTACACTACACCGATCTTAGAATCGTTTCTCAGCCCGTACCACACCCAAAAGGTACTGTTATCCCTACACATGTAACTTCACATATGCCCCCAGTAACGTACAAATGAGGCTGGAGGGGGGTATGGCACAGGTCGACAGAGGTCTTGGGGCGCCAAATCAGCTGATAAAAATTAAACTGTAGGAAAATTGTTAGCATGGCCATCGTCGTCGATTAAATACAATATACCCTTGGTACGCCACTGCCCATCCCTGTGGTTATGCAGATGGTAAGGTCTATATACATAAAAATACTTCGCTATTACGAATGACTCGTTAAAACGAGCGATTCATATGGACCCATAATCGTTCGATTTAATAAGGGACTTTTGTATTAAATTTGGAATGAATTTAAATAACCTTTGTATATGACATGTGCACGTACAAAAAGCGATTTTTGATTTGTGAATTTCGTGTCTAATTCCAAATAACTCACATTTGACTCTTATATGAACACGATTTTCATAATTTGATTTGCACCAAGAAAAAAAAATTGCAATGATTACATTGCCTAAACAGGTGAGAAATGCATTTAACTAATGAAATTTATACAAATCATAGAAAAGGAGCAGTGGCCATGGGATCTTTAGAAAGTTCTAGTCTTTGCCCATCACTGGCATCTATACTCTGTTCGCGTGTGTTTGAGTATCAGGCTAGGCTAGTGGCAGTAAGCCAGATGCTTTCCGTGAGTCGGTGGTTCGTACAGGGATCTCTCTGATTCTTCCACCACCAGTTACACTGGCCGCATGCTGAAAAACTTCGTTAATCCCATAACAACGATAAGAACGGAATGTCTGAGGCATTGTAGCGGACAATAGCTGTTCCAGGAAGAAAGTTGCATTTGAAATTTCGATGTCGTATGTCGAGAAATCCAATATCACGTGTTGGATCATATTGTATGTACTTTAAAGTTCAGTTTTATAGATCGAGATTTTAGCAGACCTGACCCTAGGGCAAGGCGAACGAGGCAACCGCCTTGGGCCCAGCGTTGCTGACTGAAATCAACTCCCCAATTTTTTTTTAATTTTTTTTTTTGCTTGGGACCCCGCTCATTGCTTGCTGCCTTGGGCCCAGCACATCCCAGGGCCGTTTCTGGATTTTAGATTTTATGTGTTGAATTATACAGTGGTGGCTAAAAGTTTTATTTCGTATGTCGATATTTCGAATTACACAGAGGTGGTTTGAAATTTCAATATCATGTTTTGTGAATCCCTAAGTCACACGCTTTATGTATCTATTTGTGATGAAAATTCCATTTCCTATGGCGAGTATATAGATTTAGTCACAGCAACGAGAAGCAGCCTTCTTGTTTAAAAATAATTAGGTCCAATCACAAGAGCGACCTCTAGCGAAAAAAATAATTCTCGACCTTTGAATGTTAATTTTCAGACGGTAAAGGCAAGAAATATAATGACGCCTCACAAATGAATACACAAGAATGATGTATCTTGATACTCATTATTGTTTTGAATTGTTAAAGTGGGCATTGTGTATTGTTTCTTTTAACACCAACACATCATTTCACCATATAGAAATAAAAATTCTGACAAGCGCAATAAAATGTCCAACCGCCGCTATGCAATTCAGGGATACGATCTAAAAACTCGACATACGAAATAGAATTATCAGCACAACCAATGTGATTAAATATATTAAAATGAAAACTCTTGACATATGACATTTCAACAACCGCTGTGTAATTCAGAAGATACAATCTAAAAACGCAACATTGGACATCGAATTTTTAACCAGCGCTATGTAATTCAACATATGAAATATAAATACTCAGCATATGAAATGGAACTTTCAACATAAACTTTTTGAACCAATACGTAGATTAGCAATTCTCGACGCATCACATTGAAATTTCAAACACCGCTGTGTAGTTCAAACGATGCAATCAAAAACCTCTACCTTGAAAATATAACTTTCAACTACTACTCTTAATTCAACAGATACAATCTAAAATCTCGATCTAGAAAATGGAAATTTAAGGACAAGTAATTATGATACAATACGTGAAATTGGAATTCTGAACATATAACATTAAAATTTTAACGACAACTTTCTGATTGGACCAGCTTTTGTCCGCTACGGGGCTACATTCAACGTGTTTTTGTCGTACCTAATTATCTGCACTTTAGAATAGAAGTCTGTATTAGACATCACTTGTCGAGTCTGTAAAGGTAGGTTGATTTATGTGCGTTTAAAGAATTTTCCAAGCTTTCAAAAGGAAATCCCACTTCACAGCTCTAAGAATGAAAAAAGTCACCTGTATGAAATAAGAAATTAGTGTAGTTAATCATGAAAAGATAAGAGACATCCTTGTAGCTTGTTTCGACTCGTTAGCACTTAGGTGAAGAGCAATCATGCCGATTGGGCCAATCTTGCATCGTGATTTTTCAAATTTTGATTGGACCAGATAGTTTAATTGATGAACCAATCTTAATAAAGTAATTTCACGAAACTGAAGAAAAATAAAAACCCCGATATTATTCCATCGTGTTATAGAAAAATGTTAAATAATAGCGGAGATTGGATTGAATTGAATTGGCCTAATTTGGAACTGTATTGTATACTGCAAGCAATAGTTGTGAGGGAAACTAATTTCGTACAGTATTCCGTAAGGACACGCTTTTCTCGACTTTGGAACTTAAGTTGAATCAGGGATGACAATTGATTCAGGCATGATCGTGTAAACAATACTCCCAAGGAGCCAAAAAAGTTCATTCTTGACTCACAATTGGTAAACCCCAAGGCTCTTGTATGTGATTATTAATATTTAAAAAAAAAAAGCTGTTCTGTTTTTGGCAGAATATATGAGAGTACATGGGTGCCATTTATTTTAGCATTTAAGCAAACGTGTAAAAGGTGAATTTTGAATTCGTAGAGAAAATTTGCGAATTGTATTTTTTTTAAAATTAAAACTGTATGGGCAGAGTACTATAATATAATTTATACAAATTTATATCCATATATAATTGATATATATATATATAATTGATATATATATATATATATATATTGATATATAAGCACAATAATATAATTTATTCAAAATATATTTGCAAGGCAAAATAATATAGCACATACAAAATTTATGTGCAAGACAAGGTAATATAATTGATAACGAAATTTATTTGCAAGGTGCAGTAATATATTTATACAAACTTTATAAGGAGGGCACAATACATCTTCGATAGCCAAGGTTCCGATATGTTAACCCTATCTACACCTTGGCATATAGAACAGATATATTTCAGTGTTTCGGGTCTGTGTATTTGATTACATGCGGCTGCAAGCTGTTCAAATCTGAACACGGCTCTTTCATGACCGAGACAAATGGAGCACACAGTTTGAATGGACTCGTAAATAAGTAATTTTCCACTGCTTGTCAGGGCTTGTACAAGTACCTTTTTACTCAAATAAACATGTAATGGCTTCTCTTGTAAGTAGTCATACTTTCGATGTTAAAGTCACAAAGTATTCTTTTGAAGACAATTGCCACCACCATTTTCGGCCGATGTACAAATGCACCGCTGTTAAAAGCTATTGGTTTGTTGGCATTACATACTAAGGGAGGCAATTCATGAAATTCAATAAATGTCGCTAGGACAAAGCACTAAAATAAATGTTCGATCCATTAAGGTGTATAGAGTTTTAACATATCTGAACCACGGCTTGCGAAGATGGGCACCATATTACAATTCCAGTGCCGGATTAAACCCTGTGGAGGCCCATAGGCAGTCGAAATCTCGCCCCCCCCCCTCCGAACATGATTTCTTAATACGTCAAGATCAAATCAATTCAATAGTATTTTGATCCGTTGTGGCGGGGCCCCTAAAAAGCGTGGGACCCATAGGCCGGTGCCTATTCTGCCTATTGGGTAATCGGGCACTTAACAATTTACACTGTATAACCTTATTATTTTGAAAGATATATTGCTACTAATTATAACTGAAACATTTATTTAATTTACCTATTTCGATAATTTAAAAATGAAAATCGAAGTTAAGATAAGTAAAGCAAGGTAATTTGACATAAATTTACTTTCACTAAACGACATAAAACAATGTGACAGCAGATTATGGTCTGTGTCGTTTGCAATTGAATTCGTCTTCTAAGCGAATACGTACGGCTAATGTTCTGCATGAAATTTTTACTTGTGTACAGATAAAAACGGGGAGGTGGGTGTAAAGAAACCGACAGATTCTCCTTACAAGGTAATGCGTAACACTTCGTCACAAATCACAATAGTTCATCGTGTGCAATGGGTTTGAGGCTTACCTTTTGGGTTAGATGAGAAGCCTACAGATTTTAGAACGAAAAATGTCAACAACAACAACAACAACAACAACAAAACTACCCTAGGTCAATGTTCTCATTCGTTCCGCAGAACCAGGGGTTTTCCACTGTTTTTACGAATAATGTCTAACATAGGAAAATCGCAGTTCTTAAAATTTTATATTTTAGATAATGTTTATGTTATTCTCAATAATTATCTGACGAATTGTGAAAATGATAATTAGTGTTTTTATTACTAATGAAAGAACTCGTTCTTTTACTATTACTTTGCCAACAGCCTCTTGTCCCCTTTGTCTTCCTTCAGAAAGAATACGGAGAAAAGAGGTGTGAGGGGTCACAACAGGGTGCCGTTCAGGTCCATCATGCACTTGGAGGCTTTCTACTCTAGGATCCCAGCTAGTTAGATAAGCATTTATTCCCTTCTTTAAGTCTGTCTGTCTTTTTATTAAATAACTATTTATTTTAATATTGTTTTGCCCACAGTGTCTTGACCGCTTTGTCTTTGTTCGGAAAGAATGCAGGGAGGTTTCAAGACATCATGTCGTTTGGGTTTGTCCAAGATTTTGAAAGATTCTTCTACACGATTTAAGCAATTCAGACAGGTATTTCTTACGATCGATCTCTCTGTCTGGATGTTTTCTTTTCATCCGTCTATCTTTTACGTTTTTATGGGTCTTTTGAAAGGTATGTATATGAAAGGTATGTTAACGGTGCATATTTTCCAGTTTGACTTTGATTTTAATATTATTTTTTTAAAATGCAGACTATAAAATACTTAAACGCTGAAATTATGTCGTGGTATTTGTGTTTTGTAAATTTTTTTTTTAATGTACGCTTTAGTTTTAACTGTTTGCACGATCCAACAGCAAGGTAGCTTCGTAAATATCTTGATAAGGACTATCTATCTATCTATCTATCTATCTATCTATCTATCTATCTATCTATCTATCTATCTATCTATCTATCTATCTATCTATCTATCTGTCTGTCTGTCTGTCTGTCTGTCTGCTGTATCTGTCTTTCTATCTTTCTATCTATCTATCCATCCATCCATCCATCCATCCATCGAATTAGCTAGCTTAAATGTTGCAGGTGACATGCCGTAGTCTTTCAAAATCAAAACAATAACTTCGCTAGTTCAAGTAAAATAAATTCTCTTTGTACGGGCTATCTTAAATACTTGGACAGTACGAAAAACCTGAACACTTAACTACGTACAACATAATTTGTCACGAGAGTTATGATATTTACGAAAGACTGTTAGCGCAAAGAATAAAAAATAAAATTGGCGTTTTTATCATAACATCGCGTGATTGCGAAATAACATTGTCGTAGATAGATGGTACTACGCCATTAAGAGATAAAATTGCTTTATAACGAAATAGTATTGCGTTATAACAACGAGTTAACAATGCGATATTACAATCTAACAACGTTATTACAGAAGACATTGCGTTATTACGAGATAGTATTATTTATAACGATAAATAATATAAAGATATACCTGCGTTATTCCGAAAAACATTGTGTTTTTACGAGTAAAGAACATTATTACGATATAGCATTGCGTTGTTACGAGTAAAAGAACGTTATTACCAGATAGCATTGAGTTATTAAAAGAAACATTGCGATTTTGCGAGATAAGTGTCAAAACGAGATAACATTAAGTTATAACGAGAGAGTGTTGCTTTATAACAAAACAGCATTGCGCTCTTACATGATAACATTTTGCCATTGATAAATAATAGTGTATTATTACGAGTTATATATTTTAGAACCTATTGCATGTAATCAAATGAGACGCATATTGCTAAGAAAATTTAAGAATCTTCTACTCTTCAGGAAGAAAAAATAAAACCGATCTCATTCAGATGGTCGCATTTCTTCATAAAGAGATTGGGAAGTCTGGTTGTTTGCGTGGATACAGATGGATGCACACAAAATGTTTGAGTGCCCTTTTGTTGTTGTTGTTGTTGTTGTGCTTAACGCCATTTTTCAGCACAAGATAGGCTATTCATGGCGGCCAGTATTAATGGTGGAGGAAGAAACCGGGAAATCACCGGAAAGAACCACCGACCCACGAGAAGCTACTGGCAGGCTTTCTCACATATCCACATTCGCCGAATCCTAGACTCGAACCCACGCAGACAGAGGTGAGATGGCAGTGATCCGTAACGGACAGCGCTTTAGACCACTCGGCCACTCGGGGCCCCGAGTGCCCTTTTGACAATCGTGAAAATGTCTGAGTTTTCTGTATTATCAAAGGATCGAACTGTGGAAGAGCTATGAGGTGCCGTAGCGGACAAAAGCTGGTCCATTCAGAAAGTTACCTTTGAAATTTTAATGTCATATATCCACAATTCCAATTTCGTGTGTTGTATCAAAAAATGCTTGTCCTTAAATTTCCATTTTCTTAGTCGAGTATTTAGATTATGTCTGTTGAATTAAACAGTGCTGGTTTTATTTTCTATGTCGATGTTTTAGGTTTTGTCGTTTGAATTACACGGCGGTGGTTGAAAGAGTTTATGTTGAAGGTTCCATTTCATATGTTGAATATTTAGATTTCATCTGTTGAATTACACAGCGCTAGTTGAAAATTTTATGTCCAATGTCGAGGGTTTTGATTGTATTTCTAGAATTACATGGCAGTTGTTGACAATTTAATATCATATGTCAAGGGTTTCAATTTGACATGTTGAATCACATTGATTGTGTTGAAAGTTCCATTTCGTATGTTGAGTTTTTAGATTGTATCTGTTGAATTACGCAGCAGTGATTTGACATTTTATTGTGCTTGTCAGAATTTTTTATATGGTGAATTTATGTGTTGGTGTTAAAAGTAACATTACACAATGTCCACTTTAACAATTCAAAATAATATCGAATACTGAGATACATAATTAGTGTATTCAATCATATGACGCCATTACATTTCATGCATTTAAAGTTTGAAAGTTACCATTCACAGGTCGAGAATTACTATGAATTTCTTCGCTAGAGGTCGCTCTCGTGAATGGACCGCATTATTTTTTTTAAAAAAGGATGCTGCTTCTGGTTGCTGTTAAATATAACAGATGAAATCTAAATACTCGTTGTATGAAATGGAACTTTCATCACAAAAAGTTGTATACAACTTGTGAATTAGAAATTCTCGACATGTGATATTGAAATTTCAACCACCGCTGTGTAATTCAAAAGATACTGTAAAATGTCGACATAGGAAATATAACTTTAAACCACCACTGTATAATTCATCACAAAAAATCTAAAATCTCGAGCTAAAAATGTAACTTTAAAGACATGCTATTTGATCAAACACGTTGTGTTGGATTTCTCGACATACGGCATCGAAATTTCAACTGCAACTGTCTCATTAGACCAGTTTTTGTCCCTTACGGCGCCTCATAAAAAGCCACCGCTTGTGACGCCGCATGTTCTTTAGCGATTGACCCGACTACACGTGCCATAAAGATTCTAATGATAAAAACAATGTTGAATATTCATTATTATATGTATGGACGGATTTCGGTGACATGTTATTATTACTCCTTTTAAAAATCTAACACTTTCTCAGCTTGAGCATCATTGTGGAACACGTCCTAGGGCAAGACCTTCTCGGCTGGAACATAAGTATGGGACACGTGACACGCCTCTGGACAAGACCTTGGGAGGAACATAAGTATGGGACACGTTACACGTCTCTGGGCAAGACCTTGGCTGGAACATAAGTATGGAACACGTGACACGTCTCAGGGCAAGACCTTGGCTGGAACATCATCACGTGACACGTCCCAGGGCAAGACATTGGTTGCAACCACATCATACAACAGGTCTCATGTCATAATTGGTACATCAATTAGTGCCCTACTACAACACCAGTCCATCACATTTACAAGTCCCCGATGTAGCAGCAATGGGGTCCTTTATAGCACATAACAATCACCCCATTGATAACTATTTGAAACAACCCTCCCCCCATTCCGTAACTCTGTTTGAAGCCTGAAAAATATTTTATGACACTAGTGCATGTATAAGTATAAGGTAAAATGCTTCAAATACTGAATGCTTGTGAGCTCTGTGTTTTGTCGAAAACAAGTTCTATTTATGGACCATTCATGTTAATTGGTTTTTATGTCCTTTTATACTCGAAGAGTCCGTGATCTAGTTTTATGACAAGGGTTTTAAGGAGCATTTTTAATAACAATTGTATATTTTCGCATCTGACTTGTGATGACAAAGTATCAGTACGAAAACATATATACAATGTAGCATGCACATTTGCACTTCAGTATATATGTGTGTTAGCAGTCGTCATGTATTGTATCAAGGGCATGATACATCCTGGAGGAGCCCATCCTTCACCAAACTGGATGACCGCAGCACAAGTTCACCAAAATAATGTGTCACGTCCTGGTCCAGAGGCCATGGTCGCTGAGATCATTATAAAGTCCTTCCGCCCTGACAGTTGACTTCATCGAGGAAAATGTCTGCCGTGCTAAATCACACTATATTTTACCCATAGTTAGGAGACTCGTGTGGGCTGGAGCATCTTATTCCAGTTTGTACAGATACAATGGACCTGTACCATTGCTCTCAAAACAAGATTAAAACCTTTGAAATGAGATGCTACCCTTAAGATCTTGGGCATCTCATGCATTGACCACATAACCGATAAAGAGGTCCACAATAAGATCAACCCTTATGAAGACCTCCTGGCCATCATGAAAAAAATGCAAACTGAAGTGTTCAAGTAATGCCTTGCGATCATCTGGACTGGCAAAAACAATATTGCAAGGCAACGTGAAAGGGTGCAGAAGAGGAGGTAGCTAGAAAGGACGACAACATTATAGAGTGGACAGGCATGGGATTTGGAGATGCACACAGAACAGCGGAGAAACAGGAAAGATGGAGAGAATTGGTGGTGGATTCATTGGGGGTTCCCCAACAATCTTTTGGATGATAATGCAGTTAAGTTTTCTTATGTAACACAAGAGAGGAACTGTGAAGGCCTTATTGATTGATTTGAAAATGTCTTCATAAGAAAAAAAAAAGAAAAATGATGTAGTTCTTATTATGTAGAGATTTAGTACATAATGTCAGCTTCTGGTACAAATTTACATCTTAATACGAATCTGCTGGCTGATTCTAGTTACTCTTGTCCATAAGAATCGGGTGTAAATCCTCGTCAAGAGGCGAGTCATTCTTTGCTTGGCATTCTTCCTTAAAAAAATGTTCAATATCTAAACTGTCTGCCTGGCACAACGTGTAAAGTATCACTTGCGTGTCACTGTGTAGTCCTGAACTCTAATTCCTCTTAATATTTCAGTTGCTCTGCCAAATTTAGCCTGTAAAAGTTATTGCTCGTCATTCCTGCTAAAGTATAGGCCGCCCACAAATGATCGCCAGACTTCTGTCCTGTGCCATCTCTTCGACCTGACTCCAGGTGTGACCCAGCTTAGTGATTTCCGCCTCAAGGTCACGTCGCCAGGTGTTTCTTGGTCAACTTCTCCGATTGCCTTGAGGGTTCTACCTCAATGCCTGTCCTCTATGTTGCTTGGTGGCTTACGTAGGGTGTGTCCTATCCAACTCCACCTTCTCATCATGATCTCATCCTCTACTGGAAGCTGAGAGGTTCTCTACCACAGGTTGGCTTTGCTGATGGTGTCCGGCCAACGGATCTGGAGAAGTTTTCTTAGACATCTGTTGATGAAGGTCTGGACTCTCTTTACAGTCGACTTGTTGGTTTCTCCATGTCTCTACTCCATACAGTGGGACTGAATTCATGTTGGAGTTGAAGAGTCTGGTCTTGGTAGTCAAGGAAATTTCTCTGGAGCTGCAGATGTTCTTGAGCTGTATGAAAGTTGCTCTCGCCTTTTCGATCCTTGCCTTGACGTCTGCATCTGTGCCACCCTGTTGGTAAAAGGGGGGAGGTGTGAAATCATCATGTCTGTGATGTCTTTTTCATTTCGAGTATAGATAAATAAATCCACAAGCAAGAGCTTTTTAATGACAAACGTTTTCTGAAACAACCATGTAGTTTGCTCTATTGCTTGTCTGTGACAAAACTTAATTTTTCTACATTATTTTATACAAGTACTATGTTTTCCTTTTCAACTTCATGTCAGTTCTTTTCTTTATCTTTTACCATAAACAAACATAAAAGTACCTTAGTTCTATCAAACAACACTTTTTAAATCACTACCTATATTCAACATTGCAAGTTTCATATATGCGTATGTTTGTAATAGTCAGAGAAATACTATAGTTGTGTGGAAAGCCGTGTCTCACTATGTTCAGCTTCTACCTACCACTTTGTCGCTGCTTGCATAAATGTCCATTAAATGTATTGTGGGGATGTCAATCAATGGTTTGAAAGTCATAAACCAACTATAGTTACTTAGTTAATTAGTTTGTTATATGGTGGTCAAGGACATAGATGATTTTCTAGTTATGTAAACAGGGTTTATTCCTAGGGGCATGAAGACACCATGGGATAAAAACCTGGAGGCATAAATCTGGGACCAAGTTGGGTTTAGAACGAAAGTAAACTGTTCACATTTTACATTTACAATATTCAAAGTATAAAAGCATAATTCATTCAAATTGACAATAAACTGTAACAAAATATGCAAAAACTGATGGTTGTTTTAAACTTAAGCAACAGTGACCTCTTCCAATGAAAAAGGACTCCACATCAATGAAAAAGAGCATCACTGCTCCCTCAACATTAGGTAGTAAAAGTTTCGTAAAGTTCCAAAGAGTTTTTTTTAGTGTTATGGACACGAATAAAGAAAATAAGAGAAAAAAGTTGAAGAAAAAACACGTAGACTTTGTCTTGACGCCATGGAAGACACTGCTACCACGACTTAGTAATCTCCTCTAATATTTTGTTTCTCTCAAAAAGAGGACTCATATGTAGCGTATTTTGATACTGACTTCAGAAGTCAATGGAAAATTGGATGCAAAGCACAGTGGGTATCTTTTATTCCTTTGTGATTACCATTCCGTATTTAATCACGCATGCGATTAGACTTCAGTACTGAAAATATTCGTTTATTAACAAATACTTATTTGAATAATTTGCATGGAAGCAAACTTATAATAATATTTATCAAGATAGTTGACGCTAAAGTTACTATCCTTTTTTATTTTTTTGGAATAGACCGATTTAATTTTGTTCGCATTGATTTCGGATATTCTACCAGAATTCAGACTGATTTGTTTGCGCACAATCAATTTGATGATTTCTGAGTAAAGCTTGCATTTTGTGTAAGACAGTATTCTCCACTCCCATATCAGTGCACTTTATGCGAGGGTAACCTTTCCAACACCTAGCTGCTTCTATGAAATGAAAGGTAACACTATTTCGTTACATGGCGATAACTGGCTTCCGTATATATTCATCTTTGAGTGTACAGTGTTCAATTTTATTTGTGCAAACTTCTTTCTTTTGATTAGCTGAAATTCAGATTTTAAATTTTGAAAAAAGTTAAATGTTAATTCTCCTCGTCTGACTTTCAGATCTGCCATGGTGTCCATGTTGGTGATCTAATTGCAGCACCTGTAACCCCTTTCCGTACAGATGGGTATGGCGGTTCATATTCTCACTTTGGTCATTACCATGTATTTTGGTTTAATTACTTCGAATAAGTAAAGCAAATATCATTCAGTGTAATTAATTATAACTGCTAGCTATTATATTTATTACACATGTGCAAAAACTATTTAATCAATGGCCACTACTACTACTACTACTACTAATAATAA
The DNA here is from genome assembly GCA_016746295.1 of Potamilus streckersoni. NCBI lineage: Eukaryota > Metazoa > Mollusca > Bivalvia > Unionida > Unionidae > Potamilus > Potamilus streckersoni. Next base: position 305,773 of record JAEAOA010001893.1, read on the forward strand.
TAATAATAATAATAATTGTTATTTTTATTATTTTTATTATTTAATATATATATTATATATATAATAATTATCATTATTATTATTATTATTATTATTATTATTATTATTATTATTATCTTACATTGTCGAAGGTCAGGTGAGTCCATTGTATGGCCCATCTGTGTCGTGCATCGTGTGCCAACTTTAAACGACTTGTCAAAAAACTCTAAATAGAATTTGACCAAATTTTAGGAAAGTATCTTGACATGACGACAGTTCAACTTCATACAAATTATTATTACATTCTTGACCATGCACCATCCGTTGCATAATATTAGTCAAGTGTGACTGAGTCAATGTATTTATAGACATACTTTAATACGATATCAAATATGACCGCCTTTACAAAACAATTGGAAAGGTTTTCAAGGACTTCTCAGAAGTTATATTTTAAAATAATGTTCAACAGAATTTAACCATATTTGACACAGTACAACCGATGCTGGTCCAACTTTAAGTGTGGTTGCCATTAATAAGAATAAAAACTTTTAAATTACTTAATATCTCCAAAACAGAATTTCATCATATTGGACCGAAAACATTCTGCCGATGCCATGCATATTTCATTTGTATTGTGTCCATGACCTCTATCCATAATGGAATCAGAGGTTTAGCCTCACTCACTATTTCCATGCTTTTATGTTGTTTATAAGTTATAAATAAGTTGTTTACTGATATCTGAGTTCAAGGTTTAGCCTCATTTACAAAGGTAGAATCTTCTGGAAGAGAACTTGTGACACACACCCTGGTCATTATTATTGTGTCTTAAGTTTTTATATAAAATTATATTAACTAATTATTATTCATTCCAATTTATGTTCACTCTTTAGAATTATATACTGTAGTGTTCAAATATAATTTGAGAGGAATCATTTATTTAAACTAAATTAGAATTGCAAAGTTCTCATTGTTATTTTGGAGTAAAATGCTAGTTTTAGATTATTGTGAATTCAGTCCATGACATTCGGAATAATATCACTGAGATACATCAGGACTGTTGGTACATCAAGTTATTCAAGATTGTTAGAACATGTGCACATTCACTACTTGAATTCAGTCAGAACACTCTATACTTTGGAATTTTGGTAGAACTCTTGAAAACATTTTGGATTTAATTCATAATACTGCAAGTTCCTCTTAGGTTTTCACTTTGTAACTTGAAAATTAAATAATTTGTTAATTTTAATAAATTGGTTGGTTTCTTTGTTTTGCTACTTTAAGACAATAAAGTCTGTACACTATGGATACCTTTCCACTCTTGTGCAGATGATGCGGACTTGCCATTAAAGTTTGCATCGCTGCTAAAAAAAACATGAAAAAGAACTTCAAATGACATCTTCCAACCAATTTAATTTAAATTAATTTTCCCAGATCAGATTGAAAACACTATGACATGAAGATAATAGAATTCGTAGAGAAGATGCCAGTATTGAATCAGAGATGTCTGCAATTTTTAAGTAGAACAATAAACCTTTTTTTAAAAGATTTCTTTTCAAACAAATCTATAGATCCCCATTGTGGTCTATTTTTTGTTAGTTTATAAATCTTCACACAGAAAATTGTAAACCACAGCCCCAAAATTATTACAGAGTGCAGTATTTTTCTTTCTTTTCAAAAAATTATTTAAATAATAATATATTTTTCTTTGCAGAGAGATCAACTTTGATGTGTTTGATTCTTGTCTGAGCTTTTTAGAGAAATGGCACTTCAATGGCCTTTTTGGTATGTTGTCATGAATGTCTGATATGCACAAATTTACCTGAAAAATCTAATCTGTTACACATTTACTTGAACATATCTTACCTGTACACAATTACCTGAATATATCTTTTAAAAGTACACATTTACCTGAAGACATCTGATCTGTTTATGTTTACCCAAAATAAGTGATTTATGTTGGCATAGTGCTCAATTGAAATGAGAAATGATAAATATTTTAGCTACATAAAACAAATATATTAAAATGTAAAAATAATTTTATATTCCTAGGCAGACACATAGAATTGTTTCAGAGATAAATGAATCAATGTTTCTACACAGTATTCATTTCGGTCGTAAGCAAATATCCAGTACATAATAATTATATAGAAAATTGATGGGATATCAATGAGTTTTGCAAGGATATATTGAGAGAAAATATATACTTTGCCCAAGAATAAGACTAATTATAAATGAAATAAATGTTGATCAATAAGGATTTTGTAAGTTTAGGTTGAATTAGTTCATTTGCTGGATAACAGATAAACATAAAAATCATGATTTTAACACTGCATAATTTGCATATTTGAAAGGGATTTCCTAAGAGAAAAAAATGTGGAAAATGCACATCTACTTTGTTTATCAAAAGGATTTTTTTGATACAGCATTTATTATTTGATAACTGTAGATAATCTTTTCTTATATATGGGTGTATAGTATGTGCGCTGTATTAATGATATACCATGAGATATATAAAGTTTTGATTTAAAGGCGACAAGGCTTGAAATGCTATATCAATAGAGATTTTAATAATAGACTTCCTATAATACCTCATTAGTCATAAATGAAAATGGTGCTAATCTTACATACAGTATGGTTCTCGACATCTATAAACACGTCTATCACAAATGACTTTCATAAAAATATTGCTGTCATTACCTCCTCATGAATGAAGGATCATTACAACATAGGGTTTTCATCAAAAACTTAGAAAGGTGTCGACCTTGTCCTAAATTAAAATGATGCCAAGCTGACATCTAATATGTACACCACAGCAGCTAATTTAAAGATCTTGTTATTGCTAAAGAATATCAGAAATGTTTTCAAACTTGGTAGTAAGAAGGACGAAATTATCTTATCTTGAATGCCTGGAAATTCTTTTCAACCATTAGAGTATCAATTGGCAGATAAAAACAATGAGTATGATCATCTCACACCTAGAGAGTGAATTTTTTTCTTTCATTGTTGAGCATCTGGTGTGTTGTGTATGAGGGTGTTTAATTAACATTTTTAGCACACAACAGCCTGACCTATGTTCATACAACAGCCAGACCTGTGTTTATATAATAGCCAGATTATTGATTATACAACAGTCAAACACATGACTATACAATAGCCACTTTTTTCATACAACATCCAAACCTATGTTAATACAACAGCCAGACCTGTGTCCATACAACAGCCAGACCTATTTTCATACAAGAGCCAGACATTCCCACAATAGCCAGACCTATGTACATGTAACAGCCAAACCTATGTCCATACAATAGCCAGACCTTTTCTCTCACAACAGCCAGACCTTTTCTTATACCACAGCCCAACATATGTTCTGACAACAGCCAGACCTATGTTTATATAACAGCCATATCTATGTTCATGTAATAGCCAAACCCACATCCATACTATTGCCAGACCTTTCTTTGTGCAATGACCAGACCTATTTTTATACAACAGCCATAGCTTGTTCATACAACAGCCAGACCTACGTTCATGCAACAGCCAGACCTATGTTCCGACAACAGACAGACCTATGTCCTTACCACAGCCTGACCATTGTCCATACAACAGCCAGACTTTTCCATGCAACAGCCTTACCCAAGTTCATACAACAGTCAAACCCATGTTCATACAACAGCTGGACCATGCAACAGCCATACCTATGTCCATACAACAGCCAGACCTTTTCCATGTAACAGCCATACCCATGTCCATACAACAGCCATACCTATGTTCATATAACAGCCATACCTATGTTAATATAACAGCCATACCTATGTTCATACAACAGCCATACCCATGTTCATACAACAGCCAAACCCATGTCCATACAACAGCCATACATATGTCCATACAACAGCCATACCTATGTTCATACAACAGCCATAACTATGTCCATACAACAGCCAGACCTATGTTCATACAACAGCCATACATATGTTCAGGCAACAGAAATACCTTTATTCATACAGCAGCTAAACCTATGATCATGCAGTAGTGAGACCTATGTCCATTCCCCTGTCAGATCTATATTTGTACAAAAATAATGCAAATAGAGAATCCATCATTGTTATCTACTCAAATGTTTATCTCTTTAAAAGGGGATGCAATAGAATGCCAATACAAGTAGAAGAAGCCTATAAGAAAATGGTATTTATTTTGAAGACTTCAAAGCTAATACTACTCATAAAATGCCAACTTACATGTTATTTTTTTAAGTAGATATCATTTTATTTTTCATTCAGTAAATGGAACACTCTCAGAAGGTATGAACCAGAGCCAAAAGGAACGGAAACAGTCAGCAGAAAAATGGATAGAGGTTGCTAGAGGCAGGTAGGTTCTATAAAATTAGTATACAGTATTCTTTTTTACAAGTTTATAAATGTCAGTCAGTGTCCTGGGTGACCAAGTGATCTAAAGTGCTTGCCTTTACTGATTACTGCCATCTCCCTCTGTCCACCTGGGTTCAAGTCTCTGGCTCAACCAATGTGGTGATGTGAGAAATCTTGCCAGAAGCCTCCATGGGATATTGGCTCTTACAGGGCTTTTACTGGGTTCTTTCTGCATAAGTTATATTGGCTGCCATTTATGGTCAATCATATACTGCAAATGTCATTGAACTCACAACACCAGAAATAACATAGCCTACAGTACCAAATTCACACTTTGGATTAATTTACATGTTTACATGAAAATAATGTTACTTTGCAGAGATTATGCAATAAACCTGAGAACCCACAAAAATGGACCAGGCTTCCTATTAGGACCAGTCTCAATCTACACCAGGCTTCCTATTAGGACCAGTCTCAATCTACATCAGGCTTCCTATTAGGACCAGTCTGAATGTAGACCAGGCTTCCTATTAGGACCAGTCTGAATGTAGACCAGGCTTTCTATTAGGACCAGTCTGAATCTAGAACAGGCTTCCTATTAGGACCAGTCTGAATGTAGACCAGGCTTCCTATTAGGATTAGTCTGAATCTAGACCAGGCTTCCTATTAGGACCAGTCTGAATCTAGACCATGCTTCCTATTAGGACCAGTCTGAATCTAGACCATGCTTCCTATTAGGACCAGTCTGAATCTAGACCAGGCTTCCTATTAGGACCAGTCTGAATCTAGACCAGGCTTCCTCTTAGGACCAGTCTGAATCTAGACCAGGCTTCCTATTAGGACCAGTCTGAATCTAGACCAGGCTTCCTATTAGGACCAGTCTGAATCTAGACCAGGCTTCCTATTAGGACTAGTCTCAATCAACACCAGACTTCCTATTAGGACCAGTCTCAATCTAGACCAGGCTTCCTATTAGGACCAGTCTGAATCTAGACCAGGCTTCCTATTAGGACCAGTCTGAATCTAGACCAGGCTTCCTATTAGGACCAGTCTGAATCTAGACCAGGCTTCCTATTAGGACCAGTCTGAATCTAGACCAGGCTTCCTATTAGGACCAGTCTGAATCTAGACCAGGCTTCCTATTAGGACCAGTCTCATTCTAGACCATGCTTCCTATTAGGACCAGTTTAAATCTAGACCAGGCTTCCTATTAGGACAAGTCTGAATCTAGACCATGCTCCCTATTAGGACTAGTCTCAATCAACACCAGGCTTCCAATTAGGACCAGTCTGAATCTAGACCAGGATTCCTATTAAGACTAGTCTCAATCAACACCAGGCTTCCTATTAGGACCAGTCTAATTCTAGACCATGCTTCCTATTAGGACCAGTCTGAATCTAGACCAGGCTTCCTATTAGGACCAGTCTAAATCTGGACCAGACTTCCTATTAGGACCAGTCTGAATCTAGACCATGCTCCCTATTAGGACTAGTCTCAATCAACACCAGGCTTCCAATTAGGACCAGTCTGAATCTAGACCAGGCTTCCTATTAAGACTAGTCTCAATCAACACCAGGCTTCCTATTAGGACCAGTCTAATTCTAGACCATGCTTCCTATTAGGACCAGTTTGAATCTAGACCAGGCTTTTTATTAGGACCAGTCTGAATATAGACCAGGCTTCCTATTAGGACCAGTCTCAATCTAGACCAAGCTTCCTATATGGACCAGTCTCAATCTAGACCAGGCTTCCTATTAGGACCAGTCCAAATCTAGACCAGGCTTCCTATTAGGACTAGTCTGAATCTGAACCATGCTTTCTATTAGGACCAGTCTAAATCTAGACCAGGCTTCCTATTAGGACCAGTCTGAATCTAGACCAGGCTTCCTATCAGGACCAGTTTGAATCTAGACCAGGCTTCCTATTAGGACCAGCCTAATCTAGACCAGACTTCCTATTAGGACCAGTCTGAATCTAGACCAGGCTTCCTATTAGGACTAGTCTCAATCAACACCAGGCTTCCTATTAGGACCAGTCTAATTCTAGACCATGCTTCCTATTAGGACCAGTTTGAATCTAGACCAGGCTTCCTATTAGGACCAGTCTGAATCTAGACCAGGCTTCCTATTAGGACTAGTCTCAATCAAAACCAGGCTTCCTATTAGGACTAGTCTCAATCAACACCAGGCTTCCTATTAGGACCAGTCTGATTCTAGACCATGCTTCCTATTAGGACCAGTTTGAATCTAGACCAGGCTTCCTGTTAGGACCAGTCTGAATCTAGACCAGGCTTTCTATTAGGACCAGTCTGAATCTAGACCAGGCTTCCTATTAGGACCAGTCTGAATCTAGACCAGGCTTCCTATTAGGACCAGTCTGAATCTAGACCAGGCTTCCTATTAGGACCAGTTTGATTCTAGACCAGGCTTCCTGTTAGGACCAGTCTGAATCTAGACCAGGATTACTATTAGGACCAGTCTGAATCTAGACCAGGCTTCCTATTAGGACCAGTCTAAATCTAGACCAGACTTCCTATTAGGACCAGTCTGAATCTAGACCAGGCTTCCTATTAGGACTAGTCTCAATCAACACCAGGCTTCCTATTAGGACCAGTCTAATTCTAGACCATGCTTCCTATTAAGACCAGCTTGAATCTAGACCAGGCTTCCTATTAGGACCAGTCTGAATCTAGACCAGGCTTCCTATTAGGACTATTCTCAATAAACACCAGGCTTCCTATTAGGACCAGTCTGAATCTAGACCAGGCTTCCTATTAGGACTAGTCTCAATAAACACCAGGCTTCCTATTAGGACCAGTCTAATTCTAGACCATGCTTCCTATTAGGACCAGTTTGAATCTAGACCAGGCTTCCTATTAGGACCAGTCTAATTCTAGACCATGCTTCCTATAAGGACCAGTTTGAATCTAGACCAGGCTTCCTATTATGGCCAGTTTGAATCTAAACCAGGCTTCCTATTAGGACCAGTCTGAATCTAGACCAGGCTTCCTATTAGGGCTAGTCTCAATGAACACCAGGCTTCCTATTAGGACCAGTCTGAATCTAGAACAGGCTTCCTATTAGGACTAGTCTCAATCAACACCAAGCTTCCTATTAGGACCAGTCTAATTCTAGACCATGCTTCCTATTAGGACCAGATTGAATCTAGACCAGGCTTCCTATTAGGACCTGTTTTAATCTAGACCACGCTTCCTATTAGGACCAGTCTGATTCTAGATCAGGCTACCTATTAGGACCAGTCTGAATCTAGACCAGGCTTTCTATTAGGACCAGTCTGAATCTAGACCAGGATTCCTATTAGGACCAGTCTCAATCTAGACCAGGCTTCCTATTAGGACCAGTCTGAATCTAGACCAGGCTTCCTATTAGGACCAGTCTGAATCTAGACCAGGCTTCCTATTAGGACCAGTCTGAATCTAGACCAGGCTTCCTATTAGGACCAGTCTGAATCTAGACCAGGCTTCCTATTAGGACCAGTTTGAATCTAGACCAGGCTTCCTATTAGGACCGGTCTGAATCTAGACCAGGATTCCTATTAGGACCAGTTTGAATCTAGACCAGGCTTCCTATTAGGACCACTCTGAATCTAGACCAGGCTTCCTATTAGGACCAGAGTGAATCTAGACCAGGCTTCCTATTAGGACCAGTCTGAATCTAGACCAGGCTTCCTATTAGGACCAGTCTGAATCTAGACCATGCTTCCTATTAGGACCAGTCTGAATCTAGACCAGGCTTCCTATTAGGACCAGTCTGATTCTAGACCAGGTTTCCTATTAGGACCAGTCTGAATCTAGACCAGGCTTCCTATTAGGACCAGTCTGAATCTAGCTGCCATCATGAACATTGATCTGTATCAAGATCTTTTTTTTTACTCATAGGTCCTCAATACTGTCTGTCACAGTTGGTGATAAGCTTAGTCTATGCTTGATTAAATTCCTTACAATGTTAATTACTTGTATACTAATAAGCCTACATATATATGCACTTCACATATTTTTGATAACATGTAAATAACCAACTTTCACTTATTGACCAACAATATTTATTATGTGCAGCATGTTTCGCACTCTTTCTATTCCAACTAATCTATTTACAAGCTCTGCTTTATCCCAGTTTTCATGGCATGAATCTAGATAGAGCTCATTATTCTAACCCCCACCCTATTATATAATTCCAATCCATCAAAGGTTAACCTCTTAGAGGATGTTGTTACCTTATGGATAGATCAACAATGTTCATATGGCCAGACATTATCATGGTTTATATGAAGTGCAGTGACTCAGAATGCATGACTTAAATGATGAAATGGCAGTCAATCAAAGGTCAAGCCCCTCCGTTAGCTCTTACTAAATGTGGGTATTTATGTGCAGCTGGATCTGCTAAAACAAGTGCCTTGACCTGGAGCATGGAACATGGCAAAGATAAGATCAGGACTGAAACAAATAACTATCTAATCTCATGTTTACAGTGCTTACTTCTCATCTACACAATTATATTCTTTTGTCAAATGATGTTCAGTTGTTCAGCTTATGTTTTTCATTTTTCAAGTGATGTTCAAATGTTTAGCCTACAATGTTCTTTTGTTGAGGGATGTTCAATTTTTCAACCTATAGTGTTCTTCTGTTGAATGATTTACAATTGTTCAGCCTAGTGCTCTTCTGTCAAGTGATTTTGAATTATACAGTCTATAGTGTTTTCATGTCAAGTGATATTCATTTGTTCAGCCTATAGTGCTCTTATGTCAAGGGATGTTCAATTGTTGAGCCTTTAGTGTTCTTTTATCAAGTGATTTATAATAAGGAAAGTCCAAAACCCTAATCCAAATAAGCATAATTACTTCTCCTGTTAATAATGATCATGATATTAACCCCATACACAGATATAATAATTTACCTATGTATTAGTTGTTTACAAAAAATGAAATTAAAAAAAGTCAATTTGGTCAAGCAGAAATGAACTCAATTTTGGATGACAAGGTCAAGTGTAGAATACAATGTTAGATTACAATAGCCTGTCATGAAATAAAATTTTAAAAAATCCCTAACAAACAGTTAAATATTTTTAATGGAGGTGATATTCTTTTGTTCAGCCTAGTGTTCTTTTGTATAGTGATATTCAATTGTTTAGCCTATAGTGTTCTATAGTCAAGTGATATTCACTAATTTAGCCTAGTTGTCATTTGTAGAGTGATGTTCAATTGTTCAGCCTAGTTCATGTTCTTTTGTCAAGTGATATTCAGTTGTTCAATCTATAGTGTTCTTTTGATGAGTGATTTTCATTTGTTCATTCCATCATGTTCTTTTTTCAAGTGATATTTATTTGTTCAACTTATAATGTTCTTTTGTCAAGTAATGTTCAGTTGTTCAGTCAATAGTGTTCTTGTCGAGTGATATCCATTTGTTCAGTCTATAGTGTTTTTTGTCAAGTGATATTTAGTTGTTCAGTCGAGTGTTCTTAAAGTCAAGTGATACTCAATTGTTCAGTATATAGTGTTCTTTTGTCAAGTGATATTTAGTTCTTCAGTCTAGAGTGTTCTTAGAGTCAAGTGATACTCAATTGTTCAGTATATAGTGTTCTTTTGTCAAGTCATATTTAGTTGTTCAGTCTAAAGTGTTCTTAGAGTCAAGTGATACTCAATTGTTCAGTCTATAGTGTTCTTTTGTCAAGTGATATTTAGTTGTTCAGTCTAGAGTGTTCTTAGATTCAAGTGATAATTGTTCAGTCTATAGTGTTCTTTTGTCAAGTGATATTCAGTTGTTCAGCCTATTGTGCCCTTCTCTTTTTTTAGCTTGACTCTCCTCTCAAGTAGAAAGGTAAAAGTTTGACTCCTGCCGATACCAGACTGGGTTGAATGCTGTGGTTTGTCTCTGAGCATGACTTTTCAATCAAATTGCCATGGAACTATATAACCCATTGATGTGCTGAGGTACTGTCAAATCAATTTTTTTTTATTAAACATTTGCCCCTGTATTTCCTAAGGCAGAACTGCCATGAGACAATGTGACTTGAATGATAACTGAGTGATACCATGTAAATTAATATATGTTTTTCCATTCATACAGAATGCCAGTTATTGTCCATGTTGGAACTGGGAATCTAAAAGACTCAAGATACCTGGTAAATAAAAACAGTCATTGAATATAAACAAAAATATGAAGGTTGCAGTCTGCAAGACAGTTTAGATTTCTAATTTCAACATACTTTTTTGAAACAATTGTTTTACTTTTTGCATAATGTGAAGTGAAAATCAAGACTCCCAACAACACAAATGAACAAGATGAATCCTATGATCCAATTATTTTTCCTTTTTCTTTTTAATTTTCTTTTTATTTTATTTTCTTTCTTTATTATAAATGACCATTTTAGTTTCTAATTAGCTCAGACATTACCAAAATTCTTTAATTACACCTCGACCATGACACATTTGGTAAAAGAATTCCATTTTTAATACAGTATTACAGTTAGCATAAGTGCCACTTATCTCCCTCTCTTTCTGCCCCCCCCCTCCTCTTCTGCCTATGCTTAGGCTTTACAAAATTAGCAAATTAAAACTCGACAAACTAGCTTTGGAAGTTCAAATACTCACTGGGGAATGGAATCCCCCATACAGAAGTTCAAATACTCACTGGGGAATGGCATCCTACATACAGAAGTTCAAATACTCACTGGGGAATGGAATCCCCCATACAAAAGTTCAAATACTCACTGGGGAATGGTATCCTAAATAGAAAAGTTCAAATACTCACTGGGGAATGGCATCCTACATACAAAAGTTCAAATACTCACTGGGGAATGGTATCCTACATACAAAAGTTCAAATATTCACTGGGGAATGGAATCCTACATACAAAAGTTCAAATACTCACTGGGGAATGGCATCCTACATACAAAAGTTCAAATACTCACTGGGGAATGGCATCCTACATACAAAAGTTCAAATACTCACTGGGGAATGGTATCCTACATACAAAAGTTCAAATACTCACTGGGGAATGGTATCCTAAATACAAAAGTTCAAATATTCACTGGGGAATGGAATCCCCCATACAGAAGTTCAAATACTCACAGGGGAATGGAATCCCCCATACAGAAGTTCAAATACTCACTGGGGAATGGTATCCTACATACAGAAGTTCAAATACTCACTGGAGAATGGCATCCTACATACAAAAGTTCAAATACTCACTGGGGAATGGTATCCTAAATACAAAAGTTCAAATACTCACTGGGGAATGGCATCCTACATACAAAAGTTCAAATACTCACTGGGGAATGGTATCCTACATACAAAAGTTCAAATACTGACTGGGGAATGGTATCCTAAATACAAAAGTTCATATATTCACTGGGGAATGGAATCCCCCATACAGAAGTTCAAATACTCACTGGGGAATGGCATCCTACATACAAAAGTTCAAATACTCACTGGGGAATGGCATCCTAGATACAGAAGTTCAAATACTCTCTTGGGAATGGCATCCTAGATACAGAAGTTCAAATACTCTCTTGGGAATGGCATCCTAGATACAGAAGTTCAAATACTCTCTTGGGAATGGCATCCTAGATACAAAAGTTCAAATACTCACTGGGGACTGGCATCCTAGATACAGAAGTTCAAATACTCTCTTGGGAATGGCATCCCCCATATGGAGCATATCACAGATGAGGTATACAGCACTGCATTTTCATGTGTACAATCCATGTTACCTATGATAAGCACTTGAAGAGTGAACCTTGACTAGAGTGCATTCCATACCAGTGTAGACTGACAGTGGAACACATTCTTGTATCAACCTTGACTGGAGTGCATACCATACCAGAGTAGACTGACAGTGGAACACATTCCTGTGTATACCTTGATTGCATTCCATACCATACCAGATAGACTGATAGTAGACTACATTTTTGTTGTCATCTATTGATGTCAATATAGTGAGAAAAAATTCTTGTGTCATGTTTTGTGTTTTTTGTGTGTTGTGTATTGACTTCAGTGCAGTGAGAAAAATGTTTTTCTTGTCTCATGTATTGACAGCAATGCAGTCAGACAAAAGTTTCTTGATATCGACTTAATTATTTTGTTTTGATCATGTGCAACAAGATGTTTGAACATGCAAATGAATACAACTAATATAAGAAACTTCTGCCCCCAGTGATGAAACTTTCACCTTCTGAACATTCCACTTTTATTGAATGAAGGTTAATTAGCTGTAATATTTTAGCTTGTAAGAGTACTCATTTTTCATTTTGGAAGGGTTTACCTTCCTAAAGAATCAAACAGTTTCTTTACTGTTACATTGTTATAACCTATCATCAGTGATTGTGCATTGCGCCATTAAACATACAAACATATATACAGACACATGCATTTATTTGTCATTTTTCCAGGCTGAGCATGCACAGGAAATTGGAGCTACAGCATTTGCTGCTTTACCACCTACCTACCACAAACCAGCCAGTGTAGGTGAGAGAACTTACAGATACTGTATCTGTCTGATATAAGTATAATGTTGATTACAGTGAAGATGATGATGATGATGATGATGATGATGATGATGATTATGATATCATCAACATGATAATCATTAAATTGTTTAAACGTTTCTCAAAATACATATGAATGGAATGCTAGTAGATTTTACATGGCAACAACTAAAAATACCAAAATGCTTATATTTGGTCTGCAAATGGTATTTCTATTTGGAGGTATCTGTAACAGAGCATTTTTCCTCTACTGTATATACTCACTTGTAAGTTGAGCCAAACTGCAAACAAGGTCCTGATTTGCCATAGACTCGTGTGCCTTTAAATCAGGGTCTATGCAGTTTGTTATACTGATTACTATTAACAAATTGCACAGACCCATATCTGATGTTGTATAATGTGCCAGCAGATCCTGGTCCGTGAAACTGTCAAACGGACTCATCTTATAAATGAATATAAAGGCAGTTTAACATAAAGTTCTTGCTTATAGAAATGATATGGAGTTTAAGCTCAAATTGTCTGCAAATATCAAAAGAAAGTGGTCAGATTACCATAAGGAAACATGTTCACTTTTGGTTTGTCACTGGATGCAAGAGGAAAAAGCACAAAAACCATTGCAGTGGAAACAGCACAAAAAGATGAAAGTAGAAATAAAATAATTTACTCCATATTTGAATGCAATATTTATAAATGACACAAACAGTATGTTGACTGTGAATTACTTTGAAGTGCTTTCACACTGACAGAAATAAAATAAGGAATCTAATTTTGTCCATTTATAATGTATTTTGTATGTGGAAAAGAAAACATTTTCATAATCCTTAAAATTTTCATACATAATTTTCTTGTGTTCTTATTTTACAAAAAATCACAAAATATATCATTATTTTAGTTCATTTTTGTTTTTCAGAGATACTGGTGGATTATATGACCCAACTGGCAACAGCAGCACCTAAACTTCCTTTTTACTTTTATGAGTATAATGTTACTACTGGGGTGTACTGTAAGTAGTCTCAACAATGTCACGTGTGTACTTATATGTTTATCAATTTTATATGTGTACTTATATGTTTACCACCACATCTGTATACATATATGTTTACCATCACATCTGTGTACTTATATGTTTACCATCACATCTATATATTTGTCTTTACCATCACAACTGTGTACTTATGTTTACCATCACATCTGTGTACTTATATGTTTACCATTATATCTGTGTACTTATATGTTTACCATTATTCTGCGTACTTATATGTTTACCACCACATCTGTGTACATATATGTTTACCATCACATCTGTATATTTATATCTTTACCATCACAACTGTTTACTTATGTTTACCACCATATCTATGTACTTATATGTTTACCATCACATCTGTGTACATGTTTACCATAATATCTGTGTACTTATATGTTTGCCACCACATCTATATATTTATGTCTTTACCATCACAACTGTGTACTTATGTTTACCATAATATCTGTGTACATATGTTTACCATCACATCTGTGTACTTATATGTTTGCCATCACATCTATATATTTAAGTCTTTACCATCACAATTGTGTTTGTATGTTTACCATTATATATATCTACTTATATGTTTACCATCACATTTATATATTTATGTCTTTACCATCATATCGGTGTATTTATATGTTTATATAAGTATATGCATGTAGAGACTGACAGACACAGCAAGAGAGAGAGAGAGAGTATATGTGTAATTAGACTGATGTTTAGATAGTAATTTCTTTTGTTGATTTTAAAGGCATTTTAACAATTTATTGAGTAGCCAGGTGCCTTTCCCAAGGAGAGACCACACCTTAATATGTCCAATACTCAGGAACTAAAATGGATGAATGAATGGAGGGAGGGAGACATCTAAAGTCATCCAGTATAAAATTTATTGCAAGAATTACTTCTTAAGGTTTCAAAACAAGGCAGCTGCTAATACCATTTTTGTATAAGTCTTTGGTATGACATGGCCAGGGTTCAAACCCGTGACTTGCATCCGAGGCATATACTCTAACCACTTAGGCCACTGTAGAGTTCAAAATACAACATGCAATGTATATACAATTGTGCAGCATGGTTTCCCAAGCATGAACCGCCATTTTTTTTCTACTGAGATGGAGATTCCACTCACCATTGATGAATGTATTAAAGATTGTTGTCCATTTTTATTTCTGTAATGTGAATTAATAAAAATGTTTGCAAATAGTTTTGGTAACATAATAAATATTGGTTGAAAAATGTTTTATTTTGGAACCTTTGGTGTCATAATTTTGAGGTCTAAGGAACACAGCCCATCACATTTCTAATGTATCCTATAGGAAAAATTACTTTGAGTCACATATATTCAAACACAGACAAGCATTATATGCTAAATTGGGGGTTTACGGTAATTTAAGACAAACTGCTTAGAAAAGTGTATATGTTCATGGCATAATGAGGAATCCTTCATAGTAGATTTTATTTTTTCAGTGAACATACCAGAATTCCTGAGACTTGCAGATAAGTGCATTCCCAATTTAGCTGGAGTAAAGCACACATCACCAGAGTTGCCAGCGCTTGTTAACTGTGCCAGGGCGTGTAATGGGAAATTTAACATCCTTACTGGAACATTGGAGGCAAGTATACTGGTATTCTTTTGCTCAAATTTGCACCCTTTAGGGTGATATCCTTAAACACAAATGACACAAAAACAAGAACGGAAATAGACACTAGAGTTAGGGAATCAGTTAAAGTTAGAGGACTGATTCATCATAAGTAATGAACCACCAATTTCAGTTGGAGATATTATCAGTGTTTTTTCAGAGACAAGGCCATTTTTGCATACTTGGTAACTTGTTTTCATCCCATAACTTTAAACGGTTGATAGACACAAGTTTTCAACATATATTTTTTGTTGCTTTTTCTTTACTATTAACAACAGAAAGCTGTATTAACAAGAGCTATCATTCATTAATTTGATTTTTCCTGGAATATTTTGCTTTGAAAAATCTAAAAAGAACAAATTAATCACATATAGTTGATACTTTTCTTCCCATTTTTGATTATTGTAATCAATCATCACACCATTATTATATGGCCAGTATTAGTTTCCAGATAGTTCAGCCAAGCTTCACCCTTCAAAACTGTCTAACTTCAATGTTACGAAAATAAAACTTTAAGCTAGACCAGGATTTGATGCATTTGATTGGTCAATCTTAAGTCTGACTAAATTTCAGCCAATCTGATTATTGGATTCTAGACTCTCTAGTCTTACATTCCATTGACCTGTATTTTGTAAGTATAGTTCTGATAGTGAGGTCAGTCTGCAGATATAGAGTAAACCTGCCTTTGTGAGTACTTCATGATAGTGAAAGTTCCTTAAACAGCACTGTTAGGATCAAAGCAATTGTCCATTTGATTGAGGTGGGAAGTATAAAAGGATTAAATCAGAATTAGAAGGCCTTATTGGGAAATATCAGGCCATTCAACAAAGGCCAAACAACAACATAGGTCATGTTACAAAACCGCCAGTCTATACAAAGTGCTGGATACAAAGGGCCAGTCTACAGAGAAGACCAGGTTACAAAGTGACCAGTCTACAGAGTATAGCAAGTTACATGAGTTCTGGTTTCAAAGGTGCCAGGTTACAAAGGGGTCAATACAGAGAGGCCAGGTTACAAAGGGGTCAATACAGAAAAGACCATGTTACAAAGGGGCACGTCTATAGAGGAGGCGAGGTTATAAAGAAGCCAGAAAACAGATGCAGACATGTTATAAAAAGGGCTAGACTAAATAAGAAGCCAGGTTACAAACGGGCCAGTTTAAGGAAGTTTTACTGTATAGATTTTCATAACCATACATACAGTTGTATTAAAAATCATTAAGAGCCTTTTATAAAAAGAAAAAGAAGTAAATTCACTCTATATAACCTGGTTTGTTTTAGCAATATTTACCTTCCCTGAGTCTGGGTATAGAAGGAGTTATAACTGCTCCTTACCTTGGAAAAATATTCTACAACATACGTCAGGCTTTCAGATCCGGAGACATGGAAAAGGCACAGAAATATCAGGTAATTTGTTTTTTGAAAGTCTTTTTTTTAAAAGTCTTATTGTAGTTTATGAAAGAAGTTACTTATTCTTCAGTGAATTTTCGTATTAGATGTTGACATTTGATGTTAGTACGGTCAAGTTCCACCATCCAGACATGTGAATGGGCTCACTGTTATGTGCTATGTTTTCATTCCATATTTCAAAACTCTGAAAGGAATACATTTGGACAAACAATTCCACAAATGGAGACAATTTTTAAAACAATTTATTGACCTTACACAGAGAATTCATATATTCTGCATATTTTCTTTATACAAGATGTTACACTTTGATAGTATGATTGTGTTGAAGCACATATCAAATGAGTAATTGTGAGATAGAAAATTTATAAAAGTTAGGAGTTAAATAATGTTAGCTTATTGCGCTATATATATATATATATATATATATATATATATATATATATATATATATATAAAATTTTCATTTGCTAACTTGATATGATGGACATTGCCTATATAGTTTTCATGCCATTGTTTGGTTCTTATGTTTCCCTACTATTATTTAAACATTACAGATAGAAAGCAGTTAGATACCAAATGTATAAAAGTTTATGTCATGGGCTTTTAAAACAAAATGAACCTTTCATTTAATGTTATTACACTCTAAACATTACACAAGTCCCAAATCCATGTGCTTTTTACCTATTGGTAACATCCACTAACAAACAGTCATTTTCCAATATTTGTTTGAAGATGTAATCAAATACAACTTTACCATCACCTCTGACTGAAAACATCTGCCAAGTGTTATGTAATTTCAAGGTCATAGGTCTGCTTGTTGTCAGTTAATAACTCATTTATAAATGCAGTACAGTGGAATAAAATACTGTTCTAGAATAAAGTTCTGAAAGAAAAAAATGATTTTTAGAAATAAATAATTTGGGAGTAAACTAATGAAACATGGAAGGACAATGCTAAACCTAAGCAATAGTAAATTCAAATTGGGCATTTCTGGCACATGTAATAATTAAATATGTGGGTTTTCTTTGTTATGGCAACCAAAGTTGCTCAAGCCTAGGATGCCGAATTTTGTGACCTAATGGGTGCAGGTTTGAATTCTTCCATTAAATCAGCCTGTGTCAGCTATCATTTTACATCATGTTTTTGTATAATATAAGCTTGCTGTGTAGCAAAACACTAAACTAAACCAATCAACATGAATGGGTTCCCCCAGAGTATAAACACTTCATAAAATTAAATTTAACATCTAAATAGCTAGTTTGAGGATCTTTTGATTTCATCATTGCAAATAATATTTACTGATAGTAATTATTTAGAGTTTTGTTAAAGACCCATTATTGCAAGTGCTGTGTATTACTGATAGTAATTATTTAGTTTTGTTGCAGACCCATTATTGCAAATGCTGTGTATTACTGATAATAATTATTTAGAGTTTTGTTGCAGACCCAAGCACTTCTGATTGACAACATCACAAAGAAATATGGTGAGTGAATTTTACCAAAAATGTGAGAAGACAAATATTTTAATACTTTTGACAAGAAACATAAGAGCAAGCATTGCAGTACCCTAGATTTGCTTTAGGGAGAACCATTATTACAGTTTTACTCTCATCAGAAATTTTCAGTCTTAACGAAGACATAATAAGAGAACTAAATTCAATAAATATTATTCCAGCCAAATTGGCAAAAATTTGACAGCCTTGAGCAAAATTGCCTCATCAGAATTCTCTTTGAAATAATTACAGAAAAGCTTGTCTTAATTGAAGATAAATCCTTCTGACAACATTAAGAGTTATGCACATTTAACATGTGTATTTTGTCTGTGACTGAGGGTAGAGTAGTTATGGCCTACCTGATTTTTGTCATGTTTTTAAGTTCTTTACTGATATTTTAGGTCAAGGTCTAATATTATTTATACACATGAAATGTTCTGGAAGAGAACTTGTTACACATCCTAGCCATTTTCATTTGCCTTAAGTTTTTGTATAAGGTTGTGGTAAAAAAAAATTTTCATTCCTGTGCTATGTTCAGTCTTTGGAATCATTTACTGTTGTGTTCAGATCTAATGTGAATGGAACCATTTACTTACATTATTCATTGGCATTACATAGTGCTTATAAACTTTTTGGACTAAAACACTATCTTTGGAATAAGACTTTCTGGATTATATCATCATGATTCATCAAGCTTGTGACATGTATGTTCCATTGCAAAGCATATACAGTAATCAAGATTTGAAAAAAATTATTTAGACTTTTTAGAATAGCTTTATGAATGTAATTTATTAATCATGTCATTTGGGAAAAAAAAAATATCAAATTTCTCACACATGATAAGTATCACTGGAACTTTCGTAATATATTTAACCATCCACCCCAAATATGAGCATTTATGGAGATATCCCATTTGCACCTGGGGGGGAGCTAATAATTCTTCATTTATTGAAAGAGATTATATAATAACTTCCTAAAAGTTTTAGCAATTATCATAAGAAGCAATTTATGTTTTACCATGTGATCTGTGACCATGCCATTTGAATGATTGATTCGTTTACGTGGATCATGGATGTCTTTATAAACTGCTGAACTTATCTGCAAAGAATGATGACAACTTGCTCATAAACCTCTAAGAACAATTCTGAAAACTTGACAAATTTACCAGTTACACTGACCTCCGACCTTGTGCCTCATAAATCCCTTAAACTCAATGTTTGATTATAATATTGTTTTAAAAACAAGAAATAAAGTGGGACTCAAGTGCTTACCATTGACCTGTAAACAAGTCTCACATGACCTTGACCTTTAGCAGCCTATCTCTTGGAATATTCTTTGCCATATGGAGAAGACATGGGCAATCAAGAAATACCAGCTTTCTAAAAACATTCATGATGGATGGATGGACATTGCTGCCACAATGTCTAGCCATTGTTGACATTTGTGAAGGCATGACAAAATATAACATATTTTTTATTATGATCAATGATAAGTGCACCACTATTTTAGATAAGTCATCCTTTCATCAAGTATTTATTCTTCTAAAATTCTCCCAGGTCAGAGATTGAGATAGTATGATGATTATGAATTCCATATTATTTCTTCATTTTATGTAAATGATTTTTTTTGTCCTTTAACAGTTGTTATCCTTGAATATGTTATCTTCTCAGGCGGATGTATCAGTCTAGCAAAACAAATCTTTGCAATTGCCAGTTCAATTGATGTTGGAAATGCACGTCTTCCACTTAACAACAAAAGCTTACCACCTGACAGACTAGAAAATTTGAAGGAGGAGCTCAGAGACCTTCTCTAACAATAAATATAATAGTTACTTAACCATAAACTTATTATCTTTCTGTAAATAAATAAATGCTGTTTTAAATCCAGACTTACATACCTGATATATTACATCACTGGGTTATTCTTTGAGACTCAAAAGTGTGTTTAAAGGTCCTAATTTTCATTCAATACAGTAATGTGTAATAAAATCTATTCTTCAGCATGTATTTTTAATGTACATAACTTCAGATGAAATTGGGACATTCTACTATGTTTACTTTACCTATGCCAAATGGACTCACCCACAGTAGAATTCGACATGACCCATCACCCTAGGTATTGTCAGCTAATTTATTAATCTCTAAATGATTAAGAAATATAGTCTTTTATGTTGTTGAAAAGCTCTGAAGCTAAGATTCCTGAAAATCGTGTTTTTAAAACACAACTGTGTTTTGAAAGTTTGGCCATCCAAAATCATGTTTTTCTTGTGACGCAGCATATTATGACAGGTACCCACCTAATTTTGCAACTTTACAAATAAATATGGACAAAACTTTCCATGCATAATATCCATGACATAATCAGTCATGAAAGAATATAGCAGTATGTCTTATTGTTTTAAAGACTCATCACAACTTTGGATCACCCTACGCCTGCAACTATTTTTTTTCAGAGTTTTTCTTTGATTCTATCCTAATTAAAACAATGGATTTCTGACTAAGGCCTGTCAGTTACCAAATGCTTAAATGTGTACATGGTTTACAACATTTTATTTAACAACAGTACAACAGTCCAAAATATTTAATTAAAAAAATTAAAAACTCGACAACTTCTGCCATTTACTTTTTAGGTTTACTGAACAGTTGACAGCTATTACAAGTGCATGCTGTACTTCACTCAGCTGTCATCATTCTATTTGATGTATGACTTTAATCTCTTATAATGAGATGATTCAGTTTGCATGACATGTATTTATGGAATAGATTTGTCAGGATTTAGTTTGTGTGACATGTATTTGTTGAATAGATTTGTCAGGATTTTGTTTGTATGACATGTCTTTGTTGAATAGATTTGTCAGGATTTAGATTGTGTGAAATGTATTTGTTAAATAGATTTGTCAGGACTTTGTGTAACATGTATTTGTTGAACAGATTTGTCAGGATTTAGTTTGTATGACATGTCTTTGCTGAATAGATTTGTCAGGATTTGGTTTGTGTGACATGTATTTGTTAAATAGATTTGTCAGGATTTTGTTTGTGTAACATGTATTTGTTGAATATATTTGTCAGGATTTAGTTTGTGACACGTTTTTGTTGAATAAATTTTTCAGGATTTAGTTTGTATGACATGTATTTGTTGAATAGATTTGTCAGGATTTTTTGTGACATGTCTTTGTTGAATAGATTTATCAGGATTTAGTTTATGTGACATGTATTTGTTAAAAAGATTTGTCAGGATTTAGTTTGTATGACATGTCTTTGTTGAATAGATTTGTCAGGATTTTGTTTGTGTAACATGTATTTGTTGAATATATTTGTTAGGATTTAGTTTGTGTGACACGTTTTCGTGAAATTTTTCAGGATTTAGTTTGTATGACATGTCTTTGTTGAACAGATTTGTCAGGATTTTGTGTGACATGTCTTTATTGAATAGATTTGTCAGGATTTTGTGTGACATGTCTTTGTTGAAAAAATTTTTCAGGATTTAGTTTATGTGACATGTATTTGTTAAATAGATTTGTCAGGATTTAGTTTATGTGACATGTATTTGTTAAATAGATTTGTCAGGATTTAGTTTGTATGACATGTATTTGTTGATTAGAGCTGACAATTTTGGTAAAACGTCCCTATGATAACCATGTTGATTTCTAATGACACATACAGGTACATAACCATGTTGATTCCTAATGATAAATACAGGTACATCATGTTGATTCCTAATGATACATACAGGTACATAACCATGTTGATTCCTAATGATACATACAGGTACATAACCATGTCGATTCCTAATGATACATACAGGTACATAACCATGTTGATTCCTAATGATACATACATGTACATAACCAACCATGTTGATTCCTAATGATACATACAGGTACATAACCATGTTGATTCCTAATGATACAGGTACATAACCATGTTGATTCCTAATGATACATACAGGTACATAACCATGTTGATTCTTAATGATACATACAGGTGCATAACCATGTTGATTCCTAATGATACATACAGGTACATATGCATGTTGATTCCTAATGATACATACATGTACATAACCATGTTGATTCCTAATGATACAAACAGGTACATAACCATGTTGATTCCTAATGATACATACAGGTACATAACCATGTTGATTCCTAATGATACATACAGGTACATAACCATGTTGATTCCTAATGATACATACAGGTACATAACCATGTTGATTCCTAATGATACATACAGGTACATAACCATGTTGATTCCTAATGATACATACAGGACATAACCATGTTGATTCCTAATGATACATACAGGACATAACCATGTTGATACCTAATGATACATACAGGTGCACAATATAAAATAAAGTGTGGATATGCACACAGTATACTTTTGAATGATCTACAAGGACTACAAAACCATACAGTGACCTATGAACTTGATACTCTGTTTCATTAAAATAAAATGTTGCTAATTAAAGGTTTGGGTAACAAACAATTTTTCATTTATATGTTTTTATATATATAATGTGGATTACATGAATATTTTATCAGCAAAAAATCAACCTGGTGTTGTGTAATGTGTGCTACAGTAAATCCTTATAAATCTGGACTTTTTCAAAGTGCATACATTTGAACCTCAAGAGAGATGGAAGCATAATTAACAGTAAAATAAGCAGCAGAAAAGTATAATATGAGCATAAAGGTGTAATCTGGATCTGCAGCTGGTAAAAATTCTTGTCACAAATTGGCAAAACCCATATGGATTACTGCCGGAATACAAATATAAAATATACTGACAAATTATTTATATTCAGCATTCACTCTAACTAGACTACGAGTTTAACTTTAGCTAAATGATTGTAAAGCACATAAATTATGCAATAAGCATGATCACATTAATCATAGTCTTTTTAAATTTGCAGAGCACTATTTGATTTGTCCTTTCATACTTTGAAGATTAAAAAGGTCCATCTGCTCTAACACTTTTCAGTCATACACTGTAACATCCATTAGCCATATACTGTAACATCAATCAGTCATGGCTACAAAGTCGGTTTTGCTTAACATATGGTGCCATGTTTTTTATTAGTATTAACTGGTCTGCTGCTTAAATATATTAACAGTATAATGATTTTTTGACATAAGTTTCATACTGAGGAAACCCATCTGTTTGGAAATGTGTCATATAAAATAGCTATAAATACAATATAATGAAAGCAAATATAGATCAAAGTTGGACAAATGTCATCTTACACAGGAGTCTTTTGTGTAATATTCTACAAAAATGACAAATACAAATTGCTTTTAGTTTTATCTTTTTAATATAAAAAATATTGCATAATCCATATAGAGGCAAGGATTAGATGCAGCGAGGTTAAAAGAATTATAATGGCTATTGTAAAAGTGTGATGGTTGGCATGTATGCTAGTGACACTACATTTGATGTGAAAATCAAAATACGAAAACTATTAAGAGAAATATCCTTCAAAATAGTCCCCTTCAATAAACATAAAGTTGCACAACAGTATTAATTTGAATGTGTAATCCCTACATCACTGATGGCCACGTGCATGTTCATTTACAGTTACCAATATTGTATATGCTTACAGGTAGTAATCTAAATGAAGCTACTTACATGAGTAAACACTAACCTTATTTATGACCTTAGAATATAAAATGCTTAGGTTAAAATCTTCTGTCTGAGATTACAGTTGTAATTGTTTTGAATATTTAGTTATAATAAAATACATTCTGACTGTATTTAAACAGTTGTAACTATTTTAAATATTCTCAAATAAATGTGCAGCAGATGAAGTAAGATCTGTATTTCTATTTTAAAGATGTGAATGGTTTGACAAACACATCCAGGTCTTTCAGAGCATCCACATTTTCAGTCTTCTGTGATGCAAACACTTCTCTACTGTGTCTTTGTAAACATAATCCTACTGATTTTCATATTTTCATGTCCTTGCTACAGCTTGCACAATATCAAGTTGAACAGTCTTTCATCACACAGGCAATATCAGGTTCCTTCCCTTTCCAAACGTCCCCTTGCAATCTCGATGATTTCTGTCATGACTTCTGGTTTTGGAATATATTTAGCCTTAAAAACAGTACAAGGTATATATGACATCATCAATGTACCGTATATAATTACTTTTAAGTCAGGATCCACTGCAAACTGCACAGATCCTGATCTGCTATTGCATATTGCAAAGGTAGTTCAGTATCTATGCACATTGTTCGGGCTGTTTCATTAAATGGGACCCAGGGAAGGCACTTTTAAATTGGGGTACCCATCCATAGATTCAATTTAGAATTTTTTTATTATTTTAATATGAATTCTGTGAAATCAATGAGTGTCAAAAATAGATCTGCCTTCCCTGGGTACCATGTATGTTTAAATGAAATACATCCCTTAGCAGTAATCCGTAGAAAATAAAACAGATTATGGTCTTGGATGTTTGCAGTTGGAACCAACTTTAATGTGAATATAAACGAAGTAACTTTAAACCTGTTTCAATATTTTTCCCCGTATTTCTATGATCATGGAAATGTCAAACTGCTAACTGTTGTAATTTTCTGCATTTTCACAAAAAATAGTGCAGGAAAATAATGACATCCAATATCTCAGTCTACATTCATATACCACATGCCCAGTTAATGAGTCAATCAAAGATAGACTGGATCCCCAATGCATGAAACTACTACACCTGTTTAATGTCACAGAAACAAACAATGAGTAGTAAAGCATCTTTCCAACTGAAATGTTACTTAAAATACCCATTTGTTTACTTACAATTTTATTCTTTCATACTCATTTTAATTCCATTCATTGGGTTTGTCCCTATATTTGAATTTTTTTTTTACTTTTTATTATAAAGGGACTCGTGGGCAAATGGGAGTCATACCAAGTGAGCAACTCTCTCTAACTAAAAGGGAGCCATAGTAGCTTAGTTGGTAAAGTGCTAGATTTATAATTCATGAGTCCCAAGTTCAATTCCAGCCTGGGCATTGGTATGCCCATAGGAAATGCATGTGACTCCCATTTCCTTGGTATGATATGGCCAATAATGCATTAAAATTACCATTTAAACCAACAACTTAAGAATGTACCATATTCAATATAGAAACTGCACTGTGCTTTAAAAAAATTTAATTTGGATAACCTTCATGAGGTCAATGTTCAACATAATAAACACACATTAATGATGTCATGTGTCCCCAACACATGTGCGTTGAGCTGTTCTATCTAGGAGGCTCTCCACCCTGAAACTTCCTTCTCACATCCAGTATGTTTGTACCCAAAAAGGCAAGATCTATTTTTGACAATACACTATACATGTATGGAGGCAGGCACTGATAAAACTATGTTGTAGGCATTTTTAGAGGTTCGTTCTTCCCATGATACATGCTGGGATCAAGATACCAGTACTCAGCAGTGGATAATTTTATCCAAGTTTTGACCAAAACAGATGGAAACGCATGTTAACAGAGCTTAATATGTACAGACAATCATTGCATCAAACAAACCTTGGTGAAATTGTGGAAATTTTAGAACTTCATACATATAGATAATGCTTGTATCAAATGATATCTAGAAGAATTTACAAATAACTTTTGGCAAGCTTCATATTTAATGAGAATGCTTGTGCCAAACAACAAGATTTTCAGGAAGCTTCATAGGTATACAGCATGTTTATATCAAACAACTCCACCTTGATGAACTTACCGAAAACTTTTGTGAAGCTTCATATGTGTAGAGAATGCTTGTGTCAAACAACAACATTCTGTGGTGGGCAAGGGCTAAGACACAGTTTCTTAGTCTGGCTATAGCTTCTCTGTCAGCACTGGTCACAGGCTGAAATGAAACACACCATTCTTTTTAATGAACCAGTGCTTGATAATCATTATCAACATAAGGCACCAAAAAACAACAGTTACTTATACATATTAATACCCTGCCTGACAAAATAAATCTGCTACTGTAAGTACACTTACTTTTAAATTGCTTATACATACATGTTTTGAATAACATTATACAAATATAAGGTTTGAAGTTAGGATTGAAGTAGAGTAAAGCACTATATGAACAAACATGATCAAATGTTCATTGGAATGACAGGTTTATTAAAAATTGTTAGCTACTATTTTTACAAGAACTGGTGTTAGCATACTCTTTTTCAGCAGGGGATTAAAATATAGTTCTAAATATCAGGCTGCACTGATTAAATTAGTTATAATATCAGGCACAAGGGAAATAAAAATCAGTCTGGATATCAGACAGCAGGGACTATATTAAAGTCCTAATATCAGGCAACAGGGATTATACTAAAGTCCTAATATCAGGCAGCAGGGACTGTAATAAAGTCCTAATATCAGACAGCAGGGACTATAATAAAGTCCTAATATCAGGCAGCAGGGACTATAATAAAGTCCTAATATCAGACAACAGGGACTATAATAAAGTCCTAATATCAGACAGCAGTGACTATAATAAAGTCCTAATATCAGACAGCAAGTGATTGAAATACAGTCCTAATATCAGGCAGTGAAGACTAAAATACACCCCTCATATCAGGTCCCAGGGATTAAAATACAGTCCCAATATAGACATGATGGGATTAAAATATAGTCCCAATATAGGTGTGATGGGATTAAAATACAGTCCCAATACAGGCATGATGGGATTAAAATACAGTCCCAATTGTTACATGACAAGAGCTCATACTCTGTAACAACAAAAAGAGTGAAAGCCAACAAACTTTGTATATTTCAAAAAAGGAATTTCCCTAAACAACAATGTAAAAATTGGAAATACGACCTACAGTTGATAAATATAATCTAAATATGAGTCTAAGAATAAAAACACAAGTCCTATCACTAAAAAGTCCTATAGGAATCCAGGTCCGAGTCCCGACGACGATGTATGAATAAGGAGGGCGATGACGTAAGATGTAGTCCAAATTATGAATAACAATAATTCCTCATTTGAATCAGTCTTTGTTTATGAACAATTCCAGAATTAATTTCCTTGAATATCTTTCAGAATATTTTATAAGAAAGTCAACTTGTTGAGTGTCCAGGAAAATAAATTATTGAATGCAAAAATCAAACGAAGAATAAAATATTCTGGCAACAAATTTAAAATAAACACATAGATACACCTTGTTCCTTCAAGGTTTTGAAAGACTGCTTAAACAAATATTAAGAATGCTTATTTACACTAAAAAAAACCACTTCAAATGTCACGAGATTGGTCATGTGGTTTCTTAGTACGCTAGTTTTGTCAAGTCGTCCAGAGAAGACCGACTTAAAAACTGATCATAAAAGTAGGTTGTTTACAAACATTAATCACACAGAGAAAGTATGTCTGTGATGCTGACCAATCATTTTAACTTCCTGTTGATTTGTTACCAAGTTAAGGCGAACTAAATGCCAACCCTCACATATTAGTATTTCGTCTTAAATAAACAAAGTTTGTGCTAAAATTTTATCTCACTACTAAAATAGAAGCCTGAATCTGAGAAAAATATTAATTGCAATTAAAAACAATGAAACAAAAATGAAATAAAAAGAATTTTAAACCTTACACAAAAGCAATTTATTCACATATACTAATACAATATAGGCATGATGGGATTAAAATAGTCTTAACATTAGGCAGTAAGGTTAAAATAAATAGTCCTAATACCAGTGTGAGTGTGTGTGATTTGGATTTGTAATGTAGGTTTAACAATATTTCAGTCATATCTATACGATGTCTGCAGTATTGCAGTTTACAGTGATGTCTAGCACTGTGGCATCATGCCACCGACATGTAGCATAATGTCCCACCCAGTCACATTATCCTGACACCAGACTGACCAGTCCTAATACTAACTTCTTAATGCTGAATGCCTAGGAAGGCAGCTGCTAAAATCATTTTTGTAAGTTTTTGGTATGACTTGGTTAGGATTCGAACCCACAACCTCCTGCATCCAAGGCGGATGCTCTAAACACTCAGGCTTCCAGAGTAGTAGTCCTTATATCTGACAGCAGTAATAAGACAGTCCAAATATCAGGGAGCTGGGTATTAAAATTCATTTCTAATGTCATGCAGCAGGATATTAAAGTACAGTCCTAATATCAGGAACAGGGATTAAAATATAATTTCAGGCACCAGAGGATTAAAATACAGTGCAAATATCAGGTACAGGGATTAAAATAGTCCTAATGTCATACAGCAGGAGATAAAAATAGTCACAATATTAGGCAACAGGCACATTAAATTATAGTTTATACTGGGTACCAGGGGATTAAAATAGTCACAATATTAGGCATCAGAGGGATTACCTTATAGTTGATATTAGATACCAGGGGATTACAACAGTCAATATTAGGTTGCAGGGGGATTAAATTATAGTTGATATTAGGTACCAGGGGATTAAATTATAGTTGATATTAGGTACCAAGAGATTAAAATAGTCACAATATTAGGCAGCAGGAGGATTATAGTTGATATTAGGTACCAGGGGATTAAAATAGTCAAAATATTAGGCAGCAGGGGGATTAAATCATAGTTGATATTAGGTACCAGGAGATTAAAATAGTCACAATATTAGGCAGCAGGAGGATTATAGTTGATATTAGGTACCAGGGGATTAAAATAGTCACAATATTAGGCAGCAGGGGGATTAAATTATAGCTGATATTAGGTACCAGGAGATTAAAATAGTCACAATATTAGGCAGCAGGGGGATTAAATTATAGTTGATATTAGGTACCTGGATATTAAAATAGTCACAATATCAGGCAACATGGTTTGTATCTGGGGATTAAAATACATTCCTAATATCTTAAATTCTCCTCATAAGAGACTTTCTTTATAGGTGATGAATTTTTAAGAATTTAAAAATAAAAAGTTGGCACGAGTTAAATTTTAAAACTTAAAAGTTATTTATATCCTTTCCACTTTGGCAAAATTACTGATACTGTCTGAATATTTTAAAGACTTATAATGCGAAATTTCAACTTCAGAAGTAAACTGAAAGTGAAATCAGAGAGTATCACCTTAAGTCTTATTTAATATTTATAATTCACAGATGTCATGCAATGGTTCTCAAAACTTTATTTGGTGTGTAACAGGATAATAAAATCTTTGTAGATAAAATTCTGTGTGAAACATGAATGGATTATGTATTAACATAAAATACAAACTATAACCATTCTCTAACCTGCAGATCGGTTTCATAGCCTCCAGTCTTCTCTGTTTTCTCCATGGCTGTGGGATAGATCCACACGAAGCCATTGTTCCCAAGAATGATGGAAACCCCACAGGGTAAATTATGAAAGTGTGTCTTACGTCTCTTGATGAGAGATGGTGAGACTTGAACCAGAGTGCCCTGACCAAGCTGTTAAATACAGAAATTATCTCAAGTGCATTACAAGTCATTCTGTTTTTAACTTTATCTCAAGTGCATTACAAGTCATTCTGTTTTTAACTTTAACTTCATAGTTG
This sequence comes from Potamilus streckersoni, assembly GCA_016746295.1. Taxonomy (NCBI): domain Eukaryota; kingdom Metazoa; phylum Mollusca; class Bivalvia; order Unionida; family Unionidae; genus Potamilus; species Potamilus streckersoni. The sequence continues at coordinate 335,686 of JAEAOA010001893.1, forward strand.
ATTAGACTTTCACCTGTTTTCTTTCATGATTAGAGTATCTTTGAAAAACTCAGAAGCTAAGTTTCCTGAAAATCAGGTATTTCTGCAACATCATCAATCCTCCACATAGTATTGAGTTCAATGTATTAATAAAGAAATGAAAACTTGTATCTCAAGCTGATGCCTCATTGATTAATAAACAACATAAGAAAGAAAATTGGAAAATATGTAAAACAAAACTAGATTTGTGTCTTTATCACCCCACTTAAGACCAAAAACATCTAACCCCAAAATGTGAAAACTTTTAAAAATTGCTAAATTGGTACAAAAATATAATTACCATAAAATCTCTGGCATAATACTCAGTTTTTTAATAACAATTTTCTTTCTAAACTCAGGGTGCGTATCATAACAAGATGTAACTATACTTAAGTTTTATTGCAGGGCATCATATTTATTATTATATAATATATTAAACATATGAATGAAGTTTAAATTGTAATTAATATTTCGCCAAAAGAGTGAAAGTCTGGGTGTGTATCATGCATGTGTGTGTATTATACCCAAGATTTTATGGTATATCATTTGTGTACGCATACAAATTTCATTTGTCTTCCTCATGTTAACAAGGTTGTGTAAGAACAAATACACAAGTCTAAAGATTTGAAAAATGTTACAAATTTTTAAACATTGCTTTAATCACCTGAAAATTTGTGTCATGTACTGATGGCCATTTTAAAGTGTAGACAATTTCATAGCTCTAAGTTTAATAGTCTTGGCACTTTTTAGTGAAGGTTATAGGACTTTTGCTGGCAAATATATTCAAAAAACATGTACTATTTTTGTAATAATCTATTTTTCACTTATTTCTGTACTCTAAATTCAAGTACAAAAATTAAATTGCTCAATATAAATAATAATACCTGTATGTAACATTATCAAACCAGCCAATTTGAAAAAAAATTTTTTTAAAAATAATACAATAAAATTGATCTGACATAAAAACTATAATATTGAACACTGCAAACACTGGCAATTAAACACTATATGTATAAATAGATGTGATGCAAACTCGGCTGATTTTTCTAAACATTTTAAGCCATAATCAAATTTCTTTCAGTACAACTTGAATCTTAAGTTTCCACACATATTGAATGAATGCTGTGAAAATCAAATACTTTGTTGGAAATGTCAAATTGTTTAATTTTGTCATGAAAATTATCTGACTATATGGTGGGATGAAAACTTATCTGGCAAAAGTTTGTATCTCTCAATTATAAATTCTAAATTAGAAAAAAATTACATCTGGAACAGCATTCTGTTTTAAATTTTATTACATGATGAGTGTAAGTGGCTCCTTAAGGATTACTACACAATGGTTCTTCAGTAATGCTTTGACATTGGTTTCTCATTGTACAGCAGGCGTGTGCAACCTACAACCTGTGGGATGCATCCTGGCTGTAGCTTTATTTTATTCATTTACTTTTACATCCTACAATATGCATTTAAAAACAGCTATCTTACCCACACCCTGAACATGCCTGCTGTACAGTGTCCTCTATAATGATAGTACAGTGGTTCCACTATGACATGGTTCCTCTATGATGATAGTACAGTGGTTCCTCTATGACATGGTTCCTCTATGATGACAGTACAGTGGTTTACTATGACATGGTTCCTCTATGATGACAGTACAGTGGTTTACTATGACATGGTTCCTCTATGATGATAGTACAGCAGTTCACTATGACATGGTTCCTCTATGATAATATAGTGGTTCCCTCTGATATGGTTCCTCTATGATCCTCTATGATGTGGTTCCTCTATGATGATAGTACAGTTGTTCCTCTATGACATGGTTCCTCTATGATGACAGTACAGTGGTTCCTCTATGATGGTAGTACAGTTGTTCCTCTATGATGTGGTTCCTCTATGATGATAGTACAGTGGTTCCACTTTGACATGGTTTCTCTATGATAACAGTATAGTGGTTCTCTCAATAATGTGGTTCCTCTATGATTATAGTAGTGGTTCCTCTATGATGTGGTTCCTCTATGATAATAGTACAGTGGTTCATCTATGAAGTGGTTCCTCTATGATGATAGTACAGTGGTTCCTCAATGTAAAGCTACACCGTACAGCCTGGTCATGAAGCCATTCTATTGTTTAGTTTTGTTTTATTATAGATACACAATTCATTTCAATATGACCTGAGTTCCTTGTTACTGAGAATCAATAACAATGTGGTTTCACACAATTAAATTTCCTATTTTTGGCGTTTTTGGCTTCTCTCATTATGAGGGTCAATTTTTATTGTTGCTATGAACAAGGTTAAAGAAGAGATAATGTGTATAATATATTTCCATAAGCCATAAACATTAGTCCATTAAAGGACTCATGCTCTACTGCGAAGACAATTTCCAGGAATTCAAGATAATTCCATGTCTTCCTTTAACTGCTGAGAGCTGAAACTATCATTCATGTTCTTGAAATAACAAGATTTCAAATTAGCCTCTGTGGTGGACATATTGGATGTCAGATTGGCACCGTTTTCATCAGGACAAAGTAGACATCATTCTCTTCAGTACAGATGCTCTCAAAAATTGCTCCAAAAAGCTGGAGATAAATGGACAAGAGAAACAAAACAATATGGCTGAGAAACTAGATGCCTACCACTGTGCCTAAATCAAGGATTTAACTCTGAACCACAGAGGTACACATTGTATCTTACCTTGCCATACTTCAGACTCCTGGTGTGAAGAGACAGGGATCCATCAGCAAAGACAGAATGAACTTCAGCCTGACAAAATCATCAAGGAAGATAGCAAATACAGTAGACTGTTTTTGAAAAATGTTTTCCCAATTTTTATAAAAATTATGCAAAACAAAATTTTCATTCAAAAGTTTATGTCCAAAGAGGTAGAAAATGTATCCCAAAAATATAGAAAAATTACTATTGTGAAAATAATGTCATCTACATTTACAAAAAAAACATGACTATCAAAATTTAGTGTTTTCTATGCTAAGCTGAACATCAGCTTCTCATGCTAGATAAATGGATGAAATATCACTATGCCCCAAATCCATTCATTTCAAACAACACTAATGTCAGAAAATTCAGGTTGATATAATTAATGTTTTACAAAATTACATATATAACAAATTTAAGTCAGCCCTTACCAGCTAAATATAATGTAAAAAAAAACAATGTTTTAAACTTACCTCATATAAATTTTTACCATGCAAGAAACATTTCAAAACTAAAATAAAGTGCACATAATTCTTTTTTTGACAAATTTATTTCATAAAATTCTTTCAATTGATCTTATTTTGTAGGATTTTATGTTATAAATTGTTTTCATGAAATATTTGCTACATTAAAACTTGCTGGGTGAGTAAACAATTATTATCAATAAACAGAGTTTCCAAGCCAAAGTTTTAACAAAGGTTTTCTGAAGTCTGTTTATTGTTGCATTAATAGATTTGCCAATTCAATGACATTTCCCTATTACTAACAACTTATAAACCATAATGAATAGTGCTTGTTTGGGTTATCTACCTTTAGGTTGTTAATAAAAAACATTAAAACCCTTTTGCCAGTAAGGATTTTCTTTTAAGTCACTTCTGATAAAAGCAAAAAATCCAATCGCGATGGCAATGCTAAAATAATTTTTTATACATATAGATTGATTTCATGTTTGACTGTAAAACTGAAAAAAATTAAAGGTTATAAAAGTTAACTAAATTTTTTCTATGAAATGAGCTACTATATGATTACATCTTAAACTAAATAACAGAAATGAGCAAAATGTAACTAGTTTTGTAAATTCAACAAGTAATTTATTTGCATGGAACGACAAATTAAAAATTCAAAAAGAACTTAGAGTAGTGAAAATTAAATCCCAGATAATCCTAAGAGTTCTATCCAAAAGTACAAAGTATTCCAAATAAATTCCAGTGGTGTTCTGAATGAAATACAATCTTGAAAGTGCAGATGTACCAATAGCCTGGAATAGCATTCTTGTGCAAACAGCCTTGATGTATCACAATAATATAATCCAAAATGTCATTAAATGACACAATGATTTCCTAAATAGTGCATTAGTCCCAAAGTCAAAGAGCATTTTGTAATTCCAATGAATAATTAAAGTATATGAATCCTCTCAAATTAAAACTGATCACAACTAAAAGACTCAATTCACTTTGGATGTTAAGATAGTAATGAGTAATTCTATTCATAAACAACCCTAATATAAGTCACAATATGATGACCTAGATGAATGTCATCTTAATGGAAATTTCTATCAAACTGTAAGCAAAATTTGTTTCCTGAATCTTCAAGGGTCAGAATCAAGGCTATAACTAAACAAATCACGAAGTAAACATGTTTACCTTTAAATAATAATCTTAATATATAAGCTACAATCAAAGCCAAAAATTACAATATCATATGAACTTTTTGAAGAAAAAAAACATTAGAAGATTGCTAGTTCTGTCAAAAATTATGAAAAAACCAACCCGGGTACCCATTGCAAATTTTAACAGGTACCCCGGTTCCCGTTAGCGCATGAATGACATGTACAACCATAGACCAAATAATTGTTATCTCCATTTCTTTAATATTTTTTTTATGGCGATAGAGGCTAACCATGTACTACTCGGTCTGATTTGTCCACACTGACGTAGCTGGAAATTGTCTGACCGCATGCTGTTAATTAATAAATTTATTTAGAATGACCTTTGTACACAGATGGTAGGCATAATCCAACTTTTAATAATCACTGTGATGAGCCGTGTTAAAAGCTAAACACTCGCATTTTTTAAAGTACAAGTCCTTGTTAGAACATATGTTTATTCATCTGCTTTTGACTGCAGATTTGAATTACCCACACATGCGTGCCTCAGTTATACTACGTGACTACGCAGTCACATAAGTGTTATTATTTTGGAATTATAATTCTTAAGATAGTTATGGTAAAAACGCAATAGTATCGAAAATAGAAATATCAGTATTTATATGATGGCTAAATTTCGAAATTCGCAGAGCTAGTCGACTAAAAAAACAATGAGCAAAGATTACTTTGAGGCATTACAAAGATTTCAAAGGTGTCTAGGTGATGATTGTTCATAATATAAATTGTGGGATTTCTTTGACTTGTTTGTTCGGAAATCAAAGGTATCATATCTGGATTTCATTAAAAGAGCACGCAATGTACCGATCATTTAGCACCCACATTCAATAGTTATCGTCTACAAAGAGGTTTATTATCCGTTGAACAAATGTTTTAACCTTGGTATATAATGACTTGGGGGTAACGGTTGGTCCGGTTGCACAACGCTAATGAATTTTATTAATCCAAACAGACTGTCTGACGTATTGTTTAGCTATATTAAGCAGAGATCTGGTTTCTAATTATAGCCATAGCTGTCACACCTGTTTGAAGTGTTTGGCGAGTGTGGCAAAAAAATTTTTTACGGGTACCCGCGTTTACGTTTCAATACCCGGGTTTTTCTATATGGTCGGGTACCCGATGACAGCCCTAAAGACTGCACCAAATTCCAATCCTCAGCTATGAACAAAGATCAACCACACAATTCAAATAAAATAAATGTAAAAGATAATTAGGAACAAAAGCCAACACATAATACAAATCAAATAAACATAACAGCTCTAATGCTAAATCCTGGAATCAAAAGCTGTGAACTGAGGGCAAAAACAATGTTAAAGGATACGCTAATCAGGTCCCCTTCTTTAAGGTACATCCTCATCATCTTCTCATCTTCCTCTGAACGTCTCCTCTGTGTGAAAAAAGGACCTGTTACTCAAAACACATCAAATGCAAATCTAGTGATTATCATGACTTCAAATATAATCATTTTAACTGGTCAATTAACACTCTAATTATCTCCGATGGGAAAGGGAGACAAAACAGGAATATTTAAGGCAATTTGAAAATAGGACATGGCAAAAAAAATGTCATCAGATCGGGAATTAAATCTCAATATTTTAATTTAAATAAAAGACAGTCTTCACACTGTTGTATCATTTATACTGTTGTTTTATTTGAGTCACTTAACATGTTTAGCCATGAGATGTCTTGTTAAATACAATAAATACATTAATTGCCAGCCTATAAGTCAATGTTGAGTACAAGTCAAATCAGCTAATTTGGTAAATTTTTCATCCTTCATCCATATATAAGTAGATGCTGAGTATAAGATGACAAGGCCAGATCAACACTTCAGCTTTATTTTTTTTTTAACTTCGTTCCTTATAGCATCGCAAATTTTATCCTAAGTGTAACTCAGTAACCTTTCCAGTCAAGATCATTTAATGTAACAAAAAGTACCTAATTTGTTTCAGACAAAGCATTTTAAATATATTATGTACTTTTAGATACATATAATGATGTTGACCCAAACATTTATTAAGTTACAGATAGGATAAAACTCAAGATACTGTGTATAATTAAATTATAATAACTTCTATTTATAAATATTAAAAGTATCACTGTATGCTATTTCTGATTACCAGCAATAGGGAAATTCATCATTAATATAAAATGCTTTTCCCTGAGGTTTTTTTTTGAGGGGTGAAGAGAGATACAGAGAGAAGGATATGTATTCCATCACATTTTTTCTTCTTGCACCTTGTGATCAAAATAAAATATGGTCTGATATTTGAGAGAGAGAGAGTTCAGCTCTTTGTGGTGTTTTTAAATTGTTTTTTTTTTACCTTATTGCCCCTTTGTTGCTGAAGCTTTTGTCAGAGACAATAATAAATGAAAGAGTAAATGCAAACTATGAAAATCCACACCATACTCATTCAGCGTTTAAATATTCACAATAATTATATGCATATAGTCTACACTTAATTAAATCCCAAGAATGACCATTTTGCTGCTGTCCTATTTACTTTGCAATTATAATAACCTCTCCATTCCCAGCAAATAAGATTTTGTTTAAAATACATGTACTCATCCTGTACTTAGGTGGTAATTGCTTTTGATCTTTGCTCATGCTAGATGTACTTTAAATTTCTGTCGGTTCCATCAACAAACTAAAATTTGTCACTGGCTGAGAAATTTACACTAGTAACCACCTGGCATTTCCTTTCACTATATGGTATGGTATTCATAATACACATGTGTACCCTCATTTCCTATTGGTAGCCTTGCTAATCTGACCTGGTCTGCCAAATCTTGACCTCAAAGACGTGTTAGCTTGGAATGACTGAATACAGCTTTAGCATATTTAACTAGCATGTAAATACCATGTGATTCTTGTATAAAATCTAGAAGGAATTGCTTACCTAGTGGTACTAATTGATAATGGAATATTGTACTGCACTTGTACATGAGTAAAATCAGTCATCAAGTAACTGAACAATAAAGATTTACATTTGTGAAAACATCTCTGTCTGTTTGTGTGTCTCTCTGTCTCTCTCAATGGGGCATAAGTTTTATTTGATTAGGTACAAGAAGTAAAATGCGATGGAATGTCTTTGTCATGGTTATTCATCTTCTAACTTGTAAATTGTAATGCACATATATGTAATCAAATTAAAACAACATATATTACTGGTGCATGCTGATTTAGTGCAATTACATCTGATTTATGTTAATTTTTAACACCGATGATCGTGTAATTGTTTAAAATACTCAGTGTGTGACACCATATTTTTTCATACACGATCTCTTCCCCAAAATGAAATAATTTTACACATTATTTTTTTGTACTCTTGGAGAATTATTTTCCATATTAAAAATATGATAAAGTGATTCAGATGACATAATCCATATATATGTCGATTCAGAGTAAAAGATGAAGCTAAGATTTCTGGTCAAAAAGTATCGTCTTAAAGGCTGGCAGATACTCTCTTAAAAGTTGGCTACATCTACAAAATGTACAAACACAGGCCAGCCATCACATAACAAACTGGCAGATCTGATCCTACACTGTTTGTTGGGAATAGTCAGTAGACCATGATATAAATCCATCATAAATGGATGTCCGAGCGCTGGCATGGTTTCTAGTAAATGGTCATTGTATCTATTTGTGAGTGGTTTGTCAAAGGGTAAATTCTTGAATAGAATCTGTCCATGTAAAATGCATTTTTCACTGTCAAAAATAGATTGCATTGTACAGAATAAACAGATCACACATCAGTAATTGACCTGATCTAAATGTTATCAATATGTAATACTTCAAATGAATACTACATAATATTTCCCAACATAAAACAAAAATAAATGGCCAGCTATGTGGTAAATAGTATTATATCATACTTCTTTTATGCATTGGTCAGATCCTTTATCTTTATTTTCTGAATCTGAAAAAAAACAGGCATCTTCCTTGTCTCTAATGCAACCTATTCACAATGTGTGGTCAAAGTACAAATCTACAAAATTTTGTCGAGGTATGTGGTACAGAATTTACATTGTTTTGTGGAGCATAGTTTTCCTTCTTCAAGTGTCTGTAAATGTGACATTTTTTACCTTTAAACCCCAAAATGAACAGTAGTCTCCCTTGTTTCAAATTGATGCCACCTACAAAGTTTGGTTAAAGCAGGTGAAAAATAACTCTAGGTATGATGCAGAAACAATATTTCTTCTTAAAGCCACCATGACCTTGGCCTTTGATATTTTGACCCCAAAATCAATAGGTATCCTTATATCTCAAATGTAAGCCATTAACAATGTTTGGCCAAGGTATCTGTATACAAGTCAAGTCAATGTCTGGAACCTATTTTTCTTTTCTTTTTTTCAGTCCAAATGACCTTGACCTTTGACCTCAAAATCCAAAGTAAGCTATTTACAATGACTTGTAATGGTGGTTGGTGGAAAATTTAACATACTGTTCTGAAGCAAAATAAGGAACATGCAGAAGGTGTATAGTTGGATGGATAAATAGATGGACAGACATCACCATATAATATTCTCTGAAAAATGAAAAAGCATCTGTTTTAACAATGGTTGTAGTTTTGATGAAAACAATTACTTATCAAACTATCTTGTTTAATAAAACTATTTTCTGAATGATTGATTGTAATTCAGAATATCAGCACATAAAAGACTATTTACTGCCAAGGCAGATTGTCTTGCCATCCGAGGTTGGATTGGAATTTATAATCTCTGATTCTGAGAATGGCAGACTAACCAAAGAAAAAGCAATGACTTTCTCCCACCATTCAGGTTAACAGAAGACAGAATCAGTTTTGAGTCAAAGTGAAATCAAAGGTTGACAATTGTTCATACATATGAAAAGAGAGACTGACAGGAATAGATAACATTATCTGTTCCCCACCATAGAAACAGCAGGTTCATAATGAAAACTTTTTCATACCAGTTCCCCTCCAGGCAGATTAACAGAGGAGAGCATCAAGATGGAGTTGAGTTTGGAGTGAGTCTCTACAAGCCATCTCCTCATTCCCACTTGAAGAATCCTACCTATCACCACATCTCCCACTTCTCCATTGTATCTGAAATTGAATGAAAGCGATATAATTATATCTGAACAAGCATATATTCTCACTTTTTTCAAAGAAAAAATATCGACATACTGCCACTATCACTTTAGAGCACTTAGAATCATAAAACTTCAAGGCTCTTTGAGGGTTTATCCAGCATGTTAGATTTCAATGCCATACATTTATTTATATATGATATATAGTTAACCTGTATCTTGACTAGACTTTTATTCTCTGTTTTAAGAAGCTCTAACTTTCATGAGTTTCAAGCACAATAATTAGGAGTACCAATTACAAGATTTTCAAGATGGCTGCTGTAGAAGCCATATTGGATGTCAGATCAGCACCATTTTTATTCAGGACCAACCAGACATAATGGAAGTTTTTCAGAGAAGACCCCTTTTGACATGATTCTCCATTCAGGAAGAGTAGCAATGACAAGATTTTCAATATGCATTAACACTGATATCAGCAATCATTATAATGTAATAAAGAAAAAAGTCACAGAAATTGAGTGTTTCTGATAAATAAAGTTCATGGAATGGATGAAAGAAAATAAATCTAACCGTGTTCTGAGAGCCTTGACGCAGATCAGCTTATTCACACGTTCCACCACACCAGCCACAGAGGCAAGTAGTTTGTCGTCATCCATGTATGTTCCATGACCCCTGAAAATGTCAAAAGTCACTGAATAAAAATTATATCGCTGAAATGCATATGATAAGACTGGGAAAATCTCTTGCACAGCACCCTAGAAAGTTCAGAATTTTGCTAGGTGAGGTAATTTATACATGTTATGCAAGGACACAATTGACTGAAATTGCAATTTTTATGAGAAGCTCAAATTTCAGATAATGCAATTTTCCTTTTTACACTGGTGTACAAAATTCTAAATCAAGATCAATGATGTCTTTAAAATGAATTAAAAAAACAGCATGTTACAAGCAAGATGTAAAATTTGGAAATTATCTTCAATTTCCCATGCATAAATGTTATCTTGTCTTTTAACTTAAGGCAGATTCATTGAAAAATGAAACATAGAAATAAAATTATATAGTTTCTTGATGAAAAAAGGAAAAAAAGTTTTTTTTTCACACATGGTTCCAGTTTGACCAAGACATTATTCTAAGGCTCTCAACAGAGTTTCAGAATGAGTTTTGGAGTCATCACTCACAGAATTCAGGAATCCCAAGCTTATCTGTGAGAGTCCCCGGCATAAACATGGAAATCCCACACTTTTAAAAGGATGGAAAAGTACATAGTAAATAGAATGTTGATATTAAACATTATAATGTAAATTTATATTCCTATCAACATTTAACAACAATTATAATTGAACAATTAGTTTGAATCTAGCTGATAAAATATTATTTCACCCACTTGTCCAATACAAGTGGATTAAAAAAAAATACTTGTACCACCTAATGGTAACTAAATTTAATGAGATGTAATTTAATCCATAGAAAACAAAAACAATAAATAATGAAGAACAGATTTAATTTTTTTCAAAGGGCTTAACTTTTTAATTTCATGGTATCTTATAACAATATTTCTTGCTCTGGTGGCCTAGATTGTCCAACTTGGAAGCAAAAGTTGTGGGTTCAATGCTGGCTGAGTCATACCAAAGTCTTACAAAAATGGTGCTAACAGCTTCCTCACTTGGCACTCAGCATTAAGAGGTTAGTGTTAGGACTGGTCGGCCTGGTGTCAGGATAATGTGACTGGGTGCAACATCATGCTACATGATGCCCCAGTGCTGGACATAACTATAAACTGCCACACTGCAGACATTTAGCAATATGACTGAAAAATTGTTAAAGCTATGTTTTAAAAAAATCCAAATCACAAACCAATTAAAATCTTGCTCTCATATGGTAGCATCTGTACTTCCATCTTCAAGAACAGAAATGAATTTACTGGAATTCAGACTTTCCCTAACTTCTTTACTGAAGACTGTATCAACTGACAGATCCAAGTCTCTTACCCTGTCTGTTTTGGGTTAGGCAGTAGGCTGTGCTACAGAGAGTTTTCTTTCAATTGTCATTTAATTTTACAATAGCCTTTCCTAGTAGGGTGTTGGCTAAGGATTTTCTTGAAATGATGGCTAGTGTCAGGCAATGGCATTATGGGGTCCAAAATATCAAGATTGATTAATTAAATCTTGAATTTGTCCCATCCATTGACATATAAACTGCTCCAACTAATGTAATCATTTCAAATGCAATATCTTACACTTAAACTGATCCTCTGTATAATCAATTATACAAAAATTGTATTCATTTAATTAGTTCATAAAGGATTATGTTATTCAAGTGCCTTTCAATAATTTTATTGCATTGACTTGATGGATTCAAACCAGACCATCAGGGTTTAGTAAATACAAGTGGTTTAAAACACTGATAATTATTTCTAATTGATTGGCCTTGTTTACCATTTTTATTTCCTTTAAAATGGGTCACTTAATCCAATAGGCTAATCTGTAATAGAATTTGAGCAAATGACAGTCATCAATGGCCAATTATTGTACTATAACCATATGTAAATTAATAAAATAAGAGAACTTTGATTCCTGCATCCTTAATGCCCTTTGGGCATGAATGGACACAAAAAGTAGATAAAATGATTACAGTAGATCAATGAAAATTGCCCAACATATTTTTGAATAGGTAAAAATGCATTTGCCCAGGATTTGTGCTTTAATGAATGTTACTTATTTAAACTTGAAAATTAAAAGTATGGAATATCATGCTATAAAATTTTATCAGTCCTATCTATTTTAAAGTTCTGGACTCCACTTAAATAAAGTTTTAGTCCCAGACAGGAGACTCAATAATGATACTTTCATTTTCCTTTCGCTGATTTAGAATGTTGTATATGTATTGTTGAGTAACCAATTTACATGTACATGTAGTCAGATTGCTAATGCTCATTGTAAAATATTTAGTATTATAGTAAACAAATGAAAAACTGAGGCAGCTAGGAAGTGAATTCAGTTTATTTTCTATATTAATTTATTTAATTAGCTTAATTCCACTTCAGATCAATACATTTACCAAGATACTTGAACAAACAAATGACACTATTCTTTTTCCTGCTTTTCATCTTTAAGTAAAACAGCATAGCATAATACATTCGCTTAGTGCAAACTAAACACAAACTTCTCCAGATCAAAATCTAAAACTTTTGAACCAAACTCCATCACCCTCATCAGTTTTTGTTTCGTTTCATGTTTAAACATTTATTGCTCTTTGAGTTAATATTTTCTGCTAACTCAGTGAAACATGTACAACATGCCAACAGTGGAGAACATTTATATAAGCACACACAGAGCACTTATAGTGCTATTTTTTTTCTATAATGCAACAATGCATTACAGCTTTGTCAGGGAACCATTCACTTTATGGAAGTAATCTTCATCTGTTGTTTTTAAAACTGTAAACTTTACAGGTGATGAAATCATTTATATATACTCAATGTTACAGAATTTATTCAATATCTTCTACAAAATCAGACCTATCTCACATAATACAGTGTTGTCAGATAGAATATAGTATGTTTCTGACCAAACAGGCAAATTAAATTCAATTATGTTATACAGGTTAAATTATGACAAATGTACCAGTGTTTATAAACTAATGCAATTACTATAGGGGGCCCCGAGTGGCCGAGTGGTCTAAAGCGCTGTCCGTTACGGATCACTGCCATCTCACCTCTGTCTGCGTGTGTTCGAGTCTAGGATTCGGCTAATGTAGATATGTGAGAAAGCTTGCCAGTAGCTTCTCGTGGGTCGGTGGTTCTTTCCGGTGATTTCCCGGTTTCTTCCTCCACCATTAATACTGGCCGCCATGAATAGCCTATCTTGTGCTGAAAAATGGCGTTAAGCCCAACAACAACAGCAATTACTATTGTTATAGACAGATTGATGTACAAACATAATTGTATTAATAATCTTATGTGCACATATGTAAATTTTTATGTAAATTTATATCACTGAATACACAAATGCATTTTCATGTGTGTCTCATAAATTATATGACAATGCTGCTGCAGTTTTAGCTGTTTCAGGGAATTGCTAAACTCCTGTGAGGTAGGGAGATTCCCTAGGAATCCTTCAGCAGGCTGAGAGAACTAAACTTCATTTCATTCCTCAACCATTCATTGGAAGTGATAGTCATCAACATAAGGCCATGAGATAACCAAAATATATTTCTTTATGAACAAGCATTAGGTTTTCCAATTAAAATTCAGTGTCATTATATCTATGACAATTCTAATGTACTATCATACTTGTTAACTAATTATATCATGTGTGATTATTTATTGAAAATTCATTCTTTAATCTTAGCCGCTGACTAAATGGTACAATTTATCTATACCAATTTATTAACTTTGTGCACATATGCAGTGTAAGGTTTCCAGTTGGTCTTATATTGTGATAGATGAAAGTATTTGCATTATAAATAAACATGTGTTTTTTGTTATGTATTTTCTGTAAGTCCAATCCCACTCAGTTTTAACCCATTACTGTGGACACCCATATAATATGTAATTCACTTTCTGGATGCTAGCTAGCTACGATGTCGTAGCTTCACCTTGTTTTGTTGTGGTTGAGGCTACAAACTGATCCCATATCATGAAATGAAGTAAACAAAATACTCACTTAAGTCAGAAACACAAATAATTTAGAAATCTACTAAATAAGTATAATCATTTTGTCAAAGAAGTTTGGCTTATTTTAAATTTATTTAGCCCTTACACGGTAAAATTGGCAATTTATGCTGACCTCACCGTGTCCACCATGACAGATAATGCGAGACTCTCGCCATGACCCCTTTTCTACATAAGGCTTGCCAGACTATATATGGATATTCTACGCTATGGTATTAATTGTTGAATGACATAACGCAAGAAAATGGAGAATGGATACTTCCATAAATTGCGGAATACAGTTTTGTTGAGAAAATAATTGCTTATTGGTGGAATTTCAAAGTCATTGGTAAACCGTATTTACATTTAATGCGCAGAATTTGTGACTCAATCCACACCATACTTTTTACTATGATCTGTTTACGTTTCAAAAAAAGGCATTTACGTCCTTATATGGCACACAAACAAACAAGGCTGAGAAGGGAAGTAGGCATTATTTGAACTAATATGGCGGATGATCAAAACAAAAATATCAGATAAGAAAGGTAAACAAGATTTTACCACTATTTCTACAATGATTTGCGATTAGTCCAGTATTAAATAAGAGGACTACTCAATTTATTTCATAATATATCAAAAAACATGTTCAAAATTTTTAATATTAGGCTAAAAAAGATCTGGGTGTGAATCACAATTGGCTGCTCCAGTAACACACATAGACTCATGTTAGTACCATCTCCACAAGGAAGGACTAAGGTACTAATATTAGTACTAGATGGTAGCTAACAATTAAATTATTATATGGTGTATCCAAAGGTCAAGTCTAATCCTTATATTAATTTATTGCCATGAATCTGTAGAAATATCGAAATGGATTATGTTCTGATTTCCGTATTTTAAAAAAAAAGCTCAAGGATTCTCGTTCAAAATACAGTATTTGTCAGTTGTGCGAATAAAGTGATTGAAGCAACACGTTTGTGATATTCTCACTCGAGATTCAACGATAACACAACTACCAAACTGATCATAATCTTTACAAACACTCCCTGTTAAAAAGTGATTTCTACCAAACTTCACATCAGTCCGATTGTCATTTAAAATATATCCATGCAAAGCATCTACCAGTGAACTTTATATTGTTGTTATACGAAAATCTATACCACAAAACGAAAACATGTAATATGATACTTTTCTCTAGTTACCGATCCAGCAGCAACGATATTCAGGGAATTTTTTATTTATTAAATAAAAATAACCTTAAATATCCTGTGTCTGATGTAATCACATCTCCTGGCGTGACCAGATTGTTTAATTCTTCGCTAACTTCGGGTTTGGGTCGTTCACGTGCACCTGCGACTCTAATATCAACAGCCATTTTGGGGAAATCTATTACCAAACTAAGAGAACTCGCCACGGAAAATTCTTACATCACTTCTTATATTGGAACCACAACAATACATCGCATGGTATATACGACTACGACAATTATTATTATTATTATTATTATTATTATTATTATTATTAGTAGTAGTAGTAGTAGTAGTAGTAGTAGTAGTAGTAGTAGTAGTAGTAGTAGTAGTAGTTTCGGCCATTTTCAAAACCGGTCGTTTGGTTTCGATCCTCTATGTTTTCCTTATTTTATATTTATTTACTTAGAATGTGTTGTTTTATCTGATGGCGAATTTCTACTAAATCTTTATAGATGACGTTAAATGCATCCACAAATACATACGCAAGTCACGTGAACCTTTAGAATGTTCCCGAACGCATTTTTTTTATGCCACCGAATTGTTAAATATTTACGGTATTCGAGAAAATTTGAGAAGGTTGATTTAATATGAGAGCTGTAATATCGCGTAAAATTATATACATGTTATCGACTCCGTGCTATTCATGAATAAACTGATATCATTATTGGCACAGGTGCTCGACGCGAACTTGATGTTAAGAAAAATACAATAATCTGAAGAAAGAAAAAAGTCATACAGTGACAAAAATACCTCAGATTACCTCCATGACCCGTTCGGACATTGGACCCTCTCTATCATACTATATTAGATATATAGTATGATAGAGAAGGTCTAATGTCAGAACGGGTCATGGGGGTAATCTGAGGTATTTTTTTTTATTTTTTGTTTTCAATGTCTTCCTTCAGTCTTCTGAAGAAAGAACCGTTGTCTCGTGTTGCCTTGTAAAGGTTATTGGAGTCGGTAGAGAAGACATTAAGACGGATTTACTGCGGTCACATCAGCCGATTTTCTATAAATCGTTTTTAAGGAGAAATCTTGTTCGGTCTCCATAATCAAAACTATTTTGATGTCCTTTCAAACCCTTTTAAATTCTCGACAAAAAAAATTATTGCCTCAGATTCTCTTTTGACTGATCTTATTATCTAGAACACTAAGCTGCAGAGACAGGTGTCTCGCTGGTTTTGTGCCATAAGTCTTTTGTGTAGGCTTTGACCAAAACAAAGAACGCATTGACCTTGAAGTTAGGCTTCTTTTGAACATCTGAAGATAGCCTTCTTTCTTTTACATGTATCGTCAGCACAGAAAAAAAGCAAACTACAAGCTTTATCAATACAGTTTAAGAGGGAAAAACTTATATTTCATTGTTTTGTCAGTCAGCTTTTGTTGCATCAAAATCAGTTTACTTGGTGCTTTCATCCCTGATAGAGAATACTAGGTTTTGCTGTGGACTATCAGGATAGACTCCTTTGCTCATTTAAGTCACTTAGGTTTTTGGTTGTAGTTGCAAAAGAAAGCAGGAACGGTAGGAAAAGATTTTTCTAGCTTTAATGAGCTAAGCTGTTATTATAGCATTCACCGTCCCTAGATGAATTTCGCTTACCGTCAAAAGGGCTTATATGTGTCTCCATGAGACTTCTCTTTCATGAAGTTTAATCAGAATTCACTTATGATCAAGAAACATTGGAAATATTCAGAATTATTTGTCCTCCCTCTCAGCATATTTATAAATGCCACATCCTTAATCTCTTCTTGGTTTAGCCTTTGCACTTAATTCAGGTTCCTTGCACGCTTTATGTGTGACGTTTTTAGTTCACACCTATATGTCCCTCGCCAAATGTCACAAAATACAGTAGAAAGTATTAAAAAATTACATTTTCTCCCATTTTTAAAGAATAATATAAGTTTCTAATGTTGCCTGTCATTTTTTGTTCTTTTTCGGATCATGCTTTGGGACACGCTGAATATGGCCTAAGTATCCGCCAGCTGCATCGCAGCCTTCGGCTGATTACTTGTATGGTTGACCAATCGGAATGCATCAGATGCTTTTCCCTAGTTCATTTCAAGGGCAGAGGAGACAAGATGAAAATCTTTTGAATCAGTCTATTTTAGATTTTGCTCATGCCTCGCTTTATAGTTTCGTATTTCGCATAAGGGGATTTATTTTTTTTTTTTTAAAGAAAAAGAATTTCCCAAGTTTTTCTCATAAATTATACTGGCTACTTAAGAAATGAACGTGTATATCTTAGGTATTGTTAAATGAACTTTTAATTCCCTTAACTCCACTAACGGGCTGCAACGCAAGGAGCATACATTACAGGACTACGCAAAAAATGTACGGTAGCTACATAAATGTGGCGACCTAGACTACACTTAGGGGGCAGGGGCCAGTTGTTATGTACAAATTTAATGCCGCAATCAGTTATCTAGTACAAAAAAAATCATTAAAAATCAAATACACAGGTTAGGTCAAGAATGTCCATATTTTGAGATACCTATATGAAAACAAAGCATACAAATATTATCCACTTGACCAAAGAAGTCAGTGGCAGTTCATAGCAGAAGTTTATGCACCCCAACCCCAAATTTATACCTGCATTTTTTATGCTTGAATGTCATTTTTGACACCATGTGGTAATCACAGTGCAAAACACAAGCCCTTTTCCTAGATTACAATTCTGCCAAACAGTGTGTACTAAACAGGCTGATGCAGTTGAAAATAGTTGTCATCCAAGCAGTTTTTGAGATGCTACTTGTCTCAAACCCACATGGTTACTGCTATGAGAGGCTAGCTCTTCTTCCTAGACAACTATTGGTATTTCACTATCAACATATTGCAGAGTAACTATGGAAGGTGTACATGCCTGACATCGATTTCAAGAACAACACAAGCCCGAAACACCTAGTTCACAAATATATCCATATCTTTAATTAGTAGACAATAATTGCTGAAAAAGTCACACATAGCCTTAAGTTACGAAATTACGAAACTGTACTCTGCCTCCTTAACTCTAGGTGTTTTTATTCATATTTATGAGTTTGAGTACCCGCCAAACATATGTATTTGGAATACTTCACCAACTTTGATGTACAAGACAGTTTACATCAGAAGACTTGAGTATGAGTGTTTTAAATTAATAAACAGTTGATATATTTTTATTCTTCATCTAGTCAATGTTGTAAACATGGGCTCGAAGGTAACTGACGAAGTGAATGACCATTTAGTACAATTTTATCCTGTATGCGTGACCTCTCTCACTGGTTCTATAGTATCGTTGCTTACAGTACTAATATATAGTACCTTAATCCTACCTGGTCAACCACAACAAAGCAAGTTGAGGCTACGACATCGTAGCTAATAATTTACCTGTCATGCATGTACTATATAGTAGTTATTATATAGTACATGTAAGACAGGTAAATTGTAAGCAATGATACGAGCTCCTGATCTCTCTCTCTCTCTCTCTCTCTCTCTCTCTCTCTCTCTCTCTCTCTCTCTCTCTCTCTCTCTCTCTCTGGATGCAATTTGAATTTTAAAAAAGAAGAAATCCACATGCATAAACTATTTATTGGGTTTAAGGCATGCAGTGACCTCCCCAGAAATAGCACTGGGGTAACTAGTATCATAAAAATATTTTGAAATTAATATTATCTTTATATCAATATAAAAAATAATGATATACAAGTTACAGAGTTTCATAGTATTTTTATTTTTCTAAATCTGTAACATAATTTTTTTTGTTGACAAATTTGTCTTTAATTCAAATAAATCATATCCTTTATTTCTTCACTTTCCCATTTTTTTATTGCCACAATAAAATTGCTTTCTTTTACTTAGCTTTTACTGTCATAAGGTGGGTAATTCGGCACTGTGTCAACAAGCTCCTTAACACAAACCCATGATTCTGTTCATCACAGAGATTCATTTTTTACATTCTGGGGAAAAAGAACATAAAATTTGTTAAAGGATATTATGAGTTTATGCTCTTGAAAGAAAAAACAGAAAAAGTGACGATGACAAGCTTTGTAAAATTTAACAAATAATTTATTTCCCAAGAAACAAAGTGAAAAATGAGGGAAAAAAAAAACAGTTTTGCAAATTAAATCCAAAAATAATCCAAGCATTAAATAATAGAAGTCCTGGTAATAAAAGTTCTAAACAAAATTGAGTCTCAATGAAATTTGAGATTGAAGGCAATGATGTCTAATATCTTATGAAGTGCAGATGTGTCAACAGTCTCTTGTTGAATCACAGAAAATATTCCAGTTTTGAATTCAGTATAAATTCCAATGAATGTCTTGATCCAGGAATTTTGTCAGAATAAATTTGTAATTCCATGGAAAAGAATCATTTGAATTGTAACAATTTGAAAAAAATAAAATTCAACCCTAACTGGTCACAACATAATACAACTTAACATGTCAAGTGTTTTAAGCCCAACTAACTAAACCTTTTATCAAAACATTGGTTATACATCTAATTAAAATGTAAAACAGATTCCCAGACAAGAGTCAAAAGTTCATTCTTCTGGAAAAAAATATGTTTGTTATCAATTGATATATGTTGAATATCACAAAGTCCAAGTATGATCTTTATTCAATGATTCTTACTCTGAATAAGATGATAAAAAAATTAAAAACTGATTTTGGAATAAGGTCTGCAACTAGACACAATGTCTATTATTAGTTGTTTACATCAGTGAAATAAAAAAAAATTAAAAAGTCAATCAGATCAAACAGAATTAAACTCGACTTTTGGACAATGTCAAATCCTGTAAACAATGTTACATTACAATAACATGTAATGAAATTAAAAAATTTAAAACAAAACATTAAATATACCTATCAATATACATAAGATAAAAAAACTATTTGAATCCTTAGTGAATTACCAAGGACAAGTTCTTCAAGAGTCACGACAGTGATATGTTATCAGAAAATTATGACTATATCTACATAAGTCATGTATATATTCAAATAAGAACAATATATCACTATTTGTCATTGTTTAATTTGTTCATTGAATTAATGACAGAGAGTTAAAATATTGTTTGAGAAACACAATTTCCAATGCATGTACTCATGGTTGTGCAGCTGGTTATGCCTTGTATTGTGCCACTCCATCGTCAGACTTGGGTCTCTATACAAAATGGACAGTCAAGATGTGAACCAAGCTAATTAAAATAAAACCACTTAATTTATTGTTATACATTCCAATTCAATTTATTATGTTATCCATTCCAATTCCAAACTAGTTGTTTATTGTCAGAAAATATTAAAAATATAAATGAAGGAATTGTGCAGCAATTTTTGTGTGCTTTTAGAACAGGTGAAATTGGATATAAAAATTGCTAATTGTCTAACTTGGATAGATACAAAAAAAGAAATGAAAAATAAATTGTTAGATTGCGTTTGTACTGTTTATATGCCCATGTGGTTAATTTAAAAATATATTTTGCCCCACTTTACAGGACTCGGATTGAAACCCTGATGTATATATTGTACTGGAATGATTTGAAAATCAAAAGATAGCTTAATAAATGAATGAGTGAATAATTGGATAATGATGGAATCATATCTGTCACATTGGACTCTGCGTAAATTAACAAAATCTTAAAAAAGAGTGAGTTTAATTTATCAAAGTAATGAATGAAATTTAAAATTTATCTTTATAATATTCCAAAAGATTTTATGGACAGTTGATTGCCTACATGTTTATTATGTAAATCTTTATTAAAGCCTGTGTATCGTGTATAGCAAGGGATTTAACAGCAAGATGCAATGTTTGTGTTACAAATTGTAACTAGCAAGGGATTTAATAACAAGTTAACAGTGTTCATGCACATCATTACTAGCAAGGAATTCAATAGCAAGTTGCAGTGTAGGTGTTACACATTGTGACAAGCAAGGGATTAAAGTTGCAAAGTAGGTGTTACACATTTTGACAAGCAAGTAATTTAATAAGTGCAATGCACATGTTACACATTGTGACAAGCAATGGATTGAAAACTAGTTAACAGTGTAGATACTAATTGTGTCTTGCAGGTGGCCTAATAACAAAATTACTGTGGGTTGTGGACATTGGGAGTAGCAAGGGAATTAATAGCAGGTTGTAGTATGATAAATTGAAGTGGGAATTAATAGCAGGTTATAGTGTGATAAATTGAAGTGGGGATTAATACCAGGTTATAGTGTGATAAATTGAAGTGGAAATTAATACTAGGTTATAGTGTGATAAATTGAAGTGGGAATTAATACCAGGTTATAGTGTGATAAATAGAAGTGGAAATTAATACTAGGTTATAGTGTGATAAATTAGAGTGGGAATTAATACCAGGTTATAGTGTAATAAATTGAAGTGGGAATTAATACCAGGTTATAGAGTGATAAAATGAAGTGCACATTTGATTTACAAGAGATTTTATAACAAGTTATTATTTTTCAAGTGCACATCATGACAAACATGAGATTTATTATCAACTTGAAGTATAGGTGGTACAAATTGCAACTGGCAAGAAATTGAAAAAACAAGTTACAGTCTTGTGACTAACAAGGGATTTAATAACACATTATAGTGTATACAGTACACATTGTGATCAGCAAGTGGTTTAATGACACTAATCAATGGAAAGGGACTTAATAACAAGCTGTATTGTATCAGCACATTGGACTTTTAAAAACATTTTGGTGAATAAATAAGAATTAAGTTTGCTTCCTTTGATTTATTATTTAGGTGCACAGGTCAAAGTAAGATGAGTGGAGCAAATTAACCTTATTACAAATTTTGTTGCATAAAGTGGTATAAAAATACAATTATACTATGTATTACATCATTATTTTCATATGGCCTTTGCACTAATTTTACAGGAATGTTTTTTTTTTGTTTTTTCACAGAGCCTGGAAGTTTATAAAGAGTGTCAGAGAAATGCCTTTCACACTGGGATATATGCTTTTGTAGCTAGTGAGTACCGACAGAATTATATTAACTGTGTATAATGTACACCCAAGTGTAAACATAATTACAGTCACTGTGTATAATGTACACTCAAGTGCATACAGTGTTACAGTAACTGTTTATAACATACCTCCAAGGGCAGAGAATATTACAGTACATATAATTGTATAATGTACACCCAAGTGTAAATAGTAGTGCCATTACCATGTATAACATACACCCAAGCGCAGACTGTATTACAGTAACTCAGAATAATGTGCACCTAAGTGTGAACAGAAGTACAGTAACTGTGAATAATGTACACCCAAGTGTAAACAATATTACAGTAACTGTGTATCATGTACACCCAAGTGTAAACAGTATACTATAATGTACATTCAAGTGCAGACAGCATTACAGTGATGGTGTATAATGTACTACCAAGTGTAAACAGTATTACACTGTGTGTATTATATACCCTAGTGCAGACAGTATTACAGTAACTGTATAAAATGTACCCCTAAGTGCAGACAGTATTATAGTAACTGTATAATGTACACCCAAGTATTTACAGTAATACAGTAACTGTGTATAACAGACAGTGCAGACAGTATTACAATATTTTCCTGCATATATCCCATGGGTTATACCAGATTTTACAAACCCTGCAAGGGTGTGCGGGTTATATAAGGGTGCAGGCTATATCAAACATTTTTTTACACATTTCAGTACATTGTTTGAAAAACATTACATATGTCAAGCTTCTGAATTTCCCTGGTAACAAATTCATGAAACTCATCCATCTTCTCCCAATTCTTTGTTCTGATTGACAATTGGTTCCTCTTCATAAATTTATAAACCCAATGCACTCCTCCTTTAAAATCATCAATGTGCTTCTCTGCCACCATTTGTTTGGCCTTCAGTTTGATAGCAACTATAGAGAATGGTCAGTTGTTTTCCCACTGGGCCACGATCCACTGCTTCAGTTCAGCTTCAAGATTAGGCCATTTTGCTTTAGGTCTGTGATGAGCACGTTTTCATGGATTCATCTTCTCTAACGCTCCTTTTCTTTTCTCCAACCTCGGTTTACACCCATCAGTATCAAATTTTATTCCTGTGGCTCTATTGACATGCACTTCAGTTTATGCAATGGCAGTTAGCTTGAAGTTGGCAGTGTAAGAATTTTCATTTCGGCATTTTTTAAATTTAACAGAAACATTTTTTAAAATCAAATCTGCATTTCACAAGACTACAAGATTACTTAGAAATGTCCGTGTTTATGTAGCCTGTAGTTGAGGCACAGCTCTTATAGACAGCCTACGCGCACAAACACTGTGTACCATGCCTGAATACCGGTAGTTAATTGACATCATGAGAACTTCATTTGAAACTGACAAGTGTGGCATTCAGCCTCAGGACCTGACACCATTGTTGTTGTTGTTGTTGGGCTTAACGCCATTTTTCAGCACACAATAGGCTATTCATGGCAGCCAGTATTAATGGTGGAGGAAGAAACCAGGAAATCACTGGAAAGAACCACCGACCCACGAGAAGCTACTGGCAAGCTTTCTCACATATCCACATTCCCAGAATCCTAGACTAGAACTCATGCAGACAGAGATGAGATGGCAGTGATCCATAACAGACAGGGCTTTAGACCACTCAGACACCTGGGGGCCCCCCTAACACCATTGCATATCTGGCTCAAAAGTACCTGGCTTCAAAATTCAAATCTGCCGGCTGCCAGCTGGAATATAGTGGAGGGAGGGTGACTAACTTGAACTGATGCAGAGGGATGAATATGGACTGGGGCCAACTGACTTTATAGCGTAAATACAAATTTGCATGTTGGGCGGGAGAGTGAAAATGTGGTAGTTGTAGTATTGTTCGTCATCCTCTTGTGAGCATTGACAAATTCAGTCCTTCAAAATATAGTAATGGTAGACAATGTGAACATACACAATAAAGTTCATCAATCTATGGTTGTGGGTTATACAAAGGTGTTATGCTAACAATTTTTTACACAAAACCCAAGAACCTGTGGGCTATATGAGGGAGCGGATTATCTGTGTCTGCGGGATATATGCGGGAAGAAATGGTATATCAATTATGTTTGATGTACACCCAACTGTTTACACCATACATACAATTACAAACAATATTCACCTTGCTTTTTGTCTGATAATGCACTTGTAGATCAATGTCTGTGTTGTATGTTGTATTTATGATTTCTAGCCAACTCTGATAAGCTAGAAAGTTATGGGATTGGCATTATAGTTCTTGGTCTATGCTGTATGTAGTTAGTTGTATATTGTAGTTCATGGTCCACACTGTAGTTCTTGGTCCACACTGTAGTTTTTAGTCCACACTAGTTCTTGGTCCACACTCTAGTTCTTGGTCCACACTGTCTCTAGTTTTTGGTCCACACTGTATGTAGTTCTTGGATCATGGTGTATGTAGTTCTTGGTCCACACTAGTTCTTGGTCCACAATGTTTGTAGTTTTTGGTTCATGGTGTTTGTAGTTCCTGGTCCACAATATAGTTCTTAATCCACGCTGCCTGTAGTTCTTGGTTCATGGTGTCTGTGGTTCATGGTGTCTCTAGGTCTTGGACCACACTGTCTATAGTTCGTGGTATACACTGTTGTTCTTGGTCCACGCTGTCTGTAGTTCTTGGTCCATTCTGTCTGTAGTTCTTGGTCCACACTGTCTGTAGTTCTTGGTCCATACTGTCTGTAGTTCTTGGTCCACACTGTTTGTAGTTCTTGGTTCATGGTGTCTGTAGTTCTTGGTACACAATGTTGGTAGTTCTTGGTCCACACTGTAGTTCTTGGTCAACACTGTCTGTAGTTCTTGGCTCATGGTGTCTATAGGTCTTGGACCACACTGTCTGTAGTTCTTGGTACACACTGTAGTTCTTGGTCCACACTGTAATTCTTGGTCCACACTGTAGTTCTTGGTCCACACTGTAGTTCTTGGTCCACACTGTCTGTAGTTCTTGGTTCATGGTGTCTGTAGTTCTTGGTCCACACTGTAGTTCTTTGTCAAAATTTTCTGCAGTTCTTGGTTCATGGTGTCTGTTGTTCTTGGTCCACACTGTCTATAATTCTTGGTCCACACTGCAGTTCTTGGTCCACACTGTCTGTAGTTCTTGGTCCACACTGTCTGTAGTTCTTGGTTCATGGTGTCTGTAGTTCTTGGTTCATGGTGTCTGTGTTTCTTGATCCACACTGTCTGTAGTTGGATATATATTGAAGTTCATGGTCCACACTGTATTTCATGGTCTACACTGTCTGTAGTTCTTGGTTCAGACTGTCTGTAGTTGGATGTATATTGCAGTCCTTGGTCCACACTCTATTTCTTGGTCCAAATTGTATGTAGTTGGATATGTAGTGTAGTTCTTGGTCCACACCATCTGTGGATGGATGTGTTTTGTAGTTCTCCATCCACACTGTCTGTAGTTCTTGGTCTACATTTTTTCTAGTTCTTGGTTTACACTTTTAGTAGTTGGATGTATATTGTAGTTCTTGGTCCACACTGTATGTGGATGTATATTGTAGTTCTTAGTTTATTCTGTCTGTGGTTGGATGTATGTTGTAGTTCTTAGTTTATTCTGTCTGTGGTTAAATGTATATTGTAGTTCTTAGTTTATACTGTCTGTGGTTGGATGTATATTGTAGTTCTTAGTTTATATTGTCTGTGGTTGGATGTATATTGTAGTTCTTAGTTTATACTGTCTGGTTGGATGTATATTGTAGTTCTTAGTTTATTCTGTCTGTGGTTGGATGTATATTGTAGTTCTTAGTTTATTCTGTCTGTGGTTGGATGTATATTGTAGTTCTTAGTTTATACTGTCTGTGGTTGGATGTATATTGTAGTTCTTAGTTTATTTTGTCTGTGGTTGGATGTATATTGTAGTTCTTAGTTTATTCTGTCTGTGGTTGGATGTATATTGTAGTTCTTAGTTTATACTGTCTGTGGTTGGATGTATATTGTAGTTCTTAGTTTATTCTGTCTGTGGTTGGATGTATATTGTGGTTGGATGTATATTGTAGTTCTTAGTTTATTCTGTCTGTGGTTGGATGTATATTGTAGTTCTTAGTTTATTCTGTCTGTGGTTGGATGTATATTGTAGTTCTTAGTTTATTCTGTCTGTAGTTGGATGTATGTTGTAGTTCTTAGTTTATTCTGTCTGTGGTTGGATGTATACTGTAGTTCATAGTTTATTTTGTCTGTGGTTGGATGTATATTGTAGTTCTTAGTTTATTCTGTCTGTGGTTGGATGTATATTGTAGTTCTTAGTTTTTTATGTCTGTGGTTGGATGTATATTGTAGTTCTTAGTTTATACTATCTGTGGTTGGATGTATATTGTAGTTCTTAGTTTACACTATCTATGTTTGGATGTATATTGTAGTTATTGGTCTACTTTGTCTGTAGTTGGAGGTATATTTTGTGTTTCACAGATGTTTCTAAAGTCCCATAACAAAAACATATTTCTATAACTATCAGTCCCATAACAAAAACATATTTCTATAAGTCACATAACAAAAACATATTCTGTAAGTCCCATAATAAAAACAGATAGTTCTATTTGTATAAGTCTCGTAACAAAAACAATAGATTATTTTTATTTCTACATATCCCATAACAAAAACATATTTCTTTTTATATAAGTCTCATAACAATAACATATTTCTGTAACTATAAGTCCCATTACAAAAACAGATATTTCCTTTTCAATAAGTCCCATAACAAAAACAGTTACAAAAACATATCTATTACTGTAAGTCGCATAACAAAAATATTCTAAACACAAATGTTCTTTGATTTAAATGTGGTGCAGTTTTGTTGCAGAAATTTAAATTGGCTTGAAATGAATTTACCTCTGTGTGAAACAGTTTGCCCAGTCTTAGTCAATCAAAAAATGTTTTACTTGTACTTTATATGCTCCTTCTCCTTTTTGTGGAACTTTTACCTGTAGTAGAACCTGTCTTGAAAGACCACCCTATCTGCCAAAAATAATAGTCTTGCAAGACAGATGGTCACTCATGACAGGTCAAAACACTGTATAACTAATAAATATGTAATAAGAAAATTTGGTCTCTCACAGCTATTTAGTTTAAGGATGATTGCATGTGATATTGGAATTTTGTTGGTATTCATTGGCATATGTTGTTTTAGTTCAAAACAGAGTTCCCACATTCATTAAATTTATATTTGGTTCAAGTAACCAGCAATTTTAAAAAGTTCCTGGTCCACCAGAACTTTTACTGGACCTCCATGTATGTTTTTAATAACCTGGTAACATTTTAAGGTGGTCAACGGGGACCAGCTACTGGAATTATTTGAACCCAGAAATATTTCAGCCAGAGAACAGAAAACAGGTGGTTATTTTGGAATGCTTGTTACATAGGAGAAAAAGGTAAAAAGTATATTGTTACAGATGGTCCATAAAATAACAATATTATGGACTCCTCAATAATGCAAAGGTTGAAGATCATCATAAACACCACTTATCAAACACATGAAAAAAAGTTTATGTGGTAAGTTAATTCTTTGAGTATTACAGAGTTAAGGAGATCACGTCAATTTCTTGCAATAGAAAGCCTGCACAGCCAGTTTATGGCAGTTAATAAATTAATAAAGATTTCCAGATGTCTGTACAATGAAACCTGTCTTGAAAGATCACTGCTATGTGAGACCACCTGCCTTGAGAGACCATATTCTCAACACAAATTTAATGATTATATAGCATTGTGATCCGTTTTAAGAGACCACCTGTCTTGACAGACCATAATTTTATGCCAGAAAGGTTGGTCTTTCAATATAGGTTCTGCTGTATTATATTTGATTGACATTGTCATTTTTATCGCAAGATTTTCTGAGATTCGTAATATATTTGATTGACATTGTCATTTTTATCGCAAGATTTTCTGAGATTTGTAATATATTTGATTGAGTTTTTTTATTTTGTTTCCACATGATTGTTATTGCAAGAATTTGGACTGTATAAGCATTTTTTTTCGTCTTCATTGTTTAGATACAAAAGTCACAACGCTCATCACTCTACATTAAATTTACATAGCAAGAACCTGACATCATTAAATAAATGATGGAACAAACACGTCATTTGTAAGGGTTGATTTTACAAAAGCAAATAACTATAAATATGTACAAAGTATTAGTGTTGTATATCTCTGTGACTGACAAGGGAAACAACTCTCAGTTAAATTACTTAGTTTGCAATTTGTCAGTTAAGTAGATCCTAATTTCTACTCCAATTTTCTTCAAGTAACTCATCGGATGTCACAAGTCTGAATTGCAGGTCTTTACCAATTTTATTGTCATTCATTCCTCAGTGACATCGAGATTTCCGAGATCAGATAGGCATGGATAAAAGTCCATGTTCTGGAGATTTTGAAATACTATGCCTACTTATATTATTATTATTATTATTATTATTATTATTATTATTATTATTATTATTATTATTAATTATTATTATTATTATTATTATTATTATTATTATTATTATTATTATTATTATTATTATTGGGTGAGTTATGATTAGCAATGGAATTTTAAATATGATGTTTTTCTTTTTCAGTAGGATGAATGTAGTCATGTGATTTGTGAATTGACATTACATCATAATATGGCTTCTTATCCATGCCTATCTGATCTATCTCTTTTGAATTCAATCCTATTCATACATTCCTGTAAATGCTGTACTGTCTTAATTCTCTCCACCTAACTGTGTCTTTGGACAATTATGCCTTCACATTCCTGCCAATTAAGTAAATTACATATAACTTGCTAATATACTTAAGAAATAGCAAACTACAAAGAAGTGGATACATTTTTGTGTCCAGTGAAGTACTATTGTTTAGATTGTTTAAGTGGTTTCTATTTTTTCCTGATTTATCTTATGTTGTTCTTTAATTTTAAGTTTGTCATACAAACATACAAAGATATAGATAATATTTGTAAATATTGTTTTGCTGTACAAAATTCATACAGACATGATTGGTATGTATGTTTGTACAATTTTCCAAAGTTTGCTGTTAACTTTACCTGGCTAAGTAGTTTAAATGTCCCATTAATTTAGGAGTAAACTGGTTGAAGATTAAGGGCTGAGACATAAAAAATTTCAGATTTCTGTCACATAATTTATTTAGTTTTGATTCTTTTTCCATTCCTACCTCATTACAAAATATGTTATCTTTTTTGCTGAGATTTCTAAATCTTCACATAATGTGTTATCTTTTCAGCTATAGTTTCTATACCTCATTACAAAATGTGTTATACACCACTCCAGTGGCCTGGTGGTTAAAGCTTCAGCCTCAAATGCTGGAAGGTCACAGGTTCGAACCCCAGCCAAGTCATATCAAAGACTTATAAAAATGGTACTAACCGCTGCCTCACTATCACTAAGCATTAGGAGGTTAGTATTATGACTGGTCAACCTGGTGTCAGGATAATGTGCTAGGTTGGAAAATCATCTTACATATCTGCAGCATGATGCCCCAGTGCTAGACATCACTGTAAACTGCCACACTGCAGACATCATAGCCATATGACTTTTTAAAGCTACATTAAAAATCCAATTACAAACAATCTCACACACACACACAAATGTGTTATCTCTTCAGCTATGCTTTCCACCTCATTACAAAAGGTATTGTTTTTTCAGCTGGAGTTTCTACCTATATATTACAAGACCTTATCAAGTCCAAGCTGCCATATAAGGGATTTGGCCATCTCCTTGCTGCCCCTTTACTGATGGGTTCCCTATTTTCGTACCTCATTACCCGAAAGAAGACAAAGATTTGTGGAGCCATGTGGATGGCAATGGAGGACAAGCATACTGCCATAGGTCCTGAAAGTTTTTGTTTTGAAACTATTTTGTATTTGTTGCTATCTGGTTCTGTGTCCTTTATCATACTTGTACATGTTGTGCCAAGATGTTGGGCTATAAATCATGTGACTGCTTTGTGCACAAAAATAGAAAGCAACACTCTAAATAATCAGTTGACCTTTTACATGCAGTTACTTTGGGCACAGTCTTCAATGAAACTTGCCAACAATTACTAGAAAAATTGCAAAAATCTAAGTGGGTCAAATTGGATGTGTACTACATGTGTGTGTGTGTGTATATATATATATATATATATATATATATATATATATATATATTGCTGGCATCTTTTCATGCACTTCTGAACAGAGAAAAGCCAACAAATGTGTAGATTTCTTAGTAACAGCTGGATGTGCTGTATATTCATGCAAATACTGGTATATTAGGAACTATTTCCTCAATGTCAACATCATGCATTGGTGACATTTGGATCACTTCAGGTATTATCCACATATACATATAAATACAAGTATATTAAGAACTGTTTCCAGTGAATGTTCTGCAAGCAAATGAAGGAAATGATTTTAAGGTGTGCAAAAAGACTGCTTAGACAAGTAAGCCAGGTCAAATACCTGCTGCATGTTTTCTATATACAGTACTACATTATTTTCACAAAACAATGCAATTACTGGCAAAAACTTACCTTGAATTTAATGTGTTTTCCAAGCAGCTTTCTGCTTACAATTGTTTTCTTAGCAGTGCTTTATAAAAATAATTTAGCATATCTTTCAACACTTAAGTTAAACACTGTAGTAGAAGATACTCATTTTCCAGTTGGTTTCTTATCTGAGGAGCTGATAATCCTTAATTCTTTAAATGCTTCCAACTGTTGTTGTAATTTGCTAAGACATAGAATTACAATTCAAAAAAAAGAAAGTTTCTTATGATATAATCATAAGGAATCTCCTGCATTTTCTTGTATAATTATCATCAAAAATGGTACTAACAGCTGCCTCGCTTGGTGCACAGCATTAAGAGGTTAGTGTTAGGACTAGTGGGCCTGATGTCAGGATAATGCGACTGGGTGAGACATAATGCTACATGTCTGTGGCATGATGCCCCAGTGGTGGGCATCACCATAAACTGCCACACTGCAGACGTCATAGCGATATTACTGAAAATTTTTTAAAGCTACATTAAAAATCCAAATCACATCACACATCAAATATTGGTACATGTGTAATAGGTTTGTTTTACAACTCTCAGCAATGCAAAGTACAGATATTTTCTGGAACATAAGATCTCAAAACCAAAGATAATGTGGGAGAGATAATATTCCTTCCATTGTTTTGGTGAATATTTGAACTTGGACGAATTAATATAAGAGTTATTGAAACATGTCTTAAAGACAAACAGCTTGATTGTGTGTTGTAATAATATTTCAAACACTTCACACTATAACTAGAAAAATATCCAGTACAAAACAAATGGCCAAGAAAGGATGGTATAATGGAAGAAAGGTTCAATGAGGGTGACATTCAAAGTATAATTGAAGTCACCGCTCAGTTACATTTAATGTAAATCTTATCCTAGACTTGGTTTAAATATATGATGGCCTGTACATTTAAAGTTATTATAGGAATACAAGATTGTAGAAATTCTGAGTCAACTTTTGATGGAAAAGATACCAATCAAATTGACTTAGGTCTTCTTAATTCTATACAGAATTTGGCTTCATCCATTAAGTCCATTAAAAGTCAATATACACAGACATCAATATACATAGACATCAATATACACAGACATCAATATACAGACATCAATATACATAGACATTAATATATCAATATACACAGACATCAATATACATACACATCAATATACATACACATCAATAGACACAGACATCAATATACAGACATCAATATACACAGACATCAATATACACAGACATCAATATACACAGACATCAATATACACAGACATCAATATACATTGACATCAATATAGACATCAATATACACAGACATCAATAGACAGAGACATTAATATACACAGACATCAATATACACAGACATCAATATACATAGACATAAATATACATAGACTTCAATATACATAGACATCATTTTTCACACATGGCTGCTAGCTGAGCAATTGGATTATCGGTGGCTATAACATGGTGGAGCAGTTATACTTGCTGTAACTTGTCTCACCATATGAAAGTATTAAAGTGGTTCAGCCATAACATAATGATACTATGATGTCACAGCTATTGTTTGTCTGCTTTAGTATAGACTGAATGTAAATTCACTTGTACCTCTTGCTTTGATATTGGTATTGTCAACACTGGTTTAGATTCTGGTTACAAGTTCTTCTATAGTTTTTCAAGTTTGTAACCCTTTCCAAATGTTGGAAGAGTTTTAGTTAACATGCCTGGATAGTAGAATAAAGAAGCTGTTATCTTTCATATTCACATACATGGTCGAGTCATACCAAAGACTTACAAAAATGGTACTAACAGCTGCCTCGCTTGACAATCAGCATTAAAAGGTTAGTGTTAGGACTGGTTGGCCTGGTGTCAGGATAATGTGACTGGGTGGGACATCATGCTACATGTCTGTGGCATGATGCCCCAGTTTTAGACATCACTATAAACTGCCACACTGCAGACATCGTAGCGATAAGACTGAAATTTTTTTAAAGCTATGTTAAAAATCTAAATCACACACACACACATCACACCCAAATTACATGTCAACCATTATGCTCTTTTTCACCAAATTACATTTTCTGTGAGACTGCATATTGATTATATTTTCTTACTACATTAAAAAAAGATTGTTTTTGTCATTTTATTATCATCTCTTTAATTCCACTCAATAAATTTGACAGCTGCGTAAGAATACTTTCCTTATAGGGTTGTTCAGCAGTGGACCTCGTGTGATGTCATGAATCACTACCTCATACCTAAAAATAGAATGTAGCCCCATCTTCGGACAAACATTACAATATATCGGTTCAGCACCATTACATTTCAATGACAGAAGATGGTGTTTCTCATGGAAAATTACCTTATGCTTTGATAGAAAATCGCTCAGTGGTACAGCTGAAAAGATGGTTACAGTGCAGAGATCTCAGCATCAGTGGAAATCTAAGTGATTTGATCAAAAGGTATGTAAAATTCAGTGTGAATCTACTCATGCATTCGATGCTTCCAATAGAACGGTTAAGTAGAATGTGTATCATGCATATATAATGTCTTCCCCAAAACAAACCAAAAAAGTAAATACTGTAGACCACCAAAGTATCACTACAATTTCGCTCTAAGTGTAAGAGGTGAATTAATTTGTAAAAACAAAAATTGTTCCTTGTATTGAAAACCATTGACTTGCAGGGTATCGCCCCCCCCCCTTCCAATTCATTAGCTTGCAGATGCAAAATATTATCTTTTAATCGACCATGTGACCCTGATCTCTTTAAAGATCTCTTTATTACTCCAGACCCTTATGTGCCTGTAGCATTTCTTTATCAAAGGGCATTCAATAATGAACTAGTTTGTTCTGTAATATGGGGTATTTTTTCTGTCAGTTAGGATCACAGGATTTTTATGAGGTGTGTGGCGTTAAAAGTAAATTTCAAATGGTTAGATTGTTGTACTCTATTATTATTATTATTATTATTATTATTATTGGTTATTTTTATTATTACTATTATTATTATTGGTGTTATTATTTGTTTTTAAATTTCTATTATTATTATTATTATTATTATTATTATTATTATTATTATTATTATTATTATTATTAATCTATCTTTGCAGGGAGGGTCAGTTTTCCTTTCTGCAAGCTCTAACCCATTGACAACACCTGTCAAGATCTTTATTTGGATTAGGGAATGGAAGGAAAGTAACTCTCTTCATGTAATCGTTATTGACATATCTAGAATCACTATGGCAAATGCCATAACAGTGGTGTTTTACAATCATTATTTAAACATAAAAACAAATGTTATGGCTTAGAATGACAAGAACAACAAGAATGATTACTCAGCTGTATCTATGTTTGTTTGAAAACATTATGGCAGACAGTGCAATGCCTAGTGGGTAAATGACATCATACGATATCTATAGCTGGTTGAACAATCCTATTTGCTATTTATAGCAACTGTATATGACCCAATTCCATGAAAACATACAGGTTTCATGAAAGTGAACTTTGAATAACAGATGCATTTTTATTTATAAGGTAATTAGGTAGTGAACCAATCTATATTTTTACAGAAAATCGTACGAGATGTTAAGCAGAAAGCTTTAAGGTGTGAGTTGTGGATGTTATATGACAGAAAATGTTCGAGCAGATGGATTTCAAAACATGTCAGATCAGAAAAAGTGACAAATCAACACAGCTTTACAAATTTGAAAAGAAGAATATGAAAGTAATATAAAACAAGTCTCGGAGCTTCAAGTCTTCTGATCATGGTCATTGCAGAATTCCAGTGCACAATCATTCAACAAAAGTTACCCATGTATACTACATGTATGTTAATGTGAATGCTAAATTTAAATAATTTTTCAGTATATTTTGTCTTTGTATTCTGTTTCTAATCCATTTGAATTTTTCCATTTGTGACAAGAATTTTGACCAGCTGCTGAACCAGGTTAGTAGTAAAAGTGTATCTTTTTCATGTGTGCTTTAATTCTGGCTGTAATATATAGATTACACTTTTTATGCCCAAATTATGCTTTTTTGCCTCTTATAATAGCAATAGTTATGCATATTCCTCTTGGGGTTGGGGTCTTAGCATGAATGTATTCATGCACCCCAACATTCTCTCTGACCCTCATGTGAGGTCAAGGCCATTTGAAGTTAAAAATAAATCTTTATCAGGCAGGGATACAAGCAAGACAAAATGTTTTGGAAATTTCTTGTTTCTTTTTCAGAAAAATCAAAGAATGATGCTGTTCAGAGAAGATGACTTAAAGATTCTCATAATTTGATGTATTTTATTTATCTCTGCATTGAGATTTTATTGACATTTGTCATCTTTGTGTGATTTATTCACTGACTGCTTACTTAGAACTTTATTTTGATCAAACCAAGAGAAATTTCAGCTAAGTCCCTGCTGAATTACAGTATCTTTGCTTAATAATTTTTCTTTAATAGGACAAGTGACAGCTTTGCTAAAGATCTCTTTATTTTTCAATTATAAAGCTGTTTTATGAACATAAAAAGGAAGTTACTGTCGAAGCTAAAGTTTTGCTGACTGATACAATGTCTGTCTGTGAGAGAATTGTTTGACCACAAAAAGGAAGTTTCATTCTAAGCCCAGTCTTTGAGACTGATATATTGAACATGAGACTACCTGACTGATACATTAAACATAAGAAAATTTTGTTTTGCAAGGAAAATAAAGTTGCAGTCTAAGCAAAGTCCTGGTGAATAATACATTGTACATGAAAAAATTTCATTTGGAAAAGGAAGTTACATTCTTACTTCAGTGTCTTGTTGTCTTAACAACATTATACATCAGACAGTTTTGTT
Organism: Potamilus streckersoni; assembly: GCA_016746295.1. Classification (NCBI taxonomy): domain Eukaryota; kingdom Metazoa; phylum Mollusca; class Bivalvia; order Unionida; family Unionidae; genus Potamilus; species Potamilus streckersoni. The sequence continues at coordinate 371,363 of JAEAOA010001893.1, forward strand.
ATTTTTTTCATTACCTTTTATTTAATAAATTAAGCAAATATATATTTGTAAATATAATTATAATTGTACATGTAACATTTAATCCCTTCTCTTTTAAGGAATATTAATGAACCATACATGGCAACCATTACACTTTTGGTGTAATAGTTATGCCTTTTGCCCCCAAATTGTTTGTCTTACACATGATTTTCAATGGTTTATGGTTTTTAGTACATTAAAAATGAGATATAAATAAAGCAATACAAATGTGTCATTTTATTGTCATCTTTTTAATCCCACTCATCATATAAATTAGAGAATATTCTAAAATGAGAGAAAAAGAATAGTCAGATTGCATTTATCCATTCCAGACCTAACTGTCCTTTCTACATTTTGTTTATGCCAACTGCAAATAACACATTCAAAAGCAAACAAACCGATTCTTGTTTTAAATTTGGCAGCAGAGATTTATTATATTGATAGTACTTTGAGGCATTTGACTAATCTATCCTTGTAAAAAAAATGGTACTAGATGTTACCTGAAACAGGCTATCAATCGATGCCTTTTGACTCAAAATGGTGCTAGATGTTACTTGAAACAGGCTATCAATGGATGCTTTTTGACTCAAAACAGTGCTAGATGTTACCTGAAACAGGCTATCAATGGATGCCTTTTGACTCAAAATGGTGCTAGATGTTACCTGAAACAGGCTATCAATGAATGCCTTTTGACTCAAAATGGTGCTAGATGTTACCTGAAACAGGCTATCAATGAATGCCTTTTGACTCAAAATGGTGCTAGATGTTACCTGAAACAGGCTATCAATGGATGCCTTTTGACTCAAAATGGTGCTAGATGTTGCCTGAAACAGGCTATCAATGGATGCCTTTTGACTCAAAATGGTGCTAGATGTTACCTGAAACAGGCTATCAATAGATGCCTTTTGACTCAAAATGGTGCTAGATGTTACCTGAAACAGGCTATCAATGGATGCCTTTTGACTCAAAATGGTGCTAGATGTTACCTGAAACAGGCTATCAATAGATGCCTTTTGACTCAAAATGGTGCTAGATGTTGCCTGAAACAGGCTATCAATGGATGCCTTTTGACTCAAAATGGTGCTAGATGTTACCTGAAACAGGCTATCAATGGATGCCTTTTGACTCAAAATGGTGCTAGATGTCACCTGAAAAAGGCTATCAATGGATGCCTTTTGACTCAAAATGGTGCTAGATGTTACCTGAAACAGGCTATCAATAGATGCCTTTTGACTCAAAATGGTGATAGATGTTGCCTGAAACAGGCTATCAATGGATGCCTTTTGACTCAAAATGGTGCTAGATGTTACCTGAAACAGGCTATCAATGGATGCCTTTTGACTCAAAATGGTGCTAGATGTTACCTGAAACAGGCTATCAATGGATGCCTTTTGACTCAAAATGGTGCTAGATGCTACCTGAAACAGGCTATCAATAGATGCCGTTTGACTCAAAATGGTGCTAGGTGTTACCTGAAACAGTCTATCAATAGATGCTTTTTGACTCAAAATGGTGCTAGATGTTACCTGAAACAGGCTATCAATGGATGCCTTTTGACTCAAAATGGTGCTAGATGTTACCTGAAACAGGCTATCAATAGATGCCTTTTGACTCAAAATGGTGCTAGATGTTACCTGAAACAGGCTATCAATAGATGCCGTTTGACTCAAAATGGTGCTAGGTGTTACCTGAAACAGTCTATCAACAGATGCTTTTTGACTCAAAATGGTGCTAGATGTTACCTGAAACAGGCTATCAATGGATGCCTTTTGACTCAAAATGGTGCTAGATGTTACCTGAAACAGGCTAGCAATAGATGCCTTTTGACTCAAAATGGTGCTAGATGTTACCTGAAATAGGCTATCAATGGATGCCTTTTGACTCAAAATGTTGCTAGATGTTACCTGAAACAGGCTAGCAATCGATGCTTTTTGACTCAAAATGGTGCTAGATGTTACCTGAAACAGGCTATCAATGGATGCTTTTTTACTAAAAAATGTTAGAGCAAAGGGATCTTTTTAAACTTTGAAACATGTCAGATCAGAAAAAGAGCAAATCAAAAGTGCTTTACAAATCTGAAAGAAGAAAATACATTGGTCACCCTCTAATAAGAACCCCATTGCACCGGGTAGCCTTTCCATGGGAAGACGAAATATTTTGTGAGAAATGTATGTAATGTATGAAGTAAGAAAGCTATATACTTCAGAGCATTTAATATCTTCATTTAAAATCTTTGCTTTAAATTAACATTAATTATTAAAAGGTTCTTTAAGTTAAAATAATAGACATATTTCAATTGAAAATACATTAATGATTCTTACTCTTCACATAAGCATATGAGAGTGGGTAGTGTTGTTATGCACATTGCAAAACCATTCAAAAATCTTATCTAAATCTTGGTACATACATAATTCTCTATTTGCTCCATTTTCCCACTGCTGCTGAGTAACCTCCTTATCGGTTATGACATTGTTTATTTGAATCTTTTCGACATTGTTTTATTTGAGTCTTTTCTATATAAACTTGTTTGGCAAGTCCCCCTCCCCACCTCAACTGATATTACCAACTTTCTTATAAAATAATACATCTCCATTTATATGATGACACATTAATGTTTGGTAGTGATCTATTTTGGCTAACTGTATGAAATTTAATTATGCAGACTAAACTTTTGTAGAGGGGATGAAATGCCTTCTTCATAAAGGAAGCGATAAATGTGTTGTCACATGATTTGTCGGTCTTTGTCTGGTACCCTGTTTTGTTCAAGGTTAATTTCTATGTGTGTGTTAATGCACAATTTTTTTTGTTGATACTATGCTGACCCTGTTATGATATTGTCAATTATATCTGGTTGCAATCATCAAAGAAAAGAACTCAACAGATATGTGAAGCCCAAAACTGTCATAACATTGGTGAACCCATTTCCAATAAAGATCGGCTTTTATAGACAATGATATAATATTAATCTTAGTACTACATGTACTTTAGTCAACACTTCTTTTAATAACAGAAACTTGACATTGGAAGACATGTATCGATGACAGATAATCTGATTACTTACATTATGTTGCAATATGAATTAATTAATTGTTCTGGATACATTTGAAATAAAACATGGTCTATAGTGAAAGAAACAGGTTACATTTTAGAACTAAATATACTGGCAGATGGTCATGTTAAAGGGGTAGCCATTCTTGAGGGGTACTTTTGAACACATTACTGCCAATGGATTCTGTCCATAAGAAGCAGGTGGTCAGAGGGCCATTCAAGAGTTAGAAATGTAGACTAGTTAAAGTGTGTGTAGTATTGTGTTTATATTCTGGTACTGATACACATGAATTTTGCCAATTTGTGACAAGAAGTTTTACATGTTGCAGATCCAGCTTATAGCAAAAATAAATGTACATCATTCTGTAATTATAACGTAATATATAGATCATACTTTTATGCACAGATTATTCTTATTTGCAACTTATTTTAGTGATAATTATGCTTATACCTCTGGTTGACATGCATGAACATGTTACATGCCTTGCATACATGTTACATGCCTTGCATACATGTTATATGCCTTGCATACATGTTACATGCCTTGCATACATGCTACATGCCTTGCATACATGCTACATGCCTTGCATACATGCTACATGCCTTGCATACATGTTACATGCCTTGCATACATGTTACATGCCTTGCATACATGTTACATGCCTTGCATACATGTTACATGCCTTGCATACATGTGATCTGTGGTGGTCTCATAATGCACATGCAGCTCAAGGTCAAGGTTTGTTCCTTTGAATACTCCTAACAAACTGCATAGACCCAGGTCTGCTGATATTATTCAGTGGCAGATCTGGGTCTTTGCAGTTTGAATTTTAAATGGGTATATATGGTCACTTGCTTCAAATAGAATTGAACTGTTTTAGTAAGCTCAGTAACAAGACATGTTTATAGACTCAGTGATTGTAAATGTACCTTTTTAGAATACAAGCAGTAATCACAAATGTACCTTTGTAAAAAATATGAAGCAGTGATTGTAAATGTACATAGTTTGCAGAAAACAAGCAGTAATCATAAATGAACCTATATAGAATTCAGAGTCAGTGATCATAAAATAATCTACCTTTGTAAAAATACAGACTCATTGATCATGTACCTTTGTAGAATACAAGCAGACTCAGTGTATTACCATTGTAGAATACAAGCATACTCATTGATCATATATGTACCTTTGTAGAATACAAGCACTCATTGATCATGAATTTACCTTTGTAGAATACAAGCATCATCTGTGATCATAAATGGACCTTTGTAGAATACAAGCAGATTCAGTAATCATAATGGACCTTTTTCAAGTATAAGCAGACTCAGTGATTAGAGATGTACATTTGTCAAGTACAGACTCAGTGATCATAAATGGACCTTTGTCAAGTATAAGCAGACTCTGTGATCATAAATGGATCTTTGTAGAATACAAGCAGACTCAGTGATCATAAATGGATCTTTGTAGAATACAAGCAGACTCAGTGATCATAAATGGATCTTTGTAGAATACAAGCATATATATATATATATATATATATATATATATATATATATATATATATATATATATATATATATATAAACACACATATCTCTGTAGGATTTTAATAGTTGCAGTCCTCTCCCAGAAAACTACACAATTTAGAAGAACTATTGGTTGCCATTTAGTTTAATTTCTACTTTCTTTATAGCACTGACATGGCTATTGTTTGTCCGTCAGAGTGAGACTGAATTTTGTCTCTTCAAGGAAGGTCTTATTCCAATTACTAGGCTAGGCATCACATACTTTCACTTGGCTACTGTCCCATCCGAACTGTCAATTCTAGCAACTTTAGCACTCTCCTGAATCTCATTACAATCGTTGTCAGTTTGCCATTTAACCCCATAATGCTTATCCAAATTTGCAATTTGCATTTGCTCTCTAAGTCTCAATATGTCTTGATATTGAGGTCACATGCACTGCTTTTTCACCTATACTCGGAAATGAACACAATAATGAAAGCTTAAGTTGTTTATTTTGATGTAATTTACAAATGGCCGCTTGTACATCTCTTGGTATTTCTGCCCCCGAATTCAATCAGCGTAGATAGCAGTACATTTAACCACACAGTCGCCAGTCAAAGCCTTTGATCTTGCCGACCAATTATTGCATCAGGTCCTTTCGATGTACTCTTATAAGGGGGTCTTTCAGCCACTGAATTCCGTCATTGAAAATTTTAGCACAGCTAACACTTTCCCACCCAGCTGCCAGTCCAAGTCTTTGAACTTGCCGCCCAGTAATTGCATCAAGTTTTTATGTACTGCCAGAACAGCAACATGTACATCAATTGGTCTTCCAGCTACTGAAAATGTCATTGCAAATATCAGCACAGCTGCAGAGAGGGTGAACAGACAGGCCATTCGCTAGAGACCTTATTTATGAAAAATTAAGGCATTGTACAAAAATGAAATCTGAACATCAGCGACGTTATACCAGCACCTCTTTGTCTCGTAGGAGACCCTGGGTTGTTAGCTTGGGTGTTAATTCGATGATGATTTTTGTATTTCATCGCTACGTGGTTTCGTTTACGTGTTGGTCACACACTCTCTGCTGCTGTGGTTTTTATCCAAATATTGTATCAAGTCCATTACGATATCTCGACCTCGAATCATGTAAAGGTATTGTTATGATACCAAACGGGGCAGCTTGCGCGTGTGCAAAGAACTTTTTTAATTTATTCATGTCCACGTCTCCAGAAGACAGGTACAATCAATATTTTGCAGCATATGATTATCAACTCCGTTGAACACAACTAAAATATTGCATTTATCCCTGATCACGTTTGTAATTTGTGTATAACGCTGCGTGAACATAAATCATTTCTGTATTTTTATGTCTACCTCTAGAAAATATCCTAGCTGGATTTGATTGTTTGTCTAGCAAATAATTCTGAACATGGACTATGATGATATATAATGATAACATATACAGCAGAACCTGTCTTGTAAAACCACCCTCTCTACCATTAAATTATGGTCTCTCAAGGCAGGTGGTCTCACATAACTGGTCACAATGCTATAATTTGTGCATAAAGTATATGTCTCTTGATAACATTATGTCAAGTTGATTGTACCTAATTTACTACAACTGATAAAAATTCTTTGTAAAGTCATTATATGCAGTCTCTTGCTCATTGTTGAAGCCATCCAAGATCTCCATCATGAAAAACACAATAACCATGTTTTAAAGCTTGCACTCTAGATCTAGAGAAGTAACATGTTCAGCCAATCTGACACAAGGTACTGTAAGAAGTTCAACCAATCAGATCCGAGGTAACAAGTTCATCCAATCAAGGTTATCTCATTAAAACCCACCGATCATGATTATAGAATCATGATTATTATAGAACTTATGAGAAAGATAATAGAAGCTTAAAGTGAAGCAAATTCCAATTAGAAATTTGGTATTAAAAGTTGTAACAAGTTTAGCAGATCAAGTACAAGATAACCTCAATAATATACATGGATCTCACTCATAATCCATTATTTTGATAATAAAAGCATATTAAGCTTAATTAAAATCAGATCAGAAATTTTTTCACTGCTTTTAAGCTCAACCAGTCTTATTGCAAGAACCATATGAATGCTTTTCACTCTATATCATATTAACCAAGACCATAATGAGTTTATCTGCGAAGTTTAATCAGAATTTTAGTCTTGTAAAAATAATCTGTTGATCAAACATAAGATCAATTCATAAATATACAAGGGTCTCACTCACAAGAATCCCTTGAATGGAGCGACAGAAGAAATTCCAGAAATTCAAGAAAAGACCATCTCTTCATGTCAACTGCCGAGTATTGAAACCATCTATATTATTCAGTAACAAGATTTTCAGATTTAGCTGCTGCAGTGGACATATCAGATTTGCACCGTTTTCATGTAGGACCTAGCAGATACCATTAGAAAAGTGTTGGTGAAAACTTATGTCAATATGACCATCTGTTCGGGGTGGGGGTGGATAGTGATCTCTTGATAACCCGCATATCAATTTAATTTTGTTGGCACAATTCTTATATAGAACCAAACTGGTGTCACTAGAAGTCTTTTAGTAAATATTGTGAATAAGTAGAAAAAACAATATTGGTCATATTGAGGGTCAGTTTGTGGGATTTTCATATAGGACCAACTAGCCACCATAAGAAGCACCATGTCAAAATTACTTTTCATATAAAAAGGATTGCCAATAATAAGATTTTAAAGAGGGCATCCTTGGTGGCCATTTTGGGCTGGGCATCAAATCAGCACAATTTTAATTTAGAGACATTTATTAAAAAATTTACGGCGATACAAATTTTTATTATCTTTAATTTTTATTTTTTGAGTAACAAGATTTTCTTGATGGCTGGCAAAATGGTCACATTGGACCTGATTCATACCATTTCCATTCAGGGTCAAGTATTCATCACAATAAGTCTTAGTGAAACTAGTGTTAATGTGAGCAGCTATCTTGTGGTGGCCATATTGCATGTCAGACCATTTTCATTACAACCAACCAAGCATCATAAGAATTCTTTCAGTGCAAAACCAATGCTGATACTTTAGTTCATTCATAAGCCATGTTTTTCAAGATGACTACTGTGGTAGCCATATTGAATGTCAGAGTGGCACCTCCCTTGGGTCAACTTGACATATGAAGTCCTTTAGTGAAAGCAGTATGACTATATATCTAGAAGAATGTCTATGATTTGGACTTTTTAATGTAGCTTTAAAAAATTTTCAGTCATATCGCTTAGTTGTCTGCAGTGTGGCAGTTTATAGTGATGTATAGCACTGGGGCATCTTGTTACAGACATCCAACCAGTTAAATTATCCTGACACCAGGCCGAGCAGTCATAACACTACCTCTTAATGCTGAATATCTAGTGAGGCAGCTGTTAGTACCAACCTCCCACAGCTACCTAGAAGCAGTGATAACAATATTTTTAAAATGGCCACTGTGGCAGCATTATTAGTTGTGCAAGTGACATCTTCATTTAGAACCATATAGCCAAAGTAAGTTTTCTAGCTGGTATTCTGTATCAATATGAAATTTTTTCCAGAAGAATTACCAAAAACAGAATTTCCAAGATGGCTGCCACCAAGGCCGTATTGGACATCTGCTTGACAATATATTAACTGAAGACCAACTAGACATTGTAAGACATAGTGAAAACCCAGTGCTGATATGATCAATCATTCAGAAGTAGCGACATCATGATTTTCAAGCTGGCCATTGTGGCAGGATATCATATGCTTAAGTGGAATTATTTTTATTTAGGAAAAACTATACATCAAAATTGTTTCAGAGGAAACCTCATGTTGATCTGACCATTCATTCAGGAGGAGTTGCAATAACACGGTTCTAAAATTGACAGCTATGATGGTCATACTGGATGTGCCAATGGCAGTGTTTTCACTTAGGAACAACTAGACTAAGTCTCCTAGTTAAACCCCCTCATCAATATTACAGTTCGTTTAGAAAGAATTGAGATAACACGATTTGCAAATGGCTGGCCATATTGGCACCATTTTCATTTAAAACTTATTAGATAGAAAAGTCTCTTGGAGTGCATTGGAGGCGATAATGTATAAGGCAATAGTTGCTGTGAAAAGATGGAAGGGCATTTCTTGGATTGCCTGTGTCCACGATTCCTTTATCTTGCCACAGAACAAAGTGAGCCTAAGGGAAGTTCACACAGTCAATATGGGATATGCATTGCCAGCCCTGTTTGCAGGTAAAATAATTTGCCAGAGATGACAGGTCCAGCAACTAAGATGTGTCCAAAATATTATGAGCAGTCTTTGAAGTGGTGTGCAAAATGTCTTTATCCATCATATAGAAGCAGGGTTAAGTCAGACTGACCACCACAGCATTGCTTTTGTATAATGCCATGAAATCTGTGAAGGTGAGATTGCAAAGGACAATGAAAGTTTACTCTCAGAAAAAGGCTTTGGCGTGTGTCACTTAGGGAGAGCTGGATTTGGTGAACAGAGGGCTCTTATTCTTAACATTAATGTGATTGGGAAACATATTAGAAAGAGAAATATGATAACACCTGTATTGTTGCACTTAGCCTATTTTTGTAGTGTCTTTTACCCTGCGTCCTTGAGGTCTGTACTATTTTAAACCTCCTGCAGTTTAATACATTGCACATGACATCCATTTTACATTTGCAATTGGGCATCAAACATGACATCAAAAACCAGTTTTCACTCCCTAATGCAATGATTCCTACAATGGGATTTGCACGACTATATCTGATCAGTATTTTTCTCTTTGATTTGTATTCCTTGCCGACAACCATGTTGAGTTTTAGCTCATCTGGTCAGAAGGCAATGTTAAGACTCTCATATGGTGAGTATCATATCTAATCTGTCATACCTTCTTAGTTGCAACTTATAACTTCTCAAACAAAATGCCAAACTGAACTTGACCTAATTTGAATAAAAGCAGCCTTGTATGAAACTTTATTAAAATTTTCAAAATGATAATTTTTAATCGATTATACCACCATAAACAATTTTTATTCAAACAACTGTTCAAAAAATTCCATCCAAAGTTACAAAATTTGAAAGAAATATTCCATTACAAAGGTCTTTTGTGTTCAAATGATGATGATCCAAATATGGCAACCATTACTAAAAACAACAAAATCCCTTTAGGTGACTGACTCTCTCCATATGGTTCAAGTCTTGGTCTCATATAGTGTAGGTATGTGAGAAAACTTACCAGTAGCTTCATGTTGATCTGTGCATTTCCCAGGTTCTTCCTCCACCAGTTATACAGGCCACTAGGTATAGCATATCATGTGCTGAAAAATGGCCCTAAACCCACAACAATTAACAAGCTGATTGATGTGGTTGGTTATCAGATGTTTGCTAATAAAATCATGATTGATCAAATCATGTGCTCACTCAAACATATTTACAGTGAGAACTCTATGCAAATTAAGTGTTGCTTCATAAGTTATGCATTGTCTAGACAACTGTATGACATCGTATTCATGATGAATAGACATGACATGGCCCTTTTGCATAAATCACATCTTCTGATCTTGGTGTGTTGAGCAAGGTCTTTGGTCTCAGTACTTCCAACATGGATGGGATATTGCATACTATATCCCAAACTGCATGGACTAATCCTTTGTTTGTGAGGAAACTGATATACTCATAGATAAAATTTTGAGATGGAGTAAACTCCAATTTCTCTAAGTTGAGCAAAAGACCATATTTTGGTGACTTGATTAAATCTGAGGGACACTAGATCACCAATCAATAAAATATTACCAGATTTGGATGGGATGCAACTACTCCCATGACACTGGTAGATCCTCTAGGTGTGAAGGTCAGGCTGAATGGAAGCATTTGAAATTGAAACACCTCCCCATCCAGCAAAACTGGTAAACCCTCTAGGTGTGGAGGTCAGGCTGAATGGAAGCATTTGAAATTGAAAAACCTCCCCATCCAGCAAAACTGAACCTAAAGGAAGAACCCAGGAAAACACTGTAAGTACTACCAACCCATGGAAAGCAACTAGCAAGTTTTTGTACATATCCACATTGGCGGAACTCGATTTTCAAACCCATGTAAACATAAGTGAAATGGCAGTGATAATATAAAATTCAAACAGGAAACAACTACTCTTTTACATATCTGAGTTTCAAGGAAATACATGTACTTAACACATCAATATACACTATTAAATAACTAAACAAACTTAATTTTCTTTTCATCCAAAAGTTTTCCAAAAATTGGATTTAGCCCAAAGATCATTCACAATATCCCATTTGGTCACCATATTGGCATACAGTGTTTTATCTACCCATGCATCATGCATCAAATACGCCGATTTTTTTTGGGATTGGATGCACAAAAGTCATTGACATTATAAAAATTGATGCACACCAAAGTTTTATTTTACTGATTAACACAAAACAAAGATTTAGTCTAAAACTCATCGACGTTATGTAAATTGACACACCCCACTGTTATGTTTTGCTGATCAACACAAAATAGAGCTTGCTTTAACTACTTTATTGACTAGATTACGACTTTCCGAAAAAAGGAAAACGTGCGCACATCAGTTCTTAGGCTGATGTTATCATAATACATAGGGTTACAAGTGAGTGTGGGGCCTGAAGCTGACCTTATTTGACCCGTAAATATCGCATCATTTGTATCAACAGGATGTTAGAACTGTATAATCACCACACACAAGAAAAAGGCGAAAATAAACACAATTTTAAAGTGATTCCTGCAAGAAACAATTTTTTATGCACATCCTTGTCACATAATGAAGCAACAATTTTCATTCGTTCAATTGTAAGCCTTACGTTGTTCCATGATACTGTCAGTGTTTGACTGAAAATGTGTCCAAGACAGATCAAAATAGATCCAAAACAAAGTTATCATTTGGATCGCATTTTGTACAACTGACCATCAATAATAGTATCGTTATCGAACCAGTGGAGCCTCCATCACCTAAAGATGAGGTACCGGTTACACATAAGATAAAACCTAATTTTGTACTGCAGTAGTTGAAAACATACAACTGGCTATGTTTTCAAAAAGAGGTTAAATTGAGTGAAGAATATGACAGTGAAGATGCCATTATGTTTTGCCATATATAACTTGGCTACTACCTGTTCAGTATATGTACATATATTCAGATTTTCAGTTGTTGGATTTCTACTGAAATTATGAAATGCCTTTGCCATTCTCTGAAATTATAATAAAAGATGATAAGATAACCCAACACAATTTACTAACGTTATCATTAAACTGTAAGTGATAACAAAATATTTATTTGACATTTGTCATAACCTACAAAAAATATAATACATTCACATAATTATGCATACAGGTGAAAATGAAAGACAGATGTTGACAATGACTACAGGATGGAAGTGAGAGACTCACACGGTGCATCATGAAATAACAGCTCAAGAGATAGAGTAACTGGCAATGTATGTTAACAAGTGCATAAACACTAAATAATGATACTCATATATGTACTGAATCAATTAAAAAACTTGCAAATGAAAAGCATTATTAACTTTATATGATTTGTCTCTATCAATTTGCAAATTTGGGCATGCCTTGGTTCCTGTGAAAATGGCTTGGCCCTGCCCTGGCAAGACCTACATTCACTTTCTATGTATACACACTCTGATGTTTATTTAATAGAGTCACTGTGCTGTTAAAAGATCCAACAAACAGATCATTCTTTACAGCCTGACCAGTGTTCTCTCCACAAGTATAAATTTAGGTTACTGTGACTTGGATCTGAATGCTGCAAGGAATGTGATGTGAACCAAATTACATTAAGATGCCTACAACTTAAGATGAAATAACAAACAAACTCAAAACTGTTTTATTGGGATCAACTTATAAATTTATTAATGTGTGGGAATTAGTGTGACCTACTATCTTTTGGGGGATGTGTACAGTGTTGAAATTAAGGAATACTCCAACCATTTTACACGCCAGTTGTAAACATGAAATAGCCTGGGGTTTCCATGCCGGTTGTATGCATTAAACTGGCTGGGGTCTATGTAGGCGGTACACACAAAATAGGCTAGGGTTTCCATGTTGATTGTATGCATGTAATAGGCTGGGGTTTCCATGTCAGATGTACACATGAAAAATGCTGAGGTTTCCAAGTTGGCTGTACACATGAAAATCAGCATGGGGTAAATGATGGGTAAACAAAACCTTAACAACAAAAAATCAGCAAAATAAAATGTTTCCAATGTCCAAGTCGCATTGATTTCATGAAAAACCCTGGCCAAGTTACTTGTACATCAAAATTGGTCTGTACAGGTTCTACTATCAAAATTTCCTTTGTTTCCTTTGTTCTAGTCAGAAAGTTACTGAAAAGTCAAACAAGTTTTTTTTTTAAATTGAAGTAAATAATGTTGTATTTGATGAAGGGTTGGCTTAAAAATTGTTTTGGGGTTTACTGCCAATTCTGAGCACAAGTATATTAGGAGGCCAGTGTAACTTGGTGGAGGAAATACCAAGGAACCATAATAAGAACCACCAATCCATGAGAAGCTACTGGCAGCTTTCCCATATAACCACACTTGAAACCCAATTAGACACAGGAAAGAAGGCAGTAATTGGTAAAGGCAAACATTTGACCACTTGGCCATCCAAGACAGTGGCCATCCAGGATAGCTCCCTCTGTCCTCTTTGGGGGTTGCCAAGGTTTAAATTTCCTGCAGTTCAATACATACAGCAAAATACAACATGTGTATTTTGGGTATCAACAATATATTATTAACCGGTTTTACACTTTAAGTGCAAACTAATCAACACACAAGAGAAATGCATAAAAATGTATTGTCCTCGTCAGCAAGTCAAGTTTTCAAAACAAATCCATGCCTTGAGTTTCTTTATTACAAAGTCAACTGTAAGGAAAATAAACTGCTCTTGAATGTTCAACTCAAAATTGCAGCAGTTGGATTCATCCTGCAATATTAAATTGTTGCATTCAAGTTTACCTTGCCCTGTTTAATTCAGTGTGTTTATCTCACAATTTTTTTTGTGACATTGATGATTTTTACATCTAATACAATTTTATTTTGCCTCTTTATATGGTGTATGGAGAAAAGGGGGTAAATTATTTTTCAAAATAGACATCTCTTATTGGGGCACAGGTCAAGAACCACAACTCTTCCTTTCTTAAAGTGTGCTAGCTGTGATTTATAACTCCTGACAATTTTATACATGTTATCTATGTTACTGAAAGAGTGACGGTGTGTATTCTATTTTTTACTCCATGGTATCTGTACATTAAGTTTGATCAAATAATACTGTTTAAAAAGGAAATATAGATAAAAAGATATAACACTAAGTTTTGTGTTGTTTCTTTTAATCCTTACTATCAAGCATTTATAAGAGCAATTTACATTTTGGTTATGTGATACTTAGTTGTACTTATTTATATCCAGTACTGCATTAAATGAAAAGATTTTGCATTAAATGAAAAGATTTTACAACAAGGGAGAGCTGTACTAGATCACTAGAATGTACATGGTGTCTGTACTAGATCATCGGAGTGCACATGGTGTCAACAAGCTGTACTAGATCACTAGAATGCACATGGTGTCAACAGACTATACAAGATCACTAGAGTGCACATGGTGTCACCAAGCTATACTAGATAATCAGAGTGCACATGGTGTAAACAGGCTGTACTAGATCACTCGAATGCACAAGATATCAACAAAACTGTACTCTATCACCAGAGTGCACATGGTGTCACCAAGCTGTTCACAATGTGAAAATGGTGTGAACAAACTGTACTCGATTACCAAAGTGCAAATGGTGTCACCAAGCTGTATGGTTTTTTTTACATTTAAAATACAGTAGAACCTGGCTTGAAAGACCACTGCTATGTGAGACCACCTGTCTTAAGAGACCACACTCTAAATGAACAAATTGAGTGATTATATAGCACTGTTATATGCTGAGAGACCACCTGTTTTGAGAGACCATAATTTGTTGGCAAAAGAGGTGGTCTTTCAAGACATGTTCTACTGTAATAATGATTTAATATGGGATTTTATATAAAAATAAATACCTGTTTTCAATGTTTTAACTTATGTAATATAATCTAAAATTGCATTATCAAAAACAGGTACTATTTATTTATGTAAAGAGAAAACTCCCAAATCATTACCTCGTAACTCATCATGGCTGCTTTTTTACATCAAAGCATGCTGCAAAAAAATCATTACTTTTTATCAAGAATTGCATGGCCACCTACATTCATTTACCACTACATCTTCAATATTTTAAGGAGTTGAACTGTGCCAAAAGTCTTGTCTCCAACAATGTACTGAAATAAGTGCAGAAAGACCAGAAAGAATGGATTGACAAACATTTATGAGCCATGGAATGATAAAGTTAAAACATTTTCACATTTGTCCTTCGGACCAGTCTATTCCCCACTGTCAAATTCTTCATTTTCATCATCAACATTTTCCATATTTATTTCATCATCATCACTATCATCATCACCACCATCATCAGTGATTTCATCTTCATCATCATCACTTTTGTCATCATCTTCAGTCTCATCTTCATCAACATTTACTTTTCCATTTTTATAAAATGTTTTTACAGCAGCATCAAAATCGGTTCCAATCTTGTTCAATACTGCTGCTGATCTTCTAACACTTGTACATAAACCTGCATGGTATAGATGCCGAATTAATTCATGCTTGACACCTGCTTTCAGAAGTTGCGCCGAGTAAATTGCTGGAATAAATTTTGCTCTTCTAGGATATCTGGAGTACAACAGACAAGATAAAGCAGTTCCCAAACGAAACTTAAGATTAACACCACGGTTTGTCATCAGCGTATCTTCGTTTTTGTCCACAATCGAGTTGACTAGAGCCGCATGTAATAATGGAGCAGATTCTGCTAATTTTTCAATCGTGGTATCCCATGAGAAGTTTGACAAGTTCGAAGCTGTTGCTTCACTATAAAGAGGAGTATCTTTTAAATCCTTTACTTCTTTCCGAATCTTCATGCCAATGAATCGGATCAGGCTTTCTTTTGATCCTCTTGTTGCCTGGAATAACTGTTTATATACCCTAGTGTATTGTCTATGCTTAACTGCACTAACAACTGGATCCCATTTCTTGCTGTTCATTTTCTGTCCCACTGGGAATGATGACATCTTCAATGGTAGCTTTCCCTGAAAAAGTAAAGAGTAATCTAAACTTGTTGCTGAAATAAATTAGAAATGTGAAAAATTGTAAAATTTCAGATTTTCAGATTTTAACTTCAAATTTAAGGCATTCAGCATGTACTGACAAACACCTCACATGTACCCCATTATTTGCTCATTTTATACCAGGAAAATATTATAATAATTTTTATCATCACATAAAGAACAGTAAATAATATTAAAATGATGCATCAATAACCTAATCATAATTTCAGTCTATTGCTTGCAATTATTTTGACACAGATATTTAACTGATAGAGCCTTTCATTACAGAGACAAAAATAATGAAAATTACTAATTTCTTTTAATAGTAGTACAGCTGCAGTTACTGTGTGCATAATGTGTGTGATTTAAACACAACTGACTTTGTTGCATAAGTTCATGTCCAATGGCCGGAAATTCTCTCCCCATGACTCTGTAACATCTAGAACTGTATTATACTGTACTTTTCTTACAACTTGTGGAGATTCCAATTTCTGCATATGTAGATTTAGAATCAGTAAATTTATTTTAATTCTTAAAACTGCCAGGAAATGTGGATATGTCAACCATTGCAAATAATTAGTTTGGGTAATGTAAATAGGGATATAAGGGTTATTTGGGACACTCATTGTTGAAAAATTAAAAATACAAAAAAACTTGTATGGCAGGAAGATCTTTTTGACCTATTGTATACAGTTAGGTCACTAAATGTGTTTGATTTATAACTGTACATTCTTGTATGGTTTTGTACTGTTTGAAACAATAAGACACCCCTTAACACCCACCATTATGCTGTTATTCAAATTTACACTTTGTTATTATTCCACTGCTTTTATTTGATATTTATATTATTATTGCAAATCATCCTGGTAATTTTGTCATAAATGAATGGATATATAAGTAAAAAAAGTTGTTATCTGGTGGGATTTTTGCTATTGTTAATCTTCTACTCATCATCATCATCATCATCATTATTATTATTATTATTATTATTATTATTATTATTATTATTATTATTATTATCGCAAATAATCCTGGTTGTTGTTGTTAGGCCTAACGCCATTTTTCAGCACACGATAGGCTATTCATGGCGGCCAGTATTATTGGTGGAAGAAGAAACCGGGAAATGACCGGAAAGAACCACCGACCCACAAGAAGCTACTGGCAAGCTTTCTCACATATCCACATTCTTAGACTCGAACACACACAGAGGTGAGATTGCAGTGATCCATAATGGACAGCGCTTTAGACCACTCAGGGTACTCAAATAATCCTGGTAATATTGTCATAATTGCATGAGTATGTAAGTAATAAAAGTTAGTGTTATAGGCATTAGTGATTATTTTGCTATTGTTATTATTCTAATTATTGTTGTTGTTTCTGACAAAAGTCCAAGACGGTGGCTTTCTCTGTATGTTCCTTGGTAAGTCCATTTCCACCAAAGTAGCCAACTACATATTTATGTATCCTTTGTCAATATGTATTATATTTTTGACAAATTTGTGAACAGCAACATTTCTTTGAAGTCGGATTTTACTGCATATATAGAATGCAAAGCGTGATCATTTCAGTTATGAAAATAGTGTTCAAGTGTAATTCATTTTTTTATTAAATTTAAATTCTAACTGAAGCTATTGCAATTCTGTGTGATAATATTTAAATGGGTAAATATTGGGCATGTATATATTAGAGTCCAGCACTGTCAACTTTTCAAAAGCCATATAGGTAATGTGATGTGATTATGATTTTTAACATAGCTTTAACAATTTTTCAGTCATATCGCTACAATGTCTGCAGTGTGGCAGTTTATAGTGATGTCTAGCACTGGGGCATCATGCTGCAGACATGTAGCATGATGTCCCACCCAGTCACATTATCATGACACCAGGCCAACCAGTCCTAACACTAACCTCTTAATGCTGAGCATCAAGTGAGTCAGCTGTTAGTACCATTTTTGTAAGTCTTTGGTATTAAGCCATTCAGGAGAAATAAGAAATAAAATAGTGAGATTTGAACCAAAAATGGGGAGGATTTTATGTGGAATTTTTTAAGCGCCAGTTTCACTAAATATTGATTGATCTTCTAGGTCTAATAATGGTGAGATTCTCAAAGGATGCCCCAGACTGCCCTTCGGACATTCTTCAAAGAAAATAATGTTCTACAGTGTATGTATATAAGCAACAGCAAGTGACTGGCAAATAAATGATGCCCTATTTTGTTTAACTTAAATGACTTCATTCTAACAGTTCAAATCTGCAGTCACAATTTACCATACATGTGGCAATTGATTTTCCCATGTTTTTTTTTATTGCACCTTATTTCCTTAGGTTTAACCCTTAAGGCAAGTAACAATGTTTACTAAAAAAAATATTTACTCTGAATTAGTTCTTTCGGGACACAAAGACTTTGTGATATATTTTGTTTTATTCTTTCTTTTAATTTAATCAGGATAATTAGTTTACATATAGTATATACAGTAGAGGAATGCTAGGTATTTTCTGGTTGAATTTCTTTGATGGAAACAAAGATGCAATTTTTGTTTGCAAAAATATTATGCAGCATTCACAATCATCATTCACGGGATTGAAACTAATAGGTGACAATTTATTTTTATAACTATATTACTGTTGTAGGGTTTTTGAAAAAAAATCTGAAATTTACATGGATAAAGTTTAATCTTAAAATTATTTTAACTTTTAAAAAAAAAACTTTTTCGTTTCATATTAATTATTTTGTCACAAAAGTATTCACAAATGATAAAAATGAATATGGTATTTGTGGATTACATATATCTATAAGTTTTTTGTGATAAATAAAAATTGATAGACATAATGTAATAATTGGGAGTTCTCTGCAAAAGCTTAGGAAATATTAACAGATAAAGAGATTGGTGTGGAAGTCCCCATAACCCAAAACTCAGGAGATTTTTATCCCAGCTTGTGAGTTTTAAAATTACAAGTATGAACTGTCTGGGCTTGTGGAATTTCAGTCAGGGCTTGTGAGTTTAAGTCAAAATAAAAACAAAAATTTAAGTTGTTGTTGTTGTTGGGCTTAACGCCATTTTTCAGCACACGATAGGCTATTCATGGCGGCCAGTATTAATGGTGGAGGAAGAAACTGGGAAATCACCGGAAAGAACCACCAACCCACGAAAAGCTACTGGCAAGCTTTCTCTCACATATCCACATTTGCGGAATATAACGGACAGCGCTTTAGACCATTCGGCCACTTGGGGCCCCAAAATTTTAAGTACTGGGAAGAAATGTGTGTAATGTCTGATTTATCATGGTGTCAGTTATAAGAAAGTAATACAAGATTATAAGCACAGTGTCATTGAGGGTCTTATTTCAAGCTGTGTGAGTTTTGTTACTTCTGTTAATTAGGAGGTGAGGGGGATGTTAAATGAGTTTCTCTTTCACTGAATCAATCAGGTGCCAGTCATGTCGACCCTGATATGTATCAGTCATGATTTCTTACATTGTAGGATTAGAGCATAGCATGAAATTTGACTGGATTTGATATTACAAAAGATTCAAATGTTGTACCATGCCGTGCACTTAAAGTATGTTTCATTGTAAGATTAAATCATATGATAAACTCAGGATGGACATCAAAGTATTGCATGAACGAACGTTCTAAGCACCTTTGATTTTGGTGTCTCTTCGTCATTTTTTTCGCGCTTTATATAATTGTGCTCCGTTATTACATGCTGGTTTTCCGGCTCAACTGGTGTACTTGTAACACATGGTTGTTTCTTGCAAACACTCCAGTCAGTGTCCTCTGTAGCTGCTCGCAAACCAATATAACTTGTAGGCTTCGTGTTGTCACAAAATGTGCTCAAATACGCCCTGTATTTTAGAACACCAGTCAATGTTCTCCAACACTCGGGGCACAAGAAATATCCTTGCCTTGTTGGATGCGATTCAAAATCGGCTCCCGTTATGGAAGAAATGGCTTCTCTTGCAACAGTGTTAGTTCCTGGTATAATATTTTCAAGAGAATATCGATTGTATCCCTTTTTCTGTTTCTTTACTTCAAATTTGTTACAGCAATTCGCGCATTCATTCGCTGACATTTTCGGCGGAAATCATAGTCAAAAGGAGCCTCCGAAGAATATATAAATATTCTCTAAAACGTTCGATTGATACAGATTATAAAAGAACTTTTTATTTATGATCATCTTAAGATATTTTCACCCAAAATTAAAATGGCAAAATTTGCTTAAGGAGTACGCAGATTGCGTCATTGAGACGTAGGAATTAACACACTGGGTAAGTTCACGCCCTGCCTGAGGGGATGTCCATAAATTACGTACGAACGGGTTGAAGGAGATTTGACAAATAATGCGCCTGCGTAGTAGTAGTACTAATATTAGTACCCTTAGTCCTACCTCGTGAACAGGAATTAGCTACTCTCCCCATTAGCTACGATGTAGTAGCTACGACTTGGTTTGTTGTGTTTGAGGTCCACGAGGTAGGACTAAGGGTATTAATATTAGTACTAATGGAGAGGGGTGACCGTTGATACGTATGTACTTTCCGCAGGGGCCAATGTGTATAAGCTACATCAGCTCCATTATTATTATTATTATTATTATTATTATTATTATTATTATTATTATTAGATGTAGTAGTAGTAACAACAGTAGTGTTCTTATTGTTGTTAAGCTTCGTTACATAACATTGAACTTAAAATTGATGATTTTTATTAAATGTATTAAGCTTTGTTGTTCACAGTTTGATTTCCCATCTATTGGGGACGGGGGCACAAACATACGTACGCTTGGGGAAGGGGGGTGGGTGAAGGAGGGGGTTTTACGAAATGTACACTGTGTAACGGGAGGGGGTAAAAACTGGTGTTTTTATGCGTATACTTTATGGGTGTCCCCTGATCAAGCATAATGTTATGCTACCAATTTCTGTAGAGTACAAATTAAAAATCTTTCAACCAATTTTAAAACTCGGTTAATGTCAGTAATTAAGCATTCTTATGGATCATGAAATAGTACTCTCTCTCTCTCTTTAAAAAATCCTGTATACAAAATCCTGTGTAATATGTAAATTGGTTCATATGCGCATTAAAGCTTTATAATTTACTTCGGCCTCGTGTTATTTTTAACATTGCTAGTTTTGGGCTCCGTCTCGATCTGCCTGTAAGAAATTCCTGGAAAGTTCCTCCTATATGTCAAATCATGATTTTATTGAGCATTAAAACCATTGAAGAGTTTGAAGAAAAATGTTATAGAAAATATTGTTTTTGCTTTGATTGTTGGGGGTGGGTGTTAAATATATGACTTTGAGCCCTTGAGATGAAAGGTAGATTTGTCACAATATCAAACTAAGTCAAAGCTAGGTCTTCTTTTTAAGGGAGTGACATTTTCTGTTTTATATTTTATAAAACTGATTTTACTTGTTAAGAAAAGGGTTTATATCTGTCTGTTTCCTTTTTGAATCCAAAACATTTCTTAAAAAAATCCGCTGTAAATCATATATGCATCCAATGGAGGATTACAGTTTATAATAATTTATTCATTTTTTTAAACTTAATTCGTCGTATTAGAGCACCACCAATTGTTGTTTGATAACCATTGGCAGAAAATGTGTTTGATTCATGAGTCACTTTGTTAAAAGAAAAATGCCTTTCGTCATTCAAGATTTTAGTATACTTTATAGTTTCTATTCATTGTCAGTTGATTTCGTTACTGGTGTTTTTTATGTTTCTGCGCTGAAAGACAGGGGGTACATTAGCTGTTGAGACATGTAAATTCACCATATTGTCGTATTAATTCAGAACTTGGCATAAAGATTAAATTTTAAAGTAAGGTTTTGATATTTTCTGATCAGGTTTCAAGAAAACCAAACTGTTATGCATAAAAAATGATATGCGAGTACTCGCTTTCACCATCTGCTTACGTTTAGAATCCAAAACGTATGCTAAACATGTCAGTTGGAAACAATGTATGCTATCGAAATAGAATTTGTAATAATGAAATCGTTTTTAGGGTTATAAATTAAATTGCTACAGATTTGTCGCTGGATCAGCATTGGCAGAATGTGTATTACTTTTTGAGACAAATTTGTACTTCAATCAGTTTGTAATAAATTTACCTTTTGCCATCCTAGATTTTAGTACGCTTGACTGACCTTATTTAGAGTCAGTTCATTTAATTACAAAGGTGTGGGTTTTATTATGACTATTTACTTAACTAAAAGAAAAGAGCAAAAACCAAAGATTTTTGTAAATCCAACAATTTTCCAAGATTACAAGGTGAACATTAAAAAAGAAGTTACACAGTTGTTAATGAAATTCCAAACAAACCAGAAAGTTCTATCACCATTTCAATGAATAAGGTTCTAACTGAATTCCAATGGTATTACAAAAACGCTTCAACTTTGAAAGACTTTATGTGCCTGTAGTAGCGTGAGATGTGCCAATATTCTTTTGACAAATAATAACATAATCCAATATGTCCTTTTCTTAATTCACTATAATTCCAGATTAATATTAAAATCCAATATTATAGACAAGCACTTTGTATTTTCGGTGAACAATAATTTGAATAATTGCATACAAATGAAAAACTGAAAACAAGATGATTGATTTTCCTTCAGATATTAATTGCAAGACCGAGTAATCTTTAGATAAACAAGATTATAAAGCCGTCTACTTGACCTAGGCCGTAATTACCACTTTCTGAAAAAAAATAACACTGTCACTTAATGAATATATATTCTGAGATGTCCACAAGATAAAATATGTTACTAAAACTATAACAAAGAACATAGTTGACATCAGGTAGACTAGGTTTTTCAATGGGGGGATTCCAATGTCCTGGACTTAGAATAAAATAAACATGTTTACATTAACATTAATTTGCATACTTAATCCACAATCATAGGAAAATATTAGTTATGTGTTCTACTGTTTACAGAATCAATGTTACACAAACTTCTTTTAAGGCAAGGTCAAGCACAAGAAAAATATTAAATAGCATATAATTATGGAGAAGAAACTAGCAAACAATACAAATTAAATATACATAACAAGTTGTGGTTTGTTCGTTTATTTTGGTTGAGTGGTGTACACCGAGTGAAATATGACCTTTGAGATGAGATGTAACTTTGCTATATTATGAAACTAAGACGGCCTTTGGAGAGAAACATTTTAAAGCTTTATTTGTAAGGCTGTGGCATTTTCTTTTCAAAGTTTTAAAAGGGCATCCTACACATAAGGTTTGAATTATCTGGAAAAAGAATTTGTTCTGTCTGCTTTCCCGTAGTTTTGTTTCACGTGATTCAGCATGCGTATATATACGGGCCAGCTGTGGCTAATATGGTGGTGCATTAGAAATCAGTATAGAACGAAGACATCCCCTGCATTGTAGCAGTATAACCACCCCACCAGAGCAAGCACACTTCAGCGACAGCCCAGCAACAAGTTGGTGATCCTGCAACAGGTCAGCAACCCAGTGACTGAGACTGCCACCCAGTCGATGAATTGTAGCCTATGAACTATTGATATTACATTTGCCACTCTTTGAAACCAAGTAATACTTGGTCAAGAGTTTGATTAAAGATGTGACTTTTTCTGTTACCCTGTTTTAGAGAGAGAGAAGGTTAGTATATCTGGATCCTACGAAAGAATGCTTATTAATTAACCTTAACATAACAGAGTTTGATAATAGGAATAATTAATATCATCATGTTGGCTAGATAAATTTTAATTTGTAATCTACAGAGATTAGAACCAAGGATGCAGAACGTTAAGCTTGATCAGGGGACACCATAATTTAGTTGAAAGACTTGTTTGTTTTTTTTGCTGTGAATAAAAACCAAATGAGAACCATATTCTAACCAAACATTTTAAAAATGAACTTTCTCTTACATTCACAATAAAACTAGGATATCTCCTATCTTTTCTTTAATACATGTATCACACATCTTCCGCCCGACAGGTTTTTACTGACCCGCATCTATGCTATAATATCAACATGCCAGTGAAATAATTAATCGAGTCAATAATTATCCAACACCCTACACTTACCAACAACTGGGTTTGAGTGATCAACACCTAGTGATATATTATCCAACACCTCAGCAAACCATTCAACACGCTGTTGTGGTAACCTTTACCAAGTGTTCAACTATATAACACCCCATACATACTATCCAACACTATTTGAGTTGCCATTAACCAGTTTATATACCATCAATTGCCAGTACCATACCTTGAACAAACATTTGGAGTAAACAAAACACAGCAGTGTACTATTCAACACCAAAATACTATACCATTAAAATGTCATTTTGAGATGTTTATCTCATAAGTACAGTGTAAAATGTTTACTTCAAAAATACAAGTGGATTCTGCCCGATAGAAAATTTTGTTTTCTCCCCTCTCTCAATCTTAGGTTTATCGCAAAAAAATCCATCCAGGGTCACAAGTCAAAGTGTGATTTATGGAAAAGATGTTTTTTGCAAGACTGGTGTTCATCTTTATTGTTTTAAAAAAATTACCTGTCTCTATCTCTGATCCCCCTTCATCTCTCAATATTCATATAATTTTGCTGTTGCAAATAACTATTTCAAGTGCACTGGATCCATTATTCAATGATAGAGAAGTTATAGGAGAATGTTCGCTTTGTTTTATACCTCCATATTTTAAATCCTCGCATTTTCGGCAGTGAGTGTCATTTAGCAAATCTATGGACCTTGGATTTTATACAACTGTGTAATGGTCATTATAAAATGCATGTTGGAGAGTTTAAACACTGTATTTTGGATTGTGCATAACTGTGCACTTGATCAAAGGTAATAGGTTGTTGGTCACTCTAAAAGGCATTGAATAGTACATATGAGATGTTGACAAGTTTATGTTGCCTCTAGTACAAATTTGCGACATCCATAGGCATTGGACAGTATACAAAACTGGATGATATCAACTGAGTATATAACTTGATACTGGTCACTACTAAAGAGGTCTTGTGTGCCCAATGGTACATAGATGGGTTTCTATATAATAGATCGCTTGGAGTCGGTCACTTCAAATGGCACGCTGATTACTAGCTATGGGTATTGGATAGTACATACCTGGTACAAGATCAGATGACTGGGTATTGGCTTGTGAAACTGTTAGGTGAAATCTATGACCATTTTTGACATTAAATTTTTCCTATGTTGCATATAGATCTATCATATTAAATCTATGGATTAATATTAAATTTTCATTGTAACCCTATAGGATCATCTAAATGTACCTATAGCAGCGAGAAGAAATTTTATGTTTAAAAATCACAATGTTTTCCCATCATGCCTTAAAGAACCATGCTATTGAATCTATGGAACAACGTAAAATTCCCAATCTTTCCATACAGGACCATCCAAACAAAAAGAGATATGTTAAAAATTATTACTCTTTTCCAGGTCACCATACTGGCCCACAATACTAAATTTATATGCATTTTAATAATACCCATGTCACTATAAATCTTAAAAGTGGCAGCTTAATGTTAAATTCCTACTATCCATATAACTACCCATCACATAAAAATCTGTGTATATTTGTAAAATTATGCTCAAAATGATGGCCGTATATTAAATTCCTATCTGACAGACGTTTAGGATTGGCTAATGTTATACCCAATTGTCGTTAGAAAACAAAACAATTATAACTTTAGTCACTGTAGTTGTTAAAATTATTTAATTAATTTAGGGAAATATATTTATTGCATTATTGCTTTTAAAAATTCAGTGTGTTCTTTAATCTTCATAAACTGCTTCAGTGACTGTATTGAGAACCAAACTAATATTCATATAGAGCTTACAGTCCTTTTATAATTTGCAAAAGCATATTAGATGATAAATACTTTTTAACAACTACAGAAATGTTAGTGATCCTCATGTTTTGATATGTGCATTGACAGCTATCTTTGGGCCACAAAATCTTAAATTCTTTGCTCCAGTAATGCAAATGCCATTAACTCTGTTATAGACTTAAGTATAATGAGTGGCAACTTTCTAGAGACCTTGAAATGTGTAAAGGTTACTTATCTTTTGAGGATCAATGGAACTAATGTTAATATCCGATCTACCTATATTATGAAAAATAGCATGTAACTTTGCAGACATATGAATGTAATGAATCATACTTTCTTTTCATAGACACAGCCTTCATTTAAAACATATTGTGTGTGCCAAACGGAACAAGGTTCTTTCACTGGCATTGTTTTTCTCGACTTCAAAGTCATTTTATGTATTTGATGGTGGAATTCTGCTGCAAAATTTGAACTGTAAGATGTGATAATTTTGTTTTATGGGTGTATTCACAGATAATAATTTACCATGGAATTGCCATACTACCAAGTTTTGAAAAGCAATGTCATCTAAATTTGACCTACTCTCAGACTCTGTGAATTACTGTACTGACAAGTTTTGTAAAGCACCCTTGTCTAAATTTGCCCTACTCAGTAGATTCATGTAATATTTGCCTATAGAAACTTTCTTTTACTAAATGTATATTGTCCAAAAATGGATTATTATTGTTCAAATGCATGAGGAAACTTTCAAATCTAAGCTTGACAGGATTTGAAACCAATGCACCTATTTATTATTCCTCAAAAGCATTGTTTACAGAAAAGAAATATGAATGGATTAATTTTCTTGTACATGTCTACATGACGATGCATTCAAGTAGTTTTAGGATTATTCAATACTTTACTAGTCTGATCAAAATCACCTGGGAACTTTTATCTGCAAGACCAAGAACAATGAAATTTAAGAAAAGCTTCTAAATCTGTGGTAAAGTTTTGTGATATAAGCATCCATTTAGCTGTCTATAAAAGGTGAAGAAAAGTACAGTATTCAAGAGATGTCAGAGGCATGTAACTAATAGATTATATTTGAATTCTGCAATTAGAAATAAAAATCTAAATAGCAATTTGCTATTAACGTATGATTCTATTATTCTACTTTCTTTCTAGTCACCTATAAAATAATTGTTATTGTTACTCTTCTTATTATAGTTTCATCAGATGGTGCAGATGCATAGGGATTTATACAATATGATCATATTGCAAGAGTTCATTTACATTTATTAAATAAATAGTTGTGTTAATCAACATAGAATGACATTGTGTATGGTGAATTGGGGAGAGTCCATCTTAGAATACTTACGCTCTTTAGGATCATTCAATATTAGTTTTAAACAAAATTAAATTCTCTGTTTTGTGTGAATGTAGCTTTAACAATTTTTTTCAGTTATATTGCTACAAAGTTTGCAGACTGGCAGTTTATAGTGATGTCTAGCACTGGGACATCCTGCCAGACATGTAGTATGATGTCCCACCCAGTCACATTATCCTAAAACCAGGCCAAAACACTAACCTCTTAACACTGAGCAACTAGCAATGCAACTTTTACATCCAAGGATGATGCTCTAACCATTAGACCACCAGAATGTTATAACTATTTTTGTACATTAAAACACAAGCCATCTTATGTTCCTGGAAAATGAATATCTGTTGTTTTTTTTATGTAATTAAATATAAATTCTAAAATAGTGTTTTATCATTCTTATTCTCTTTATTATTATTTATTTTTATTGTTATTATTATTATTGAATACTAACAATAGTTGTGAAGCCATTATGAAGATTTCACAAGTGATACCAAAAGAAAGGGGTCCAGTTAAGTGACATAATGCTGGTATTTGTAAGTTCTAGAGAAACTACACACTACTACATAGGCATAAGTTATCTACCTTTACATTTATGGATTAACTGAATCACCAAAGGAGTCAGAACTACATGGGTATTAATCACTCAAAATGAACACCCAACAGCACAGTATGGCATGGGCTGAACTTCACCTGTAAGGCCTGGTGATTTCACAATATAGTGGGGAAATTATACTGACACATTTGTAACCAATCTAGATAATGTATGGATTACATGGTACATTGAACTGTATCCGTTACATATATCTATATCATGTGCTTAATTTTTGTCAATCAAAATATTGCAAAAATCTAAATTTTGTGTCTAATTTTTGTCCATGATTGTAGATTGTACTGACATGGCCTTTTGACCTAAGAAGGTTCTAGAAAGTGTAAATGCTTCCATTTTGTTTGCAAGTTACAAATAAGATGTTTACTGATGACTGAAATCTGTTCTTCAACTGTCCTTAATATGTATATAAATCATTAAAGTTATATTATTATGAGTATTAAACAGTGAAGACCTATACATAGTTTCTTTAAACACATGTTTTTTAGTGGTGAGGCACATGACCTCTGTGTGACACCTTAAATCCAGCACTGCAATATCTTGCCAATGAAATAAGAGCTAAATGCAAGGACATACCTTTACAGCTAACCCATGCTGGCCTGGACAGGTTAATGAACCTACCAAAGCACCTCTGCTCCTCCTGTACATTTTTATTTCAAATTTGCATTAGTTTAGGTTTTTAGATTTATACTAGTTTACATGAAATCATTAATCTTTATTAGCAATGTATCCTCATTATAAATGTAGGTCACTGTCACCCATTTTTCCTGTTTCTTTGACCTTGGTTCAAATTTATTTCAAGTTTGTTTTTCCTACCCTGCTTATGTTAGAATCCTCAAGCTTAGTGACTGCTGCATCTCAACTGGTACCACACTCTTAAAACGAAAGAGTTGAGGTGACCTGGATTTCACATTTTATTGACATATATTAAGTTTTTGCATTTAGATCATGACTAAGTTGGGTTTTAAACCATGCATACATACCATTCTATCCTGAATCAAGTAATGGTAAAGGGGGTGCATCTTGATGAATATTATGCCCGTCATGAATTAGGTCACATAACCAATATGTCATACTTCATTGTGTTAAATTGTTTCAAATCTCCTGCACTTTTCTGGCTTGAATCATCAGAGTAAAAGAGTATGTCTGTTGATGCCATACCCTGAAAACTAGGTCATACTGACCAACATTTCACATTTTTATTGACTTATGTTATGTTTTCCATTATCACTAAGTGTTGTGTGCATCCTTTATGCTTGCAGTTATGCCAGGAATCACAAAACTGTTCAAGTGGATGCAACTTTATGACGTCACAGAAGTAGATAACTGTTACCCATGTTGCTTCACTGACTTGGGTTTAACTTTTTGCTTCAAGCTTTAATCATTAAAACTCAGGACTTTACCCAACTTTCTCAGTACCATACAAGTACAATAGCCAGTTCCCTTTGTTTCACATTTTATTGTTTTTGGTTAAATTTTTATCAAATTCATCAACACAGAGGTGTGTTATTTTGCATCTCATGTACATGGATGGCATCCTACCTGTAAGCAAGCTGTATCTTGTTAAGCACTACTCCCTGGTTTTAATATAAGACCATTGTGGTCCATATTTATTGCCTTGCTAACCAGTTACATTTAGACCAGTTTCTAAGCAAGTTTATGCAGCATTCTCAGAACACAACACCATGTAAACAATCACTCAACCTTTATATGGCATATGAACAGATCTAACAATATCAGGTTAAGATCCCTAGCAAGCTACAGTTCCATGAAAATATATTCACTGGTTCAAAATATTATACCTGTACAAGGATAGAGAAAGCAGAATGACATTGCTGTAACCTTAACCTTGAGACTACTTAATGGTTATAGTGATGCGAATCATAAATTCAAAACGTTATCCTCCAGGAAATGTTAAAATCAAGTACTTATTTTTTACTGGGTGGAAAAGGCGTTAAGATGATCTGTCCAATTTATGAAGTGTAAGATACATATAAAGTCATGTCATAATTTAATATGACACCACAAATATGTCACCAGATGTATTCATGCCTTGACCTTGACCTATCTTTTTTAGTTCTCAACAGGACAAACATCATTTTTCATTAATTTATGTGGTCATAATTAATGATTTGTACAAATCTAATTAAATTTCAAGGTTACTTGAATCCAACTACTAATGTCAATTTCCATTTTCTAGCATGGTAAATGTTTCCTGCTTTTCATCCAGATCAACTTCTTCGCCATTACTGACATCATTATCTTCATCATCTTCTTTGCTCATCTCATTATCATCACTGCCAGATTCTTCATCATCCGTATCATCAGTGTCATAGTTATTTTCACTTTCTTCCTCTTCTTCCTCCATTTCTTCCTCACCATCATCAGCTTTTCCCATTTCAAAAACTGTTTTTGCAGCCATCTCAAAATCATTTCCAATTGTGTTCAATGCTGCTGTTGCACATTTGGCCTGTGTGCATAGACCTGCACGGTAAAGATATTTCATTGCTTGCAGCTTTCTTATTTTTGAAAACTGAGCCGAGTAAACTGATGGAATAAACGATGCTTTTCTGGGATACTTAGTGTACAGAAGACAGGACAAGGCAATTCCCAAGCGAACCTTGGGGTTAATATTACGTTTTTTTTTCAGGGAATCTCCATCTTTCTGGTCCGTTATTACACCAACCAGTGCAGAATATAACACAGGGGCACTTTCTGCTAATTGATCAATGGTAGAATCCCATGAGAAATTCCTCAAGTTTGAAGCAGATGCTTTGTTAAAAAGAGGAAAAGTTGTAGAAGTACAAAGGCATCTAACTTCATTGCGCACTCTTTTGCATATAAATTTCAAAAACTGTTGTCTGGAGGTTTTCGTTGCATTGAATAATTTCCTATATGCCTTAGGGTACTCGCTATTTTTTATATATCCAGCAGCTTTGTCCAATCGATGGCCAGCATTTTTCCTTTGTTTGATAGGGACTGGTAGCAGCTCATCCTGTAACATGAAGAGAAAAGGTAAAAATCTAGACAGAAAAGGAAAAGTTTTTGCTGTGTGTGTGTGTGTGTACATGTGCATGCATGTGTGTAGACCTACTACAATTAAGTTTATGTCACTACAACATGCAGTCTTCCGTCATCTGTCTCACCACAGACCTGCCTATCTGTTCATTCATCACACATTGTGTGTTGAGATATATTCCTTTTTTTGGTTCAAATTCTATTGACTCTAAAACAAGAGTACCATAAAATGTATATTTAATAATCCTCTATGTAAAAGCAGGTAACTCCTATGTTTGTGCAATAAACAGGAATTTCTTTCTATGTCCTTAATCTTTTACCTTTTCACTCCAAAAAGTGACAGCTTTTTTCTTCTCTTGTGCAAGTAGCCACAAAGTTGTTAACTATAGAAGGTGGAGAATACAAGTTACTGTACAGAAACTTTTCTTATCAAGTTACAGTGACCCATACCATTGACCTTTAAATCAATGGAATTGTTCCTTATCCCAAGTGCAAGCCATCAACAGAGCATGGTAAGTGCAGATGGCTAAGAACTCAAATTATTGTTTCATTTTTAAAATAATTTTTTTATTTATTTTTCAGTTAGTCACCTTAACCATTTGGCTATAAAAATTTTTATATGGTTCAACAATACCATAAGTGCAATCCGTCCAAAGGACTTGACATACTGAAGATGGTTATTATTACTCCAGGACAACAGCCAATAAAGCACACAGCCATACCTGCCTTTAATATTATCAAGGAAAAGGTGTTGATAGCTTGTTCTATTGTTAATAAAAGCCATTCTGATTGTGCTGTCCATTAAGGCAAACTAATAGACTATGTCCATTCTGATTGTGCTGTCCATTAAGGCAAGCTAATAGACTGTGTGCTATTCTGATTGTGCTGTCCATTAAGGCAAGTTACAGACTGTGTGCCATTCTGATTGTTCTGTCCATTAAGGCAAGCTAATAGACTGTGTGCCATTCTGATTGTGCTGTCCATTAAGGCAAACTAATAGACTATGTCCATTCTGATTGTGCTGTCCATTAAGGCAAACTAATAGACTCTGTGCTATTCTGATTGTGCTGTCCATTAAGGCAAGTTATAGACTGTGTGCCATTCTGATTGTTCTGTCCATTAAGGCAAGCTAATAGACTGTGTGCCATTCTGATTGTGCTGTCCATTAAAGCAAGCTAATAGACTGTGTGCCATTCTGATTGTGCTGTCCATTAAGGCAAGCTAATAAACTGTTTGCCATTCTGATTGTGCTGTCCATTAAGGCAAGCTAATAGACTGCCATTCTGATTATGCTGTCCATTGAGGCAAGCTAATAGACTGTATGCCATTCTGATTGTCCTGTCCATTAAGGCAAGCTAATAGACTGTGTGCCATTCTGATTGTGCTGTCCATTAAAGCAAGCTAATAGACTGTGTGCTATTCTGATTGTGCTATCCATTAAGGCAAGATAATAGACTGTGTGCCATTCTGATTGTGCTGTCCATTAAGGCAAGCTAATAGACTGTGTGCCATTCTTATTGTGCTGTCCATTAAGGCAAGCTAATAAACTGTGTGCCATTCTGATTGTGCTGTCCATAAAGGCAAGCTAATGGACTGTGTGCCATTCTGATTGTGCTGTCCATTAAGGCAAGCTAATAGACCGTGTGCTATTCTGATTGTGCTGTCCATTAAGGCAAGCTAATAGACTGTGTGCCATTCTGATTGTGCTGCCCATTAAGGCAAGCTAATAAACTGTGTGCCATTCTGATTGTGCTGTCCATAAAGGCAAGCTAATAAACTGTTTGCCATTCTGATTGTGCTGTCCATTAAGGCAAGCTAATAGACTGTGTGCCATTCTGACTGTGCTGTCCATTAAGGCAAGCTAATAGACTGTGTGCCATTCTGACTGTGCTGTCCATTAAGGCAAGCTAATAGACTGTGTGCTATTCTGATTGTGCTGTCCATTAAGGCAAGCTAATAGACTGTGTACCATTCTGATTTTTCTGTCCATCAAGGCAAGCTAATAAACTGTGTGCCATTCTGATTGTTCTGTCCATTCAGGCAAACTAATAAACCATGCGAGTCCAACTATTTTAGCCTGGGCAAAAACAGATAAAATGCAAAAGATTGCTGCCACATGAGCAAGAACAGTTCCTCATCACTAATAATGCACTTTTCAAGCTCTGAAACAAGTTATATATAGTTGAAATTTTCTCTTATGTGTTTTTAGTCAACAGTGTATTCTGCTTTCATGCCCTTGTTTTTCTCTTATCCATATTAACTATATTTTGTATCAAACCCCAGGGCTGCATAACACTTAGCACTGGCTACATAGCCACAGGCTGCAAGGACTGGGCTGCATATGACCCACAGGTTGGATGTTTGTGTTCTTAAGCAGCAACCCCCTCTATTTAATGAAGCTGAAAAATTGACATCCTTAACAATACTGACACCTTTCATAAGGGTAAATAAAAAAAGGCATTGACATAATACAGTAATATCTCATGAAAAGACTATTTTTTTTTCATTTTTTTTTTTGTTAAATTTTTATTTTTACTTCAGTTTAAGATACATTCTGTAAGTCATATGGTTTTGGTTCCCATATCAGTATTGAATGATTATGTATATAAAGCCTCATTTATAAAGCAATTCTATGCATTCTCTGAACAGTGTCATATAGAGATGGGATAGAGTGCTTGAATCAAGGTGATGCCAAGGTGGGGTTGTGAAAACACTAATGTGAGTAACTGTCATATAAGCTTAAGAAAGAAAATGTCAGTCTACTGAAATGGTGGAGCATGATAAAATCTTTGAAGTGCTTGGTTGCCACGTTTTTTTTATTATTCTTTAAAAATAATATTAAGTTCTTCTGGTTTCAAGATTTGGATTGGGTTTGTTGAAATAAGATCTTTTACTCATTCATCTATCTCCATCTACTAAAATTGGACCACAGATGAATGACTTAAATGTATTCATTAAGCCACTATAGGGCTCAAAGAATTTCTTTTAGACACAAGCCCAGGGCTGGTGACTTAAATAAACTCACAAGCCCTGACTGAAATTTTACAAGCCCAGACTCCAATTAACACAAACCCAAACGTCGACCCTGTTGTAATATTGTCACACAATACTTCAATAGCTGTAATTCAATATAAATTCAATAGGGTTCAAAGGTGTTTGAAGGAAATGCAAGTGTCATCAGTGTTCAATCAATGCACTCACTTGGGACTGGACAGTCCTGGTGTTCCAACTTTTCTGCTTAAACAAGTGTATTTCTAGTTTAATTTGCACAACCTAGGTCAATGCTCGCTATTATCGTCTTTTCTTTTGCAATGTGCATTCCGACTCTGCACGCTTTTTTTGCCTAGGTTTGCGTTTCTCATTTATTTTTGGCCGGATGCATTAGAAGTTTCCATTTGGTACATGTATGTAATTCAAGTATTGGAATTTAGTTGCTTTTGTAAAAAGTTGATTCTCGTCTTTTCTGATGATTTTGTGCGCCAAATGGTTTCATCAATTACATATAAAAAGGAAGGGCCAAATAATTTCTAATTGCCACAGCCATATAGTGCACGACACCAATCTATATACTGAGCGAGAGTTACACTATAAAAAACCCTCAATTAATTTGGGTATCTTGTGTTGTTTTTCCAATCAGCAACCTGCTTAAGTTTATTATTTATGGATTCTGAGTTGTTGGTCCAAAGACTTTTGCTAGTTGTTATTCCAATAATGATTTTATCTTGTCCTGAACAATTTTTGAGCAAGGCTAAAAATTTGTTCTGTAGTATACAGGACAATGGGTTTTTCTTTAAGTCAGAGTCATTTCCTGGACATAGTTATTTTAAGGTCACCTAAAATTTTTATTAAATCATCAGCAAGAGACATAGTTATTTTAAGGTCACCTAAAACTTCTATTAAATCATCGGAAAGATTTTTACTTCCTGGTTCAGATGTTTTGATTTTTTATCTCTAAAACTTTTGTCTTGCATTTGGCTTGAAAATTTTGGCGCAGTAAAGCTATCTTACATATTTATCTGCAAATATCTATCAGATGCCTTTGTCTCTACTATACTATTTACAGCTTCTCTAAGAATGTTTGGATTTGTTCGCCAATAGGGTTCATTATGCTTACTGTTCCCATGTGGTTGGTTAATTTTTAAAGACCTTTCCCTACAGTATTCTACCACAGCAAGTTTTTGGATAAAATGGATTTGACTGGGTGCCTTAATTATAGATGTAACACATTTTTAAAACATTTCATCTCTTTTAAACTTTGTGTAATATTTTGTGCAATGAAAATACATGTTCGGGTTATGGTTCAATTGGATTAAATGAAATAATCTCATTTTCCATTTTTTTCATATTAATAAAGTTGTTTTTTTATAAACCAGATGCAGTCTATTTTCCAATTCATGCAAAAACATCTTGTTGACAGTAGTTCCCGCAGGCTTCTCCCATACAACACAAACGTGGGAAATTCACGTTTTCCTTTGTGGTTATTACCACTTCTGTCTAGTACGACATAAACATTATTTTTAGATCCTGGTGGTATATCAGTTTGGTAATTGTTGGTGTTAGTGAGAACTGACAAAACATCTTCGTTGCTTAAAAATCTGTCATTTTGCTTCGATTGTTTCATCTAATGTTCTACTTCCACAATTAAAAACTTCAATTTCATGATGACCTTCATCATTTTCTTTCTCCATAAGACCATTATGGCTAGAAATATCACTGTCTATTGTATCCATGTATCATCATATTCTTCAACATCATCATCTCCGACACCTTCATCTCCAGCAGCTGCGTAAGAATAAGTAATGTCACTATCCGCAGACCCATTTCACGATAGTTGACTAACTTTTAATGGTAGTTGTTTGCATGATTCTGTCTCCATCATCCTCATCATTGTTGTCATCAACAGCTGCATCATCTTTATGAAAGCAATCACACTCACAGGCAGACAACTGAGAAGACAAAATTTTGCATTTTGTATTAAAGTTGTCAATTTGTATTGATTCCACGTTCTATAATGTCAATGACTGCTGCAAAGTTGATGTAATATACATTTGGTTCCTGCATTTTTATGTTCTGTTATTATGCATGCTAAAACAGTACTAATGATAAACATTGTCTGAAACAACCTGTAATATGGACTGAATCTGCCATGGTCCAAATTAGCCATGGTGCAAATTAGCCATGGTGCAAATTAGCCATGGTCCAAATTAGCCATGGTGCAAATTAGCCATGGTCCAAATTAGCCATGGTGCAAATTAGCCATGGTGCAAATTAGCCATGGTCCAAATTAGCCATGGTGCAAATTAGCCATGGTCCAAATTAGCCATGGTGCAAATTAGCCATGGTCCAAATTAGCCATGGTGCAAATTAGCCATGGTCCAAATTAGCCATGGTCCAAATTATCCAGCATTCATCATTTACATGTGATTTACATTAACATTATGAAACTTTATAGTAGTTATAAAGATATTTTTTTTTAACAAAAGAAAGTTTCCCACAAATGCTGAACACATCGTTTAGAGATGTAAAAAGATACATGAATAATTATTGCATTCTGTTCTATCGGCTTCTTTCATAACTGGGGACCAAATTTTTGCTAATGGAGACGTTATATCTGGTAGCTATGTGGCAACTCAAACAAGAAATCTACATTGAATGTTGTGATCAAGATATATTGCTGTTCAAAATTTTAAACATTTATAACTTTTAACTATATGTATGTATTTATAGATCTTCGCATCTGCCTCATACAAATGATTCACATGCACAGAAGGCTGCTTTAGCATTATCATTAAATTTCAAGCAATGACAATATTCTTAAATGCAACAACATTAAGTAAAAAGAAAAAATGGATCAAAAATAAAATATCAATACCTTTACATGATTTCAGAACTTTTTATATTTAAAACGTCAAGAAGAAATAAAATATACTGCTATGAAGACCAACATGTAGGTCTCTGCTTTTTTATATCTGACAGCAGCAAAGACCAACGGCCTCAGGCAATAGTCAATACTTAACTTTAAACAGACTTTCATTTCTAATGTATCAGACACTCGCTAGTAATTAATACATTTTTTTCTACTGACCTTGATATGCAGATGGAATTTAAAATCCCTTTTCTCTTGACCTATGGCATCAAATCCTTCAGAACACTCAATTTTTAGTAAATAATGCCTGTCAGAACAGAACACCTATGTATACATCTATTAATGACCTTATTTTTAAATTGCTGACGCATGCATGAAAAGCAGCATCACTCCAAGAAAAGAAACTGCAGGGAAACCTTCTAGCGAGGAGTATATCACATGAAACTGACTAAAGCTTGGGACGGAATTGAGGTTGCGTCTGGCCGTCACAGCATAATTTTAAGAGAGAGAGAGGTCGGAAAATCGAGATTGAAAAAAAATGATAAATTATTTTTTTAAAATATAAAATATGTAATGAGCTGTAAAGATATTCTAAATATTAGTAATGATACATACTTTTTGTTATTATTATTAGTCATAAATAGCAGTATTTTTTAATAATATTTACAGTGATATTGAATAACAGGCATATATACATACATAAAAACATGTACATACATTCATGCATAATTATATACATACATGGTAATGCTAAACAAATTCTGATTCATAAATTAATACATATACATATTACATGCAGGCACGCACATACATACATACATACATACATACATACATACATACATACATACATACATACATACATACATACATACATACATACATACACCTTTTAATACATAACATCATAAACTGAATTTGCTACATTTTTCTTTCTTTTGTCAAATTTTTTGGATAACTTTTTTATGTCAGCTGTGAAAATGTCAATATTCCTTATCATAGTTTCTGCTCTGAAATGCTGAAAGGCCCTATGGTATCTCCCTGGGATTTCCCTTAAGAGCTCATTATCTTTCAGTAATTTAACAAATGTTTCAATATCATCTTTCTTTGAAAATTTTGATTTTCCTGCCTGGAAAGTTTGAAATTCTGTCACAGTCTTACAATATGTTGGGTCCAGAACACAGCCAACTCTACCAGCCAACTTGCTGTGCCTTTCCAAGGTGGCATCACTCAGCTGATGGCCAACTGATCTAAGCTTTCTATAAAGATAACAATAATCAACACTCACTAATCTGTAATATTGTTTTGTATACAATTAAAAGAAAAAAAAAATATATATATATATATATATATATATATATATATATATATATATATATTCATGAGTCAGTTTATGATGTTATGTATTAAAAGGTGTATGTATGTATGCATGTATGTGCCTACATGTAATATGTATATGTATTAATTTATGAATCAGAATTTGTTCAGCATTAACATGTATATAATTATGTATGAATGTATGTACATGTTTGTATGTATGTATATATGCCTGTTATTCAATATCACTGTAAATATTATTAAAAATACTGCTATTAATGACTATAATAATAATAACAAAAAGTATGTATGTATATATGTATGTATCATTACTAATATTTAGAATATCTTTACAGCTCATTACATATTTTATATTTTAAAAAAATAATTTATCGTTTTTTTCAATCTCGATTTTCCGACACCTCTCTCTCTCTCTCTCTCTCTTAAAATTATGCTCTGATAGCCAGATGCAACCTCAATTCCGTCCCAAGCTTTAGTCAGTTTCATGTGATATACTCCTCAAAAGAAGGTTTCATCCATTTTCTTGTCTTGGGTTGATGCTGCTTTCCACGCACGCACGTGTCAGTAATTTAAAAATAAGGTCATTAATAGATGTATACATAGGTGTTCTGTTCTGACAGGCATTATTTACTAAAAAGTGAGTGTTCTGAAGGATTTTGATGCCATAGGTCAAGAGAAAAGGGATTTTAGTTTCCATCCGCATATCAAGGTCAGTAGAAAAAATTTTATTAATTACTAGTGAGCGTCAAATAGTTAGAAATGAAATTCAGTAAAAAAAAAAGTTCAGTATGGACTATTGCCCGAGGCCGTTGGTCACTGCTGCTGTCAGATATATATATTAAAAAAAAGAGACCTACTTGTTGGTCTAACTGCTATGGGCCTTTGAGACAACTAATTGTAAACAAAGTAAATAACATATACATGTAAAAGTATTTATAATATCATTCTGAAATATCATGCTGATCTTGTTGTCATCCTTGTTATATGTATAGCACACTGATGGTCCATTAGTTGTGGATTTTGGCAGGTTTTGGGTGAAATAAATTCTGAATCAGAGTACAGTTTGAATAATCCATTGTATGAATGAGTACAGGATTATACTAATCCAGTGCATGAATTAGTATAGGATATACGCACCTTTTGATTATTCTGTTTGCCTTTTATGTAATTGTGCTCTGTAACCTGTTGGCTTTCAGATTCTTGTTGTGTGCTTGTACTCGGCTGATTGAAATTCTGACAAACACTACTCCAATCAGAATCCTGTGTTGCGGCTCGCAAGCCAATATAACTTGCCGGATTTGTGTTTGTACAAAACGTTTTTAAATTCTCTTTGCCTTGTATTGCAATGCTTAATAACCTCCAACAGACGTGGCACAAGAAAAACCCGCATCGTGCTGGCGCCGATTCAAACGTGACCCCCGTTATGGTGGAAATTGCTTCTCTTACAAGAGTGTTAGACCCTCGAAGGGACGTTTCCAAAGAAAAACGTCTGTAACCCGATTTCTTTTTTTCAAATTTGCCGTAACAGTTCGCACATTTATCGACACTGAAATACATTATTGCAAGTTAATTTGGGGTCGTAGCGTTAGCTGGCAAAGTAGCAGAATAGCAACGGTAGCTCAAGATGGACACGAACCTGGAGTGTAAATATGAACCTGTGCCGGATCATCTTGACTGGTACAGTGTTGCTTTATTTTTCGATAGTCGCAACCTAAACTTCATTCTGCTGTTGGATAGAGAAATTTTCGACATCCCCACTGGGAGACAGTGCTAATAAACCTATGATTTATACTGAATACCCCTAACCCGGGCTTATATTTATTATTAAATAAGAAGAAGTAGAATTTAATAATAAATAAAAGACCGAGTTATAGATAGTAAAGAGTATCGAAAATAACGTGCGCAACAGGTTACAAATAAATTATGACGATAAACAAACTTAATTCGTGACTGTTAAACAACACACCCCTACTGCAGATAAAACAAGCCTAAATTATTAACATTTAAAGACCCTGGAAAAATATTAAACAACATTTATGATGGCGTGAAAGTCAAATTAGGTAAAATACAATATATCAATATGCCATCTGTAACGTTGTGTGAGAAAATTTGCTAACAATTCCTGGCTCGTGTTTACAAATGTCTTCTGAGAGAATTCGTAATTCAGAGTACTTTGGGTAAGGTCAATACCTGTTACATAATATAACAACTTTAGTCCGATTCTGAAACGAATGAACTCTCCGTCCGTGAATTGGCCGTGGCATCTTAGCCATTGCATCACAAGTCAAGTTCAAGGTAAATTCTCTTAGCCATTGCATCACAACAGTCAAGTTCAAGGTAAATTCAAAGAAAACCTTGCCGCCGCGGTGAGAAACTACGTTTGTTTTCCAATCAGCCTTTGATGTCGCCGGTCAGCTTAGGCTTAGAGGCCGGAAAACCCGACATCATAATATATCAGTGCTAAAAAAAAGTTTTCAAAGAGACCACTGGTATCCAATCAGAACTAAGACGGTCAAATTTTGTACGGTTTTCTCACGCAGCCAGACATTGTCCTGTTACATTCATTTTGGAAAAATCACTACAGTTTGATTTGGCTAAAGAAACATTAGGTATTCAGAAGGCAAATTGATAGTCTGGTCCCTGCTTAGTAATTCTCCCTGCGTTGCACTCCGCTATACTATAGCTTAGCATAGCGGAGTGCAACGCAGCGAGCATACTAAGCAAGGGACCAGACTAGCAAATTGAGTACTCATAAGAAAAGAGCGGGAAAAAGGAGTTCTAGGAAATTCAAACGAGATTTGGAACAAAGGCCCATGACGTAAAATATCTTCGCCCGAATCTGTCTCTCTTTCCTAACTAGGTGTTGTTAGATTTATACTTTTTTATGTGCAACTAATTTAGTAGAAAAGTAATCATCTTTGCATAACCGAATTATCAACATGTAATGTAGCGTATTTATTAATATTCAAGTTTAATGTATGTAGTTGTTAGGATAGAATGGAAGTGGATGGTGTAATCTGCTACGATGTTGTTTTTTGGTACATAACTGAATTTAATAGTGAGTAATGTTAGAACTTGTTCTTGTTTTATTCGAATTATAGGCGTTGTTGACCTTCTCTATATATAATTACGCATTTTATATTTGTATGTGTAAAGTAATTAATAATGTAGGAGATGTGTAGGAAAATTGTTAATGTTGATAGTTTATTATATCGAGAATTACGAATGTGTGTGTATGTATCAGAAGTCGTAATATTATTGTTGCTGTTGTAGCGTTTATTATAGAACAAGCGTGTGTGGAATATTTAGTAGTGAGCGTGTGAGTTGACCTAATGATTTAATTGCTATTATGCCGATTAAATGTCTGTGAGACTGTTAATTTTCATGCGAGTGATCATAAAGACAAAATTGTACGTCTCTTCTAATCCACAGGAAGCTTTCCGAGTGGGATAGGAAGCCACCTGAAGATTAGAGAGAGGAAACGGGTATCTGAAGCACCGACAAGGCGAAAAAAAAGACAAAAAAATAAGATTAAAAAAGAGTTAGTGACTCATTTGCATATTGCTAGTTTTATTATTTCCTAATTGCTATTACTTGCCCGCATTTTTTCATAACTAATATCAGGCATTCTGTCAGTTTCATGTATGTTTCCTTTTTTAATTTGCCATCTAAATTTAAGATAATATTTTCCTGTAATTTTCTGTTTGATTTATTTGTGCGATTATAATATTATAATATTTCTTTATATTGCTATTTTTTCACACTTTGTTATAGCATGGATTTTTGTATTGTTGTATTATTTACACAAGGGGCATTTTGGCATTTGTCGTATCATATGCCATCTCATGGCTACCTCCCCAGTAAGTCATGTATTGTATAGATATTTGAATATTATGCTCTGTATTTTAAGACAATTTATCTTTCCCTACTGTCCCCAAATATTTTCACAATTTACTCCCCATACTTCCTATTCTATTTTACTTCTTATGTTTTTTTGTACTTGTCTCTCTTATCCATTCATAGGTACGTTTTGTATTTAATTTTCCATAGTTCTTCATTATCCCTGTATTTTAGAATTAGAGTTTTAACATATATTAATTTCCTAGGTACTTCAATTATTTTACTGAGCGTGTTATTTTTGTATATATCTTGCCTATTCCTCGCCGGAACACACACACACACACACACACACACACACACACACACACACAAACACACACACACACACACACATTGCTTACCATGGCATATTGGGTTTTGATTTTAATACCTTGAAACGTGTGTTTAATTAATATTGGATTGGGTAAGATTAATCCCCCCCCCTCTTTTTTACTTATATAAAGTATCTTTCTGGATGTAATGAGTTTTACATCCCCATATGTATTTTATAATTTCTTTGTCTACTATCTCTTATTTTTTATTTCCTATGTCATTGGATTTCAGCATATAGTTCATATTGGAGTATAGGTATGTTTTAGCTACTTGGGCTCGCTCCATTATGCTAAGTGGCGCTTGTGTCCAGATTTCTGTACTTTTTTTTTAAATTTTTCAAGTATTTGTTTGTAGTTTTCCTCCTCTTCGTTGCGTCCAAAAAGATCCATAGTGCTTCCACTCTGCTTTTATGTATTGGGGCGGTAATCTAGGGTGATTCAACCTCCAGTTTCCTATTTTAAGTATTTCAGTTTTATCATGGTTATTTTTTTTTACCCAGAAGCTTTAACAAATCTATCATACACTTTTTCTAGGTGTTTAAAAGAGTTTGGGTCTTTAATAAAGTTTATGCAATCGTAAGCATTTTGGAGCATTTTAATTTCGTCTTTCAGATTCGGGATTTTTATTCCCTCTATTTGGTTGTTACTTCTTATCTTTATACTTAGAACTTCTATTGCTATTACGTATAATAGCATAGATAGCGGGCACCCTTGCTTCACTGATCTTTGTATTTCAATGCTATCCGTTACTGCCTCATTTACCTGTATTCTTTAAGTGATTTTGTTGTATATGATTTCGGTCCATTTACGGTAGGTTTATCCGAATTCAAACAATTTTAGAACATTTTGTATATAGTTGTGTCCAATTATATCGAAGGCTTTTTCTTGATCAAATAGCACCATGGTGCCCATTTTCCCAGTTTCTTTAATGTAATTGATTATTGTTCTGATATTTAGTATATTGTTCTATATGTCTCTTCACTTTGCCCCACACGTCAGATTTGTGTTTATAATTACTTCCATACATTTTTTTAAACTCTGTTTGCTAAGATTTTACTGAGAATTTTATAATCGTTATTTAGGAGGGAGATGGGCCTCCATTTTTGTAAGCCCCTTTCCTCTCTCTCTCTCTCTCTCTCTCTCTCTCTCTCTCTCTCTCTCTCTCTCTCTCTCTCTCTCTCTCTCTCTCTCTCTCTCTCTCCTTTATATATTAGGGGGATTTGTCCCTTTCTCATACATTTTGAAATTGTTTCATTTTGTAATATTATGTTATTGTACACAAGTTCTAGAATCGGCGCTAACTCACTTTGGAATTGTTATAGAATTCCGCAGTCAGTTCATCTCTTCCTGGGGATTTTCCTTTTGTTAGTTGCTTTATAGTATTTAAAATTTTGTCTGTGGAGATGAATTGATCACATAAGTCGTTATGTACTGATGAAATTCTACAGATTATTAATTTTCCTTCATCAAAATCGACAGTTGATTGCAAAGCAAAACGTTTTATCTGCGTTGATTAAACTAAATATTGCTAAAGAAAACGCATAGAAAGTGTCGTGTCTTTCCCACTACGTTGCACATTCAAGTTAGTGAGTACTGGTTTTTCTTACATCATACCCAACTCTTCACTGACATTGGAGAATCGAGACGGAAACATATTTATCACTTGTTACATATGTCTCTGCCTTGAACATGAAAATTTGCACAAAAATATTATCTTTTATATAATACGTATCGTATTTTCTATTTCAAATTATCCACTAGTTCAGTTGTTAACACATTGGACTCGTAATCCGTATGTGGTTTGTTACTCAACAAGCAGTGCATAGCGATGGCTGGTCTTGCTCACTGACAATAGCTTGGTCGCGCCCCCTTTGCAAAGCCTAACAGTTTTATGTCGGTTACCCTGTTCCCCCCTCCCAAAAATATAGCAGTTATGTGAAAGAAGAATTGCCCGTATTATACCACAGGGTCACATACTGCCACTGACCTCCAGACTAGTCCGTGTCTTCTTCCTGTGTTTCTTTGGGTAAGCATTTAACTCCATTTCCTGGGTGTGATATAGCTAATTATGTGTTCAATATGCCGTTAAATCCAACAAATAAAAGTAAAGTGTATATAGGCATTGCAGTTAAACGTTTGCCTACAGAATAATACATTCTTTTACACGTAGTACATAATAGTACTTTTCTCTCGCATGTAGTACATAATAGTACTTTGCTCTCGCATGTGGTACAGAATATTACATTTCTCTCACATGTATTACAGAATAATACATTATCTCGCACGTAGTACTGGATAATACTTTTCTCTCGCATGTAGTATAGAATAATACTTTCTCTCTCACATGTAGTACATAATTTTCTTTCACTCAAGACCATACCCGATTATATCACGATACAATACATGACATTCTGCAACCAATATGCATATTTATACATTATGGGAATTTTAAATAAATATTCAAGGATTCCAGAGAGCAACTCACTTCTTTAAAATATTCTATTTGCAGTTCAAAGAGAGAGAGAGAGAGAGAGAGAGAGAGAGAGAGAGAGAGAGAGAGAGAGAGAGAGAGAGAGAGAGAGAGAGAGGGGGGAATAAATAAATGCCTGTTTAAAAGTAAGATACATACAACTAAACAGCTTCTTTTTTACAAAGGAAATATACAAATTGAGAGTATTCTAAATTGTACATTGGAATCTGATTAAAAATTGGATCGTAATATTAATTAGCAAAAAATGTTAATATTACAAAGACTTT
This sequence comes from Potamilus streckersoni, assembly GCA_016746295.1. Classification (NCBI taxonomy): domain Eukaryota; kingdom Metazoa; phylum Mollusca; class Bivalvia; order Unionida; family Unionidae; genus Potamilus; species Potamilus streckersoni. The sequence goes on from JAEAOA010001893.1 coordinate 416,145, forward strand.
CCATCCTTTTCCCTGAACTAATATGCATGCCTTAACGGCTTGCTTCACACGAGTTTTATTCTAAAAATGTCAGCCAGTTTATAAAAACTAAAATCGTCCATATATCCAAATAGTCCACGGTATACGGTTAATCAGTTTATACAGTTATGAAGGATAAAACTGACAGTCACTTGAACGATGCCATTATCTAATCATATTTCTTTACAATGAAAAATAACACTAGAAACAATTTTGTTATTAATCATTTCAAGTTTACACATTGTAAAACAACATTACGATTATCTAAATTAGCTTTTCCTGGAAATTGAAAACATGAATTCAATGTCAGAATTTATGTAATATTGTGAGTTTTTATGTTATCCTATACCCTAAAAATACTTTGTCATCCTGCCATTTTGTCTCTAATTTTATTTATATTTATGACAACCCAATCAAATGAATTATTTTCATAACAATAAAAGTATTGCGCGAAATACAATATCGCGCCGGTGAATACTGTCTTCTATTTCATTCTATCAACTAATACCGCTTTTAAACCAGTTAAGTATATGCACAAATAACTGAGACATGTTATACCATTAAATTGTATATTAGCCGATAGGGCAGGGATCTCTGAGGGGTTTCAAGTTATTACCCCAGAGATAGAGACCCAGAGGAAACAGGAACATATGCTGTCTGCATAAATGATTTCCCCTTGAAAGAAAAATTAGTGTACAGATATGTAAAATCATAATACTATTTTGTTAAATACTCAGATACAAAAAATTTATATTTAAATATTCGTTTGTTTAACCAAGAGAGCTTTAATGCATTTTGCTGACGAACAAAACAAGAGGAAACGTTAGCCATGCAGATTGTAATACACGTGGAATAGGCTCAAACGTGTTTAATGCTACGAAATTCAATATCGGGGTCACAAGGCAATTGTAATGTCAATATTCTATATTTATCACATTGCTCACAACATTGTCATTATATTAATTGTCGTTCTGACATTCTTGAAAAGTTAAAGCGCAGTAGGACAAATACATCAAAAAAACACGGTGAAGAAGAACATTGGTGATATAAACGTCAGCAGCAACAATGTACTAAAAATTATTAATTTAAATTGGACACGTGCTCATAAGCTTTTCATAGTCAACAAATCACTTTCCTAAAATAGTTGTAGATATTTCCTGCATTTAACTAAATAAGTAGAAAAACAAGTAGAAAAAAGTGTACAAATAAAGGAATTAAAGGTGTATATGAGAACTTTCTTTCAACTTTGTTAGAAAATACGTAGTTGTAATCTAATTTTGAATTCCATTTAATTATTTCATTAAATTTTTATCTCTACATTAAAATTATAATATGCACCCTAAATCAATGTGAGCAAAAGCTTTGTAAAGGCAAAACATTTTGATAAACATGGTAGTAGTTTTAAAGAACGCTTAAGTTTTCTTAGATAAGGAATGTGTTCAAATTTCATCCGACAGACAAATCAGCAGTGTTGGTGCCGTGCATATATTAATTATGTCATGGAAAAATATAAAAAAAAATATACTCAGGCCTCATATCAGATTTGCATTGAAATAGATACAAATATGCACACGTTTAGAGGCGGCCGTTGACCATCCACAATCCTGCCTCATTTTGGTATGGAATTCACTTTAATGACGTAGAAAAAGTGATTATAGCAATTTAAACCTTAACTGCAACGTTTGAAGTTATTGGCCAGCAAAATAAATAAATAAATAAATAAATAAATAAATAAATAAATAAATAAATAAATAAATAAAAGCTGAATACAACTACACCTTTATTTCTAAGCCTCTTATTATTATATCTGAGAAAAAGCCCCGTAAAGTTTTATAGCCATTTCCTGAAGCCCAAGCCATTTATGCCGGGCGGAGATGATCTCAAAAGGCGTTGTAGATATCGGCCCCTCTTATCCACGTATGACGATATCTGTGATGCAATCCACATTTACCACCAGGCTTTAAGATTTAGGACAGTATACAAAGCCAAGCAGTTGATGAAGAAACCTATCCATTCCGTGTGTCAAGGCTGCCGTTATTTTCCTGACTACTAGCATGGAATCTAAGGTAGGTTTACAGCCTGCATAAGTTCCATAAGTAATAGTACGTTATCAAAAATATTAAATAGAGGAATTGTGTTTATCTTACTGGAATTTGAATTTTGATAAATATTGAACAGTCGTAAGAACAAAATAGTATTAGGCCTGTGGACTAGATTTGTGTTTGTAGTCAAGGCGTGACGTCATTTTGATACCCTAGATGCGCAGAAAACTAACAACATTGTTCTGCTCACTTAATTATGAAGGCACATCTCATTTTGTGCCTAAGGAAATATTGATACATCACACTTTGTGGTGCATGCAAACAGCACGAGACCGATTCAGTGACTTTTCCCCTAGTGTCTTTAAGTGAAACATTGAAATTTCAACCATTTTTGTTATTCGTTCACAAATAGATCTATCAAGAAACAGGCATACACAATAGGATACACGAACAAGTAGAAACACGTAATGGTTTTTAATTTTCATGGGCTGAAATCAATCATTTGTTAATATACAATATCAAATTTCTAAAAGCATTTCAAGATTAATCGTTTTTGATATTCGGTACAAAGTCATGTACCGTTAGGAGTATGTTTCGTTTTAATATACTGAAGACGAAATTTCTTTGAAGGTTTATCGCTTTCATTTAGTATCATCCTACGTCCATCATTTCCACAATTACAAGTTTTTTTTCTGTTGATTTAGTCGACTACAAAACCCCATAAAAAGGAAACTCTCTTTTGCTGAAAGTAGTACTAAATTCTACAATGACAATTAGCACGGATGCTATACGCCTACAATATTCGCACTGCAACCGGTATCTGTCACGCAGTTCAGGATTAGAAGAGAAATGAAAATTTAATTTTACTATGACAGTTCTGAATTTTGTTTTTAACAGTCATAACATAAACTTACATATATGAGTGGTTGTCGACCTATCACGCAAAAGCTCCAATGCTAACTCTCTCTTTATATGCCTTTTATTTAATATTGTTTTGTTTTAGTATATGTTTTGAACTAAAGATGAATCTTGCTACCATATTTACTGAGTGAAAATGCATTTTAAAATCATGCCTTGTTATCATAAATTAAGAAGAAATTATGTTACTCATTATTTACCGTGTGAACGTACACCAACATTTATATTATTATTATTAATATTATTTTTATTATTATTATTATTATTATTATTATTATTATTATTATTATTATTATTAGTAGTAGTAGTAGTAGTAGAAGTAGTAGTAGTAGTAGTATCATCATTATTATTGTTATCATCATCATCATCATCATTATTATTATTATTATTATTATTATTATTATTATTATTATTATTATTATTATTATTATTATTATTATTATTATTGTTGTTGTTGTTGTTGTTGAACACAAACGGTAAAAAGTTGAATGAAATATACATTTAAAATCACAATACACTTTAGCTAACCAACTTGTTTAAACGTAGAAAAAAATAAAAAGAAAATTTGTCTGTTCTGAAAATATAACGAAAATAGCACATCGTTAGGGTGATAATACTAAGGATTTTCACCGACAGGGGTTACTCCATATTTATTGGAAAATTGATAAGGAGTATAACATTATACAAGTTTGAATAGCAGTCACACTTTCTGAAAAACCTTTGACCTGAAAGCAATCGGACAGGGAGAAAGAGGTAAATGTTTAAATAACCCGAACCATATCTCAAAATTTGAGTTGAAATATATCTCAAAATTTGAGTTGAAATACTAAAGGTAAATTTTGCTGTTTAATTAAATTGTGAGTTAACAAAATTACTTGATCTTTCAAGGAACAATAGTTCACTTGCTTCATGTCAATTTAAAGATATGTTTGTAAAATCCGCAGATCAAGTTTTCGTTAGTTTTATAACATATGTCTAATTTAACTGGGCATGGTACAGTAAATATATGCATGGCAAGGTAAATATTATAAGCCTGGCAAGGTAAATATTATAAGCATGGCAAGGTAAATATTATAAGCCTGGCAAGGTAAATATTATAAGCATAGCAAGGTAAATATTATAAGCATAGCAAGGTAAATATAAGCACGGCAAGGTAAATATAAGCACGGCAAATTAAATATTATAATCATGGCAAGGCAAATTAAATATTTATAATCATGGCAAGGTAAATATTATAAGCATGGCAAGGTAAATATTATAAGCACGGCAAATTAAATATTATAATCATGGCAAGGCAAATAAAATATAATCATGGCAAGGTAAATATAATAAGAATTGCAAATTAAATATTATAAGCATGGCAAGGTAAATATTATAAGCACGGCAAATTAAATATTATAATCATGGCAAGGTAGATATAAGCATAGCAAAGTAAATATTATAAGCCTGGCAAGGTAAATATTATAAGCATGGCAAGGTAAATATTATAATCATGGCAAGGTAAATATTATAAGCATGGCAAGGTAAATATTATAATCATGGCAAGGTAAATATTATAAGCAAGACAAGGTAAATATTATAAGCATGACAAGGTAAATATTATAAGCAAGACAAGGTAAATATTATAAGCATGACAAGGTAAATATTATAAACATGACAAGGTAAATATTATAAGCACGACAAGGTAAATATTATAAGCATGGCAAGGTAAATATTATATGCATGGCAAATCAAATATTATAATCATGGCAAGGTAAATATTATATGCATGGCAAATTAAATATTATAAGCATGACAAGGTAAATATAAGCATGGCAAGGTAAATATTATACGCATGGCAAATCAAATATTATAATCATGGGAAGGCAAATTAAATATTATAATCATGGCAAGGCAAATATTATAAGCATGACAAGGTAAATATTATAAGCATGACAAGGTAAATATTATAAGCATGACAAGGTAAATATTATAAGTATGACAAGATAAATATTATAAGCACGGCAAATTAAATATTATAAGCATGACAAGGTAAATATTAAAAGCATGAGAAGGTAAATATTATAAGCAAGACATGGTAAATATTATAATCAAGACAAGGTAAATATTGTAAGCATGGCAAGGTAAATATTATACGCATGGCAAATCAAATATTATAATCATGGCAAGGCAAATTAAATATTATAATCATGGCAAGGCAAATATAATAAGCATGACAAGTTAAGTATTATAAGCGTGACAAGGTTAGTATTATAAGCACGGCAAATTAAATATTATAATCATGACAAGGTAAATATTATAAGCACGGCAAATTAAATATTAAAATCATTACAAGGTAAATATTATAAGCACGGCAAATTAAATATTATAATCATGACAAGGTAAATATTATAAGCATGGCAAGGTAAATATTATACGCATGGCAAATCAAATATTATAATCATGGCAAGGCAAATTAAATATTATAATCATGGCAAGGCAAATATTAGAAGCATGACAAGGTAAATATTTTAAGCATAGCAAAGTAAATATAAGCACGGCAAGGTAAATATTATAAGAATGGCAAATCAAATATTATAATCATGGCAAGGCAAATTAAATATTATAATCATGGCAAGGTAAATATTATAAGCATGACAAGTTAAATATTATAAGCATGACAAGGTAAACATTATAAGCATGACAAGGTAAATATAAGCACGGCAAATTAAATATTATAAGCACGGCAAATCAAATATTATAATCATGGCAAGGTAAATATTATAATCATGGCAAGGTAAATATTATAAGCACGGCAAATTAAATATTATAATCATGACAAGGTAAATATTATAATCATGGCAAGATAAATAATATAATCATGACAAGGTAAATATTGTAATCATGGCAAGGTAAATATTATAATCATGGCAAGATAAATATTGTAAGCATGGCAAGGTAAATATTATAAGCATGGCAAATCAAATATTATAATCATGACAAGGTAAATATTATAATCATGGCAAGGTAAATATTATAAGCATGGCAAGGTAAATATTATAATCATGGCAAGGTAAATATTATAAGCATGGCAAGGTAAATATTATAAGCATGGCAAGGTAAATATTATAAGCATGACAAGGTAAATATAAGCACGGCAAGGTAAATATTATAATCATGGCAAGGTAAATATTATAATCATGGCAAGGTAAATATTATAAGCATGGCAAGGTAAATATTATAAGCATGGCAAATTAAATATTATAATCATGGCAAGGTAAATATTATAAGCATGGCAAGGTAAATATTATAAGCACGGCAAGGTAAACATTTTGGGTATATAAGATAAGAATTCTTTATTTCAGACTGCATAGTCCATACATCTAAATTTTAATATTGAAATAGAGTAAAACATTGTAAACATAAAAGAACGCACACACACACACACACACACACATATATAACATATATACAAGTATTCAGATACATTTACAACAATTATTTGCGCAATGCATTCTTAAAAAATGAAATTTAAGTGACACAATTAAATAGTAATTGGTTCCATCTACTAACGATGTGAGAATTTAAATTAATGTCATATTTCCAAAGTGATTTTAATATACAGTTTTCACTATTAGAAAGTCTTGTTATTATTGAATATACATACTTTCTCATTACTTCCTCAAAACTGAATATATTATAATTTACAAACATGTTGGAGACACTGTTCCATCTAGGAAGACCTAATAGAAAGCGAGGACTATTATTATAACCAATTACTAGTTTTCTTTTCACATTTTCACTAAAGTTCGTCCACAGTGAAGCATAATACATAGTGCAGCAATAAGATTTGAATAATCTGATTTTGATACTCAATGAACAAGGCTTAAATTTGCGTAGAAGCATGTTTGTTCGAGTACACAAATATCGATAATGTCTCATCGTATCTTCATTTTGACATTATCTAACTGATTGGATTTCAAAATATGGCCCAAATACATATAACTGTCGACATACGTAAGAGCATTGCTGTTAAGATGTACAGAGGGAGGTGATGATAATTTAAAAGAAGTTGGCTGAAAGACCATGCATACTGATTTTTGTTAGTTTTACATATATCACTTGTTTTGTTAGTTTTACATATATCAAGGCGTATTCTGGTCATTGCACGGTAAATTAGTTTGAGATGAAACAGTCAGCAACGGAGATGAAAAATGATGACGATGGATGAAAACAGAAAGACGTTTTAACCTTAAGCAGCCATTTAACGAGAACACTAAAATTCACTCAAAATCTATATGTCAAAAACCAAGCAAAATAACTTTATTATTATTATTATTATTATTATTATTATTATTATTATTATTATTATTATTATTATTATTATTATCTCCCATTTATATTATGAAGGCCACATCAGACAAAGAATCCTTAACACAGAGGTTAATAAAACTTGATCATCGGCTAAGAAAATGTCTAGATGACTTTATCGCAAAATGTAAGTAGTATTCCAATTTTATTTTTTTCGTTGTGTTTATATTTCTTTTTTTTTTTTTCAAAAATTGTTAATATTTTATCTTCTCTATTTCAAAATATTGTTTAATAGTATTGCCTTCATGTTTCATTTTAATTTATCTTTAGTTCATTTGTGTTTAATTTGGTCTGCATCATAAATAATAAGTACTAATAAAAATCAAATATGAAATTGTAAGTATAGCCTATATACGCAATCACTCAATATACACATTTTGAATCCTAGTTGCTTAATCTCACATTCACGTTATCTCCTCCTGTTCATTCGCCTCTCAAGTCATTTCTTCCCATATTGTTATGTACGATTTTTATTTGAAATTGATAATAATAATAATAATAATAATAATAATAATAATAATAATAATAATAATAATAATAATAATAATAATAATAATTATATTGCATGTTAAAGGAATGACAATTTTCTCAATGAGGTCAGATTTTTCCCCGCATATTTTTTTTCTATCGGTTGACTACTTGTCTGATTTGAACTACAATTATTCTGCTCAGTTACGGGTGTCATGTTTAGTTCTGTTCTTTTTTTCCAATATTTCCAGCAACGAGATTTGAAATACAGAATTTAAGTGAAATCTGTAATTGGACTGAAATTCACACAATAAACTATTTAATCCGGTTAATTTAAAATTACACAGTTCTCGCTCCTGAGCGGCTAGTCTCTTATTCCCGATATTAATAACCTGTTGCAAAATCAATTCCCAATGATATTAAGCAAGCACACTTTTCTTTCAAGAACTTGTTTCATAGATTTCGTCTTCGTGTTTACGCCATAGCACAAATGAAGACAGATAGCTAATTTTGGTTGTCTCCGCAACCTTTCCAGCTACCAAACCTGCTTGCATACTTTGTGAAATGTTCAAGTCCAACGTATTTATGTATCTGTGTACGGTATTATATTCTATTAATATAGGTAGATTAAATATTACCTCATAAAAATAAAAGTATTATGGTTGTTGTTGCTCTTGTTGTTCAATGTTTCTGCTGTTTTAATGGTAATATTTAGGAAAAGGAATGACGCAAAGTCGCACAAAACAGTCACAGGGTGATCACATTGATTCCCTGTCGCCGCACAGATAAAATACAGGCGTCCATGTTCCATTGTGACTTTAGTATTGAATAGGGGACGTAATATATAGAGACGAACCGTTTCGGGGATAAAACAATCTGTTTTCATTTCATGTAGATAGCGTTTGTGCATATTTAGTTCGTATTTTTATGCCTACTTATACATTTATTTATATATTTATTTACTTTGTTACTTTGTCTATCCAGTGAAAGGATGACCGTATTGAGCAAGATATTAACATCATCTCGTACATAATTAAATTCTTAAACAAATCAGATTAGTGATAAAAAAGCATTCCTGAATTGCACACAAAGAACACTATAACAATATAAGTCTGACTATGCTTCCACGTTTGTTTGTACCTTCCTACCGACATAAAATACGAAAAGCATAAATGATATTAAAGATGTACAGAAATGAGTTCATGTACTGATTTACTATTTGAAACCTGATTATGTCCGGGGTGTGTGTGCTTAATTATCAGGCTTCGTAGCGGACAAAAGCTGGTCCAGTGAAAAAGCTGCAGTTGAAATTTCAATGTCGTATGTCGAGAAATCCAAAATCACGTGTTGGATCAAATTGCATATCCTTAAAGTTCCATTTTCTAGGTTGAGACTTTAGATTTTATATGTTGAATGTATTCAGTGATTGTCATTGTAATCACATAGGGCAAAATTTATTTTTTTGTCTTCATCATTTTTATGAGGCTCTACTTTTAAAAAAAGTAACAGAAAAGAGTGAATACAAAAAGCTTTTTAAAATGTAACAAATAGTTTATTTCCTTAAACTACAAAGTAACAAATTAAGAAAAAGAACGTATGGCTTTGCGAATTAAAAATAGAAGTCCTAGTAATAAAAAGTCCTGAAAGAAATTGAGTTCGAGTCCCGATGAAATCCAAAATGGAAGGCGATGATGTATGTTGTGGTCAGCAAAGTGCTGCTGTGTTAATAGTCCTTTGTTGAATCAAAGAAAATATTATTCCAGTTTTGAATTCAGTAAAACTTCCAATAAATGTCTCATTCCAAGAATTTTATCAGCACTTATGTATTTTCAAGGTAAATAATCACTTGAATCCAGTAATTTGAAGGAAAAAAATCCAAGCCAAACTGGTCATAATATAATAACAATTTAACGTATCAATTGTTTGGAGCCCAAATGACAAACTTCTATCAAATATGTTATACGCTTATTAAGATGCAAAACAGATTGCCGGATGAGGGTCATCTATTCATTTTTCTGGGGAAAAAATAGAGGTTTATCAGTTAATATAAGGCTACTTGTCACGTAGACAAGGTATGACCCTGAGTTAACTTAATGATTGTTACTCTGAGAAAGATAACAAAAAAATTTAAAGTTGTTTACCAACACTGTCACCGAATTTGTTACAATATCAGAAACATGATACAATGTTCTATTATTAGTTGTTTATGCCAGTGAAATTAAAAATATAATTCAGGTCAAACAGAACTGCACTCAATGTTACATTACAATAGTATATAATAGAATTTTAAAAAATAAAACAAACAAACAAATAATTCATTAAATATACATAACACTCATAACGTATGGGACTAATATTACAATATCATGAAAATTTCCCCTGCAGTTTATTTTTTCACTGTTGCCAGTGAGTGGATGGAAAAAATAATTTATAAACAAACTTATATATATATATATATATATATATATATATATATATATATATATATATATATATATATATATATGTATGTATGTATGTATGTATGTATGTATGTATGTATGTATGTATGTATGTATGTTACTTTTTGACAATTTATGATTAATAGCTTTTATTTTTTTTATAAATTTAAAAGAAATGTATTTTTCAAGCATAATTTGGATTTTTATGCATATAAACAGCTTCAATTAAAATTGAAACTTGTGGACATTGTTATCCAAAATGTTTAGTACAAAATCAGGACAATTTCAAGCTTTTATTCCTTGCTCTCGTGTTATTGTTTAGATGCCTTTAAAGTGTAAATCGTTTCAAAACTATCGTCAAAACAGACTTTAGCATTGGCAAAAGTAAAGTGAAAAAGGCTTGGTGATGTTGAATGTGCGACAGATTTGTAATTTTTGAAAACAGAATGATTGATGTCAGGCATGTATTCTGTTTAATTCGATTATTAAAGATAATATTTTTTTTTCTAAAAATGTTAATTTTACTCATTTTAAAATTATTCCAATATTTTTACCCATAAATCGGATCACAAGTGACTATTTCAAATGTACATCCCAGTGCCAGATGTGAAGGTATTAAGGTCGCTACATATTTGCCTGACTTCATACCTGACATTACACGTGACAGGCAGTCAGCTCCTACCTACAGGAAGAGGGCTAGCGTTTATATCCCGGCCAAGTGTGAAAATTCGCAGCTCGCCGGAGACCGATATGTTTATTTTGACGTGGGATTCCTTCAATTCTCCGTTACATAATTCAGGAAGGGAACTACTCTCTCTCTCTCTCTCTCTCTCTCTCTCTCTCTCTCTCTCTCTCTCTCTCTCTCTCTCTCTCTCTCTCTCTCTCTCTCACACACACACACACACACACACACACACACACACACACACACACACACACACACACACACACCGTGCATCGAAATTGACAAGAGGTTGCTGATTCTATAACATTGAATAACATTACAGGAACATAATCGTTATTTCACTTTCTTCTGATCTGATTTACACGTACTGGTTACTTAGAAAAGGCTTATATTTTTGACCCAAAAATCTGCAGTGGGTGGAGAGTACAGTACATATATTGCCAATCGTGCAGCAACAGAGTTTTGGGATGCGTTTATAATTCTAAATTGCACATTAAATAGTTTGCATGATCTTAGCATTATGTGTATTTTGTCTTCTAACTATATTTACATCATAAGAGTAAGTTTATCATTAGTCAATTTATTGCCATGTATTTCATTAACTTTAACGAGAAAAGAAAACAAAAAATACCGAGTACTGATATATTTACGTCAAACCAATGTGAGAAAAAATCGGTATTACGAAATGATTTATAAAGCATAATAGCGTTGGATAAATAATAGAAATGCTATATCGTGACATTTATCACACATATTCTTCTTTCAGTATTGTGGTATTGACACATATGTTTGAAACTTATTACACGAGTCACGTAAAAATCTTTTTAAATATGTGATATGATATGATATGATATATATATATATATATATATATATATATATATATATATATATATATATATATATATATATCGCACAAGTGAAAAGTTATCACATATATTTTGTTTCTAGAGTTTTATTAAAGATAATTTTACAATATTTCAAAATATCAAACAGTTTTAACAACTGAGATAAATTATTTATTTTATATGTATGTGAAAACACATTCTTCACACATTTGAAATTCTTTGCCACAATAGCGGAATTTTTTGTCCTACACGTGTGCAATAGATTGTTGTTATCGTTATTACATAAGGACATAAATATCTGCTCTACTCCGGTGTAACGAATCCGAAACTTAGCTCGGGAATACGAGAAGATGTGTTCGCACAGTTCTATCGCACCGTTCAAAAGACTGGCCAATATTATACATTGGCTTAGATGAGACACGATTTAACTTGTGTGATTCCGCTCTTTTTAAAATGATGGTTAGTAATTTTATTTTCATCATCGTACAGAAATAAAAATGGAGTGTGTGCTCAAATATCTGATCTTACTCAAAGTAACAATCTGATAAACACGTTGCTGTCTGAACACGTGTCAGTGAGGCGTTTAAATAACATATCTGCGTTTTGATAATACCATGTGTCGTTAAAACAGGCTTCCAAACTCAAGACACATCATCTGCTGTTAAAAATAGGCATCCAAACCTAAGAAATACCTTCTGTGTTTAAAAACAGGCATCCAAAAGTAAATAAATAATGTTATGTGTTTAAGAAAAAAAAACAAGAAAAAAGCGTATCTAAATATAAAAAAGTTGCAAAACCGTCTTTGTTTAAAAATTGGCACCCAATCCCAAGACAGTTATCTATGGTTAAAAACAGGTTATCAATTACTGGAATTTATAACATCGTCTGTGTTTAAAAGCAGGCGCCCAAGCCCAAGAAGTTTTTAATATCTGAGATTTCAACAACACATGTTTTGTGGCGGCTTGTATTGTCTCTTTCGTAAACATCAGTTAACTTTCTCCCTGTATGTTTCGTCATTTACCGCTCCGGTGGCATAGTGGTTAGAGCGTCCGCCTCGGATGCGGGAGGTCGTGGGTTTTATCCCAGGTGGAGTGATAACAAAGACTTGCTTTATTCACCTTTCTCTTTAAGCATATTGGTAAGGGTCTAGTAAAGATGAATTAATAAGATTGATTATCTATCTATTTGTCTATCTGTTCATCTGTTTATCTCTATCTGACTATCCGTCTGTCTGTATGTTTATTGGTCTTTCTGTCCGTCTATCTGTCTGTTAATTTATCTTTCTATCTATCTGTGGATATCTGTTTATATATCTATCTGTCCGTCTGTATGTCTGTTTATCTGTCTATCTCTGTCGGTCTGTCTGAGCTTACTACAAATAAATGTCGAAATTTCTCAGAAATTTTCTGATCAGAAAATTGATTGGACTTCATTAGTTTATTTGAAATAAATGTATAATAATCTCGTGATTTGCTAACCTTATTGTTGAGCCATTGTTTCTGGAGAGATTTTATGCAATTGGTTTATATAAAAACAATACATCGTCGATATCAAGAACACGTTTAATTAGAAAAAAAGGTCTATGCGTAAAAGTGTATCTCAGGCATCAAACTGGCTCACCTTCTTACCACCCAAGAGGCAATAGTGTAATTTCGGGCTGATTACAATGAATTTAAATGAATTGGCTGATATAATCAAATTAATGAAAAAAAGTTTCGTTACAACTTGTTTACGCGCATTAATTAATGAATTGATTTTGCATCACCTTATGGCCGAATGTAAGCTTGTTTCCAGGATAATGTTGAGGATTATTTATCAACGTATTTTCATCAAAATTGTTGCATAGCTTAACGTCATAACTAGAATTATCCTTGGCTAACGAGAATTTGACTATGTTCTCAATATACGGATACAGATAACTTCAACGTAGAATATAACTTTAAGAAGGTATTGCTAAAATTGGGGATTCATCATAATTTAGAATTTTTGTTTTGTTTGTTTTGCACGGTTTTGAGGGAGAGGATGAGCACCACTACAAAAACAATCCAGGCATAAAGATCTCTGAAGAATATGACTATGAACAGCAACTTAATGTATTTGATTGGTTGAGATTATGACCAATAACACAGTCGATTTTTAATAAACGTACTATATAAGATTTCAACAACTCATTGAAGTTCTATCATCTGATATATATATATATATATATATATATATATATATATATATATATATATATATATATATATATATATATATATATATGATGTGGCATAATACACATTAATTAGGTGATGTGAAATCTAATTGGTTGTATTTTGGGGAACTGACATCTGATTAGCTTAAAAAAGAGATTTTCATGTAAATCGGTATGAAGACATGGGTAATTAAAGTATCTGACAAGTTTAGTTTTAAGAAACTTGTTAATTGAATTAATCTGACTGGCTGAGCTTGCTACATCACTTAATGAAGTATTTGTTTAAAATTGATAAACTAACAAGACTGTAAATCAATGTCTTGAGCATAATATTTGTAAAGAGATTTATGTTGTGGTACCTTTTTAGCGAATGTTGACATATCTTTTCTCTAACAGCACCAGCTCTTATAGGTAAATTAATGTATAACACGAAAAGATATACAATCATGAAACTCAAAAGGAGTTTTGTCCTTTTCTAAGATCATAACTTTCTATCACATAAAGTACATATGCATTTGGGTTTTCATAGATAATCTAAGCAAAACCTCCAGAATTTGAAGTTGCAACGTCGTTTTTGAGTTCTATAAATATCATATTCTAACAACTGCGCCTGTTACCATAGAAACTCATTATTCCAAACATACAGGAAATTATCGAAGATGCCTATTCCAAAAATGAAACTTTTGAAAATTTATATGTACAGACGGGATTAATTTTGATTTAATACAAGCTTAATTTCAAAATGTTTGGTCATTTCAAAATCAAATAGAAAATGAACAAGAGGTAAAATTGTCTGAAACTTAATGCATTAGAACCATTTCAAATAGATTTCATCAAAATTCGCAAATTAAAATGGCTACAATTATAAGATTATTTAATTTAAAACATGCCAACAAAACTTCGTCAGTTGTTTAGAATGTTAACTGCAATAATCAATGTCTCATAATTTATACCGGGCCTGTGTGAGCCATTTGTTATATAAATACATTAAATAAGAGCTTCAAATAAATGACCTTTACTTGCAGATGATGGCAACGGTACAAAAATCAAGCAGTTGCCAGTATCTGCATGGGATTATGAGATCAAATATATCATCAACAGGGGACAGTTCGGAGAGGTTCAGATCGTTCAGAAGAAGATGTCGAAAGAAGTGTATGCGATGAGAATTCTGCATAAGGACAAAATCGTAGCACATCAAGAGGTTGGTTAGCTACGATGTCGTAGCCTCAACTTATTTTGTGTCCACAAAATGATTAAGGTACTAATATTAGTACTAGAGGTTGGTGTAAAGGTGTGTGTGTGTGTGTGTATATATATATATATATATATATATATATATATATATATATGTGTGTGTGTGTGTGTGTGTGTGTGTGTGTGTGTTATGATAAACAAATCAGGATATAATTTCATTAAGGTTATGTCAGTAAGTAGTAATGGTAAAGTGATATCATTGTCTTCAGGTAAAGTGTTCACCACTCATCTTCTATATTGTTTTCATTATACAGGTCTTCTCGAAAATTTAATGTTCACTTACTTTTGAGAAATTTTTTTCAGAGTGATTATTTTATGTACGTTTCAGTGCCATTTCCACCATGAGTTATGTGTTCATGGTTCTACTCTTGATTATGCAGATACGGTGCTAAAAACACAAGAAAATATTTGTATTGGAATTCTGCAGTGGTGGTGGTAGGCGGTATTGAACCCCATGAATAATATGTGAGATGATGTTTATTTTCTCTCAATAAGTACATTGTTTTATTACAGCAAACCTTTTATAATTGAAACAAGAATCTAATATGGTTCTCAATGAATCCATTTAAATGTTGATCATGGGGGAAATAATTTTAAAAAGTCGATTTGGAATCGAATGATCTAACTAGATGACTGGCTTTATACTGTGTGTTTTTAATTAAAATAAATGGGATTTACTTGCAATTCAAGAGAGCAGACTGTAATAATGTTCATTGAAATATTGTTAAAATATAAAATTGTTTCAGGATTATTGAGGCAATGAGAATCATTCAGATTTGACTCCTCTAAACAGCAACTAGAGTTATTCAAATTTGGCTCCATCGATAGCAAAATACCCATGGATGCACAATGCCAATAGAAAAAAACTTGTGCAAAGTTAATGATGCTATATCCCGAATTACAATACCATCCTTAGATAATTTCGATAACTTGTCTAACAGCCAAGTTGAAAAATACTTTGTCAAAGAAGTAAAATATTTCGTCCCTTGCCAGGAATGAATATTGTATGAAAATTCCAAGTGTTTCTTGGATTCTATGAAAATCTTGTTTCCAGGCAAATGATACAATTTTAGATTTATGCAGTCGTGATGTGCTTAGTATAATACAGAATGAACTTCAAATACAATAGGCCAAGATCTGTTATTATGATGTAAGGAGCTGATAGATTAGGGTCTGTGTTGTTGTATTTATAATTGAATTTTAAAAGTGTAGGCCATGACACATTAGGTTGTTTTGCAGTGACAGATTTGGGCTTTCATGTTTCTACTCTTGATTATGCAGTGACAGATCTGGGCTTTCATGTTTATACTCTTGATTATGCAGTGACAGATCTATAGTTCATATTCATGCTGATGATCATGCGGTGGCAGATCAAGGCTTTCATATTCAAACTGTCAATTATGAAGCGACAGATCTAGATTTCATAGACATTTTGTCAAGTATGCAGAAAGAGATCTAGGCTTTCATATATATATTGCCAGTTATGCAGTGATGGTTCCATGCTATCATAATCATAGTTGAGTATGCAGTGACAGATCTAGGTTTTCATATTCATACTGATGATCATGCAATGATATATCAAGGCTTTCATATTCATACTGTCAATTATGCAGTGACAGATCTAGATTTTCAGTCATATTGTCAAGTATGAAGCATGAGATCTAGGTTTTTATATTAATATTGCCAGTTATGCAGTGATGGAACCAGGCTGTCATATTCATAGTTGAGTATGCAGTGACAGATCTAGGTTTTCATATTCATAATGATAATCATGCAGTGATATATCAAGGCTTTCATATTCATACTGTCAATTATGCTGTGACAGATCTAGATTTTCAGTCATACTGTCAAGTATGAAGCATGAGATCTAGGTTTTTATATTAATATTGCCAGTTATGCAGTGATGGAACCAGGCTGTCATATTCATAGTTGAGTATGCAGTGACAGATCTAGGTTTTCATATTCATAATGATAATCATGCAGTGATATATCAAGGCTTTCATATTCATACTGTCAATCATGCAGTGACAGATCTAGATTTTCATCATACTGTCAAGTATGCAGCAGGATATCTAGGCTTTCATATTGTCAATAATGCATTGACAGATCTAGGCTTTCATATTCATATTGTTGATTATGCAGTGACAGAATTACTCTTTCATATTTGTACTGTCCTTTTTGCAGTGACAGATCTAAACTTTCATATTGTCCATTAAGATATGTCATCATGAGGCAATTAATAGGCAGATTAAGGTCATTGCTGTTCTACTTCTGTTAAAAGTATAGATCCTGATGTATCAGCTTGTTCTGCATTGAGACCTAGGCCTTTCATCTTTTAATATTTGACAGAAATACTGAATCTTTTGTTTTATCAGGATGTATCATTTCTCTTGGAGGACCTTGATGTACTGGTCAGGGCCACCAGTCCCTGGATCACTAAGCTTCACTTTGCTTTCCAAGATGCCAAGAACCTGTACCTGGTGATGGAATGCCATTGTGGAGACTTAAGGTCAATTCTGACTAGGTAATATACAAAATGTTGACTGCATTATTTCACAGAATATTACCTAATTAATGGTACACATTACAGTTTGCCACAAGCTGAATAATAAATTTGAGAAAACTAATAAAAATGACATTTACGATCTTGAAATGTGAAGTGAATTTTTCTCAGTATGAATTATTTGAGACATTACAGCAAACTGATGGATGCAAGAACATATGTCTACTATAAACAATGACACTTGTTTTATTATAATGCTCATCAATACCAAATGTACAGTGGGTGATTAAATCACTAGAACTCAACAATATCAAAGGTATAGTGCATGTTTTACTTCACTAGAAATGAATAATATCAAAGGCAAAGCACATGCTTACTTCAGTAGAAATCAACAATATCAAAAGTATGGTGCATGCATACTTTACTAGAAAGCTCCTCAGTATATCACTATTAATTACATAGTACTTTATTTTAAAAAAATTTCTGTTATGATGAGGGTAGGGAAATATATTGCATTTCAGTGTGTAGTTGCAAAGATATATGTATAATATAGAAGGCATGGTAATATATATATATATATATATATATATATATATATATATATATATATATATATATATATATATATGTATCTATATATATATGTATCTATATATATATGTATATATATATGTGTGTGTATATATGTGTATATATATATATGTATATATATATATATGTGTGTGTATATATGTGTATATATATATATATATATATATGTATAATATAGTGTGTTTTTCTAATGGATTACATTGTAGTGTGTAGTGGAAAATATATATCTATAATATAGAGGGTATGGTAATGGATCAGATTTTTGTGTGGTGTAGTTGTAAAGTTGTACATATAATACATAATATAGAGGGCATGGTAATTGATTGCATTTTAATATGTAGTTGTGAAGTTATATGTATAATATAGAGGGTATGTTAATAGAATATATATGTGTAGTTTTAAAACTATATGTATCGTACAGTAACTGGCTTTGTTTTGCAACTGTTGCAGACTCCCCTCTTCATTATAATATAGTCTGATTATAAGGCTCTATACTCAATGCCTCCTATTTATAGCTTTTAAATGAGGGAGTGATGAATTCAATACCTCCCATACAGAACATAATAATGAGAGATTGATGTAGTCTAGGCCTCCCATTAGACTACATCATAATGGGGTACTGATATCCTCAATGTCTCCATTAGATAACATTAAGAAGGTAGTGATGTATTCAATGCAATGCACATACATCATCATAATAAGGAAGTAAAGTGTTTAATGTGTCCCAAAGACATCAGTACAATGAGGGAGTAAAGTGTTTAATGTGTCCCACATACATCAGTATAATGAGGAATTTAAGTGTTTAATGTGTCCCACATACAACATCATAATAAGGGAGTAAAGTGTCTGATGAGTCCCAAAGATATCAGTATAATGAGGGAGTGAAGTGTTTAATGTGTGCCATGGATAACATCATAATGAGGGAGAAAAGTGTTTACTGTGTCCCATATACATCATAATGAGGGTGTAAAGTGTTTAATGTATCCCACATACAACATCATAATGAAGAAGTAAAATGTTTAATGTGTCTCATAAACAACATCATAATGAGGGAGTAAAATGTTTAATATGTCCCATAAACATCATAATGAGGAAGTTAAATGTTTAATGAGTCCCACAGACAACATCATAATGAGGGAGTTAAGTGTTTAGTGTGTCCCATAGACAGCATCATAATGAGGGTGTGCTGTATTCAATACCTCCTTTAGACAATATTGTGATGAGGGAGTGATGCATATACATCCTCCTAGCATAAAGGTTTTGGACCTAAACAATTGGTTAATTTAGTTTTATTATTGCTACATATCAGGAAATTGTTTAACTTTTTACTTTTAATACTTATCAAATGAGTAACAGTTATAATGTTCTTTCACACCATTATTAAATACTATATTTCTGTGTTTTGTTTGCTTAACATGCTTGTGATGAATTAGCCTCAATTCATGTTAATTCAAATGTCATGATGAATAATTTTTAGATTTTTACTGTTATTTCAATTTCGGAGCCATTGCTATATGTAAGTGCTTTTAGGAATTAACTTAATAGAAAAAGATTCAGAAAGTGTATAATTTTGCTATTAACTCAAATGCTGTTAGGCTTAAATAGAAATAAATATATCTTGATAAATTTAAATACTAGGTTTAAATAGGATCAATCAAATGTTGATAGGTTTAAATAGGATACATTACTAAAATCAAATGTTGATAAGTTTTAATAGGAATAAGGACACCTGTCACATGTAAAAGGTCACCTATCACATGACAGTATATAGGGCCAACAAGCACATGACAATCAAATTATGGATAAATGCACCCAGAGAAACATATTTACAGTCATGTTTATATTCACTTAATTGATGCAGGTACATTTAGACATCACTTAATAATTATTACTTTTTAACTAACACTTTTAAGATATCACTAAATTGATATTTTGAGATATCACTTAACTGACATTTTGAGATATCACTTTAACTTATATTTTATATGTTGTTGAAATGTCAGTTTTAACTGACACTTTCAGATATTATTTAATTGACACATTGAGATATCATTGTAACTGACCCTTTGAGATATCATTGTAACTGACACTTTGAGATATCATTATAATTGACATTTTGAGATTACAGTCCTTTTTGTTCTTATTACAGATGTGAAGAGGATCTAGAAGAGGACATTGCTCGTTTCTATACAGGGGAGATAACCCTTGCTATTCACAATTTACACTTGATGGGATATGTTCATAGGTGAGAATTTTAAAAAATAGTTTTATCCTGACCCTCTCCCATGTAAAAATTTACCCAATAAAGTGTTGCAATAAATCTTATTTGACCGACAGCTATCCTTTTTATTATGCACAGATTTAAAGCACATTATTCATTATATATTTAATTTAGTGAATGGTGTTTTATATATGTCAAACATATAATATTGCTTTCAATATATTAAAAGTATTGTCTGTTTTATATGTGAATTCACACAAGTTTTATGGGATCTGGCTGTAAACTATTCATTTAAGTTTTTAAAAATAAATTGTTGGATCTAATGACATCCAAATATTTGTTTGAAGCAAAGTTAAAAAGAAATGCACACTGATTTCATTCCATGTTATTATTCATGCTTTCCACATCTCCAATAATTTCCTTTTCAAGGGATTTAAAGCCAGAAAATGTTTTGCTGGATTGTAGAGGACATGTCATGCTAGCTGGTTTTGGATTTGCTGTAAAACTGGATCAAAATCATTTGGTTAGTCTTACACTATTTGTCTGTCTTTCTTTCTGTATTGAGGAAAAATGCATATTTATTCTTGCAAAATATTTGTAGCATGAGAATTAATAGAATAGGTCATCTCAGCCAAGCATTGTAAGGCACGTTTTTAAAACTGATGGATGTGGATTTCTCAATCACTAGCCTGCTGAAAACTGATGTATGTGGAATCACTAGCCTGCTGAAAACTGATGTATGTGGTATCACTACACAGTTTTAAACAGATGGATGTGGATTATTTAATTTGGGTTCTAATATGTCATTTCTGGCACTATGTTTGCTGTTACAACTTTATCGTTATAAACTAAGCAACAGAAAGAGACAAAACCAATAAGGTTTGTAAAATGTAAATAATTTAATTATTAAGGTCATAAAATGAAAATGTAAGATGAACTTACTGTATTATGAATTGAATCAAAAATCTTAAAACATTCTATTTAAGTCCAAAGTAATAAAATGTTCCAAATATATTTCAGATCCTCAAAGGCACTGTTCTGCCAACAGTCCTGATGTATCAAAATGGCATTTTCCAGAACTCCTTTGAATAATTCTCAATAGTCCTAGAGTAAAATTTTAGTCTTATGAGCACTTTGTAATTCCAGTGAATAATTCAGTATGATGTTTCCTCCAAAATAACATTCAAACACAGCAGTAATAAGACTGAATGAAATTTTCTAGCTCCACATACTTATATACAAGCATAAGGGATGAATGTGCATTTTGCTTCTACTAGCTATGTGACTTTTTGCAAAACTACCTGATCTAACTAATCCAATGGGAAATAATTTAATTTTTCTAAAAGCCCACATGACCCCACCACCCAATGAGAAATTACTCCAAAGTTTTCAACATTAGTTGTTGTTGTTGTTGTTATTATTATTATTATTATTATTATTATTATTATTATTATTATTATTATTATTATTATTATTATTATTATTAATCATAAATACATATGTCAACTGCTATTTATAGATCCTTTGCAATCTACAGTCCTAATATCTTAGAATGTTATGACTGTGCACAAAATTAACTTTCTAATGTCTTGATTATAGGTGATCATTACAATTTACACTAATGAACAATAATTACACATAATATGGACAAAATCATGTACCAGGAATACCAAACATACAGATTTACATAACGTTACATATACATAACATTATATATACATAACATTACATATACATAACATGCATAACATTACAAATACATAACATTACATAATGTTTGATAGTGGATAATTGTATGAGACTATAACTTGAAACATTTTTTAAAAATTACTGAGAAGCATACTTTCCACCTCAGTATAGTATTTTTAAGAGATAAATCCACACACTGAGATCAATGTTCAAATATCATATTGAAATAACTTGTATGATAATGTCTAGTAAATTTTATTAGTTGCATAAAACTTTCACTTAAATTTAAAGACTGCACTAAATGCACTTTTAAGACACACACATACACACACACACACACACTTTCAATCTCTATAGATCCATTTTGATACATATATATCATTCAAATATGCTTCATTAGTTTCTCTGACTTGCTGTGACATGCTTTGTGAAGTTTCTGTCCTCAGTATTTCTTTCTTGAAAAAAATCTCAGTTACCTGCAAATATATGCAAAGTTACAACCAATATATACAAAGTTACAGTGAATATATACAAAGTTACAGTGAATATATACAAAGTTACAGTGAATATATACAAAGTTACAGTGAATATACAGTGTATACAAAATCACAGTGAATATATACAATGTTATGGTGAAAATATATATAAAGTTACTGTGAATATATATAAAGTTACAGTGAATATAGAGCCCCCCCCCCCCGAGTGGCCAAGTGGTCTAAAGCAATGTCTGTTACAGATCACTACCATCTCACCTCTGTCTGTGTGGGTTTGAGAGTCTGTGGATATGTGAGAAAGCTTGCCAGTAGCTTCTCATGGGTTGGTGGTTCTTTCCTGTGATTTCTTCCTCCACCATTAATACTGGCCGCAATGAATAGCCTATTGTGTGCTGAAAAATGGCATTAAACCCCACAACAACAACAACAACTACAGTGAATATACACAGTCACAATGAATATATACAAAGGTACAGTGAATATATACAAAGTTACAGAGAATAAATTACAGTGAATATACACAAAGTTACAGAGAATATATGCTAAGTTGCAGTGAATATATACAAAGTTATAGTGAATACCACAAAATTACAGTGAATATTATAAAGTTATAGTTAATATATACAAAGTCAAAGTGAATATACAAAGTTACAGTGAATATATACAAAGTTACAGTGAATATATAGAAAAGCCAATCAATCAAGGTTTATGCAGTCTGTTAGGAGTATTCAGCAGAACAACAACATAGATGTCAGATCAGGGACTATGTTATTTGGAAGTGGACATAAAGTATAATCTTACTTATAAGTTGAGTCAAACTGCAAGTGACAATTATCATATAGCTGCATCTGCAGATCAGGGTCTGTGTAGTTTTTTCTACTGGTCATTACTCCTAAAAAAGTGACAGACCCAGATCTGTCACTGCATAATGTGATGACTAATCTGGATATATGCAGTTTGCTGACAGACTGCTTATAAGTGAGTATACATGGTACACATGAATATATATATATATATATATATATATATATATATATATATATATATATATATATATATATATATAAATATATATATATATATATATATATATGGTACACATGAGTATATATGGTACACATGAGTATACATGGTATACATGAGTATATATATATATATATATATATATATATATATATACATATGGTACACATGAGTATATATGGTACACATGAGTATATATATATATATATATATATATATATATATATATATATATATATATATATATATGGTACACATGAGTATGTTCTGCATGTTGGAGAGGATATATGACTGATGTTACTTTCTGTATAAAAGATGCTATTTAACTTTTTATAAGAAAATAACTTATATCCATGTGTCTGTAATGCTATAATGTGTTAAATGTCTTTCATGTCATATATATATATATATATATATATATATATATATATATGTATGTATGTATGTATATATATGTATGTATGTATGTATGTATGTATGTATGTATGTATGTATGTATGTATGTATGTATGTATGTATGTATGTATGTATGTGTGTGTGTGTGTGTGTGTGTGTGTGTGTGTGTGTGTGTGTGTGTGTGTGTGTGTGTGTGTGTGTTTCCCAAATATAAAGACCTCATCATTTAAATCTGTTTGACTAAATATTAATTTGACCATCTTAGATACATAATCTGATATTTAAGTAAAAGTCTGTCTGAATTCACACATACTTTCAGCAATGCACAATATCCATTATTTATTTTGAATGAAAGATGGTTTGGTATTGCTGTAGGTGAAAATGGAGGCCATACTGGTTTAGTTGGTTACTGTATGAAATTAAAACAATCAGTCATTCATACTGATGTATATTCTGTCTTTTTAGTTAGTTTCAGAGAATCAATGTGAATGGACTGTGTATGCACAATATCCATTAATTATTCTGAATGAAAGATAGCTTGAGACAACTGTAAGTGAGAATGTAGGCCAGACTGTATGGAATTAAAGTAATCACTGACTGATACCAGTATAGATTCTGTTTTAGTTACTGCAAAATATAATCAGGTAAATATAGGTCCAATCAAAGAAAAGTAAGGGAATTTCATTTCATCCACTTTTAGATTAATCTAAAGTTTTAATATTATGTGTTTAGAATTGATTAGACTAGCCTAATGTATTGTTTGCAGACTACATCAAGGATGACAATAAGTTCTATTGAGGATTTATCACCATACACATCCCCAGAGCTTCTGGCCACCAACCAACGCCAGAATGTGACCTATGGTACAGAGGTTGACTGGTGGTCCCTTGGGGTCTGTCTTTATGAGATGCTGTATAGGAAACTCCCCTTCACAGATAATGCTGCATACAGTATTTTGAATCACAAGGTGAGATTTTTTTTGTTGCATTGTTGCTCATCTGACACCAAAACATGTTGGGTTTAGCTCTGTGTCCTGTGTGCATTGGTCAGTGCTTTTTCTTTTAGCATTGCTTTTTTCTTCTCAAACACTGCTGGGCCAGTTTGGATAAAAAATTGTTTAGAATGCTTCTTTATGATGTCTGCCAGAATTGTTCTAGGTGGCTACTATAGCAACACTATTGCTTTAAAAGCAACCCATATAGAAAACATTTCAGACTTTTGCTTCCCAAAAAGACTGAGGGACATTCCATCAGATTTAGAAAGAGTTCCTTAGGAGAGGTTTTATCCAAGTTTTGCCAGTCATGCTCCTATAACAGCAGTGTGGCTTCACTATCAACCAGATGGATGGAAAAGCAAATTTTGCCTTTCTCAGAATGGCTGAACCAAGTTTGATTGAACTTGGCAGAATGATTTGTTAGGACTTGTATCAATATTATGTGTAGGGTGGCTTCCCAAGTAGCAATTTAGTTTCAGTATAAAAATCCTAGATTTAAATACTCTTAAAAAGCTGTCACAGCCTTAATTATACTTGAAAGGTTTTTTTTCTTTTTATGAAAAGCTTTTAATAAAATTGTTTTGGGTTTCTCATTGCAACAATGTGGCTTCAAATGTGTCAAGCCAAATTTAATGAAATCCATATGTTTTTTTGGCTTCACAGGAACTCTTAAACAGCTGTCACAGCCTTAATTATACTTAAAAGTATTTTTTATGAAATTTTTTTGCTTTATTAAAATTGTGTCTTAGGTTGTTCTCATTGCAACAATCAAATGTGTCAAGCTAATTTTAATGAAACCAGTGTGTTCTTTGTGGCTTCACAGGAATGTGGTTTCTTGAGCAATTAGACACAAAATTAATATTTTATAGATCTGTCATAAATACATTGAGTTCACAGTTATGCTATCAATACCATTTCTTTTTTGTCATCAATTCTGTGTTTACTTTTCCTTAAAGATGTCATCAATTCCTTGTGTTGACTTTTCTTTAATAATGTTATCAATCAGATTTCTTTACAAATGTATGTTCATCACTTCCATGTTTTTGATCTGTCATCAATACTTGCTCTATACAGATCTGTCATCATTATCATGTCTTCGCAAATCTGTCATCATTTCTTGAAAAATCTCATCCTTACCATATCTTTAGAAATCATATCATCCTTACCATGTTTTTACAAATTCATCATCCATATCATGTCTTCACAAATCTGTCATCATTTCTTTAAAAATCTGTCATCCTTACTATATCTTTACAGATAGTATCATCCTTACCATGTTTTTACAAATTCATCATCCATATCATGTCTTTACAGATCTGTCATCAATACCATTTATCTTTACTGATTTTACAAATTTGTCATCATTATCATGTCTTTACTAATCTATCATCATTACCATCTCATTTCTATTATCATTACCATCTCTTTACCATGTCTTTACAAATCTATCATCATTACTATCTCTTTAAAAATCTATTATCTTTACTATGTCTTTACAAATTTGTCATCATTACCATCTCTTTACAAATCTATCATTATTACCATATCATTTCAAATCTGTCATCTTTACCATGTCCTTAAAAATATGTCATCATTGCATTATCTTTGCAAATTTTTCATAATTACATTATCTTTGCAAATTTGTCATCATTGCCACATCTTTACAAATTTGTCATTATTACTGTATCTTTACAAATTTGTCATCATTACCATATATTTACAAATTTGTCATCATTACTGTATCTTTACAAAGTCATCATTATCGTATCTTTACAAATTTGTCATCATTACCATATCTATCTTTACAAATTTTTCATCATTACATTATCTTTGCAAATTTTATTTTATTTTTTTTATAATACATTCTCTTTGCAAATTTTTCATCATTACCGTATCTTTGTAATCATTACCACATCTTTACAAATTTGTCATCATTACCATATCTTTTTAATCATTACCACATCTTTACAAATTTGTCACCACTCGGATGGCCTAGTGGTTAGAGCGTCCACCTTGGACGCGGGAGGTCATGGGTTCAATCCCCGGTCGAGTCATACCAAAGACATACAAAAATGGTACTAACAGCTGCCTCGCTTGATGCTAAGCATTAAGAGGTTATTGTTCGGACTGGTCGGCCTGTTGACAGGATAATGTGACTGGGTGGGACGTCATGCTACATGTCTGCAGCATGACGCCTCAGTGCTAGACATCACTATAAACTGATACTCTGCAGACATCATAACGATACAACTGAAAAATTGTTAAAGCTACCTTAAAAATCATAAAGACACACAAACACACAACTTTGTCACCATTACCATATCTTTACAAATTGTCATCATTACAATGTCTTTCAAATATATCATTATCATGTCTTTATGACTTTATGATCATTACCATGGCTTTACAAATTAATCATCCTTACCATGTTTTTACAAATCTGTTATCAGTACTGTGAAATGTGACAAACTGAAAATGACTAAATTGGTGAATTTAGGTAGGGACAGTCATATCATTTGAAGCTGAATAAGAAATACTGAATTTATGATAATACTATATCAAATACATACAAAAAAGAATTTATGACAGCACTAGCATATTGTTTACAAATAAAAAGTAAATTTATGACAGTACTGGTACGAATATTTTGTGTACAAATAAAAGTAATTTATGACAGTACTAGTATATTATGTGTATAAATAAAATGTAATTTATGATACCGCTAGTATACTGTGTACAAATAAAAGTAACTTAATGACATTACTAGTACATTGCATACAAAAAAAAGTAATTTGATAGTAGTACTAGTATATCAGTACATGTATAAAGTAAATGCAGGAAACAAATCAAAACCTGTGCATCAGTGTTATTAGAACCAATAGGAATAGCCAACAGACATTTCTTGGCATCAGTGTTATTAGGACATATTGGGATAACCAACAGACTTTACTTGGCATCAGTGTTTTTAGGACTCATAGGGATAACCAACAGACTTTTCTTGGCATCAGTGTTATTAGGACATATTGGGATAACCAACAGACTTTTCTTGGCATCAGTGTTATTAGGACATATAGGGATAACCAAAAGACTTTTCTTGGCATCAGTGTTATTAGGACATATAGGGATAACCAACAGACCTTTCTTGGCATCAGTGTTATTAGGACATATAGGGATAACCAAAGGCTTTTCTTGGCATCAGTGTTATTAGGACATATAGGGATAACCAACAGACCTTTCTTGGCATCAGTGTTATTATGACATATAGGGATAATATTTAATTTAATGCAAAATATTTGGAAAAATCCACTATAAATTTATATACTAAAATTTAAAATGGAGCTTGCTGAAATTTCTTTTCAATATATTGAGATAAAGAAAACAGCATACAAAATAGCAGATTTAGTCTTTCATCAAATCATTGCTGTCTATATTCTCTGCAAAACAGAAAATGCATAATTATTGCACCTCTCTATTTTCAAAGAAATGTCTGAAGTTTCCAGAGAATGCCAGCAAGAATCCCAGTGCAGTTGATCTGACTAGGAAACTGTTAACAAATCAAGATGCGAGACTGAAATATAGTGGAATAGAAAAGCATTCATTCTTGGCATCTTTCAAATGGGACAGGGCCAGGAAAGGTATGGCCTAATTTTTGGTCCTTTTTTATAATCATGCTGGATATATATATATATATATATATATATATATATATATATATATATATATATATATATATATATATATATATATATATATAGGTGTGCTTAAAGAGCACATCAGTGTTCATTTCAGATATATAGGTGTGCTTAAAGAGTAAATGAGTGCTCATTGCAAATACAGCACATGATCACTCAGTGCCAGTATATTTACTATAAGTAAATGACAGCATATTTATTATACATTAGTGGCAGCATATTTATTATACATTAGTGACAGTATATTTATTATAAATTAGTTACAGAATATTTATTATCCATTAGTGACAGTGTATTTATTACAAGTCTGTTCCAGTGTATTATTACAAGTTAATTCTAGCATGTTCACTGCAAGAAAACTTCACAAGATATATCAAAAGTTACAGTGAAATATCAAAAGTAAGTTGCTGTGTATTTTTTACCAATCAGTTCCAGTATATTACAAGTTACATGCAGTTTATTTATTATATGTCAAATGCAGTGTATTTATTAAAAGTCAGTTGCAGTGTATTGTCAGTTTCAGTGTATTTGTTAGTCAGGTCCAGTGCATTTATCACCAAGTCAGTTTTATTTCTTACAAGACATTTCACAATTTCTTTTTCAAAGAGACATCCCCTTTTGAGACACCTAAACTGAGCAGTGTGAATTTCAAGTCAGATCAAGATGTTACAAACATGAATGACTCCATGCAGACCAGTCATAACTTCTCTGGAAAACACTTGCCATTTTATAATAGATGGCCATCTTCATTCAGGTATTGTAGTTGTGTGGTGAATTTTTAAAGTATATCATGTAGAATTTGTAACATTAACTAAAATTGTTTGGGATATGTTGCTCATGACTAAAAGTGGATATTTACTCATTACTCAAATGGTGTAGATATTTATGCATCACTCAAACTGTGAAGATATTTACTCGTTACTCAAACTGTGTAGATATTTACTCATTACTCAAACTGTAGAGATATTTACTCATCACTCAAACTGTGTAGATATTTACTCATCACTCAAACTGTGTAGATATTTACTCATTACTCAAACTGTGTAGATATTTACTCATTACTCAAATTGTAGATATTTACTCATCACTCAAACTGTGTAGATATTTACTTGTCACTCAAACTTTGTAGATATTTACTCATTACTCTAGCTGTGTAGATATTTACTCTTGACTCAAACAAGTTGTGGATATTTTCTAATAGCTCAAGATATGTGAATATTTACTCTAATTAACTTTTATATCTATTGTAATTAGAAAAGTTGTGGACAGTTTCATACAATTACTTTTTTATCAAGCCAAGTGTTTCTGAAATTTATAAAACTTGATGAATTTAAAATGAGATCTTATTGTACATTCAAATTTGGCTTATACAGGGCTAGAATGTTTTGAAGTACTCTTGTAAATTTATAAATGCTGACACTAGAGATTGATGAAATTGTTTGAATAAAATTTCAATTTTGATTCAAATGGGTTTTGTTTGGTACAATTCTGGGCCAATAAAATAAATTGTTACCTGGCCAACAAAGGTATTTACTGGAACAGGGCAACCAGACCTAGACTATTTTACAGAGAAAAATGCTTTGAAGTGTAGAATTTAAAGTGTGTGTAGCTGTTACTTTGCTATAGTGTTTCTGGTACTTTGTTATATTTGATCAGAGGAGAGACGGTTTGTATACATGTTGCAGTCAGCCTTGTTGTTCACTTTATTCAAGATAATGCTGTAGAAAGACAAGTAATTTTTTTGGATCATCATGTTTCACTAGTTTGTATTACAATACATTATAGCCATAGAAATTATTGCATTCAAAGTATCCAACCATGCAGTCATACTATGCAATCAATAAATGTACAGTATTAACTTAATTTCAGTAGCTACATAATTTTTATGGCTCAGATCAGAAATCATTATATTTCCATAGTGCTTATCATTTGATTTAGGTACTGAATTTGTATGGCTCAGATAAGAAGAATCAACTTTGTCATTTATATCTCCATTGAAGAGTGAATGTGTGTTTATTTTTTGTATCCTCATAGAAGAATCAAGATGAAGTTATTGTTTGAAGTAACCCAAAAACTCATAAAATTCATATAGCTCAAAAAGTATTAAATTCACTATAGCTGAAACTATTTTTTATTCAAAGGTCACAGTGGTCAACTGACTGTAAGCCAATAGAGAATAAATCTACTGATGCCTTGAAACAGGGGACAGCAGCTGAAAAGAGAGATAAGCAGAAAGGAAAGAATGAAAGTATGGCATTACCAAAGTGTCTGGACAGTACTTTTTGTAAGACAAAGGTATGTTTGCATGTGATTTATATTTTTAATGTAGCTTTAAAAAATTTTCAGTCATATCACTATGATGTCTGCAGTGGAACAGTTTATAGTGATGTCTAGCACTGGGGCGTCATGCTGCAGACATGTAGCATTATGTTCCACCTATTCTGACACCTTTTTTGACCAGTCCTAACACTAACCTCTTAATGCTGAGTGACAAGCGAGGCAGCTGTAAATACCATTTTTTTAAAGTCTTTGGTATGACTCAGCTGGGATTTGAACCTGAAACCTCCCATATTCAAGGCAGATGCTTTAACCACTAGGCCACTGGAGTGGTAAAGAAAACAAAGGTGAGAGTGTTAAGTAAACATTAGAAATCACACTGGATTATTTGCTATAACTTTGTTATTAGCATTAAAATTCTTAGACCAAAAGTGTTTATGGGGTGGTTTGTTGTCTGTCCATCCCTTAGTTTGTTCACACTACTCCCCCTAAGCTACTTGGAGGATTGCCTTGAAACTTTACCCTATGGTCAAATAATCTGACTGGTTCTAAATACAGCATGTCTTCTAATGAACCATTTTTAAAAAAATCTTTATCACTTCTATTCCTGACTGGATGATTATATTAACATGGTTGTTTTCATTTAAATAGTTTTTAAGATGACTTTCTTTTGGTTCTAGATGAAAATGATGGTAATCTAAACATCCAATATGGCCATCACATTTTAAGATATTGTTATTGCTAATGCTTCTGAATGGAAAGTTGGGATATTCAGCACAAGATGTCTGGTTGATCTTTTTTCAAAGTGGTGATGACCTAATGCCCAATATATGCACCATAGTACCCATCCTGAAAATCTTATCACTTCAGTTCCAGAATGAATGGTCATATCAACATGGGGTTTTCAATCAAAAACTTCTTATATCTCTAATTAGTGCTAATAATAAATGTTGCTAATATGATGTCTAATATGGTTACCATGGCAGCCATCTTGAAAATCTTGTTATCACATCTACTGAATGGAAAGTTAAATGACACCAGGTTTCCACCATAAGACTTCTTTTGATGTCTAGGTCATGTGACTATGTAGACATCAACTTAGCTTTGGATTATTTTGGATAATTACTTCAATTATGAGCAAGAGACTACATATTAATAATGTCTTTTAGTATTGGAAAAGTTTATTTTTTTAGAATATAGGTAAAATCATGTTTTGGAAGATGTTTACATCAGCTGTGTTCTAACATCATGAGCTAGTTCATTGAAATGGTCAACTCTCAGGCTAAGGTGAGCAATATCAGACTCATGTGGGTCTCTTGTTATCAAATTATCAGGAAAATGACTTCTTATTCTCTCCATTGGTGAGCTTCATACATTTGCTATTCAACTGATACATCACTGACATCTCTGAACCTCTTCACAGTCAAACTGGACAATATATCTATAGAATTATATACAAGATTTTATTCCCTTCCCTCCCAACTCCACAATGGTTGCTTCTACGTGAAGTAAGCATGGCAATAATGGACTATTCCACATAGGTGAAAGGAGAAATTAAATATCACAAGTTTTGTAATGCAATTGCAGACTTATATGCATGAGCAAATGAATCTGATTATGTTTAAAACCAGACAAACGAAAGTAAAAGTGCCATCACCTCCCAGTTTATTGTGACAGTATTTTGATTTTCTTTTGCAGGTGACACAGCAACAACCTCGAACTGAGAGGTCTGAGAAGGACCATGAAAGTGACAAGGAAGAGATAAATTTTGCTGTGGAACAATCAAAACTGCAGCAACATAACAATCACCAATATGAAGAATGTTCTGCTTTGAGATCTGAACATACCTTATTGAAGCAAAAATTCTCTGACCTTATGAAAGTCAATGCTGATGCAGAAAATGCAAACATGGCTCTTAGGATGCAGCTGAAGGATTTTCAATCAGCAAAAGATTTGGAATTCAGGAATTTGAATGCCTTGCTGAAAGCTGAACAAGAGAGGGTAAAGATCCTAGAGAGAAAAGGCATGGAAGATGCAGAAAACTTGAAACATATATTGGAAGAGAAAGAGAAAGAATTGAACAATTTATCATTGGATTTTAAGACAAAGAAATATGAATTTAATAGTACTATCAAAGCACTGCAAAAAGAAATACATAACTTAAATGATGATTTTGGAACAAAATCGGCTCAAGAAGCAATGTTAATGGCAAAACTTCAACAAGAAGTACAAGAGATAAAAGGAGTCTTTAATGGTAAGGAGGATGAAATAAATAAACTGCAGAAGGATGCAGCATTTTTAAGAGACAGTCTAACAAATGCACAAAGACTAATAGAATCACTGAAATCTGAAATCAGAGAAAAGGACCTGATATTAGAACAATTAAGAGAGAATTTGAAAGCAGTGAAGGAATCAGAACAGAAGATAATAATGGTAGTACATGAGAATCAAGATGCTGAACTTAGAATGATCTCATTATGTGCTAATTTAGATGCTATCACAAGTCAGAAGAAAGAGCTTGAGAGTGAAGTGGAAAGAAAGGAAACTTTGCTGAAAGAATTAACAGATGAGTTAGCTTCTCTCCAAGAGGACAAAATGGTTACTGGGGATAAAATTCGTAAGCTGGAAAATGAGAAACAGGAATTATTTTTAAATATGAATGAGTGTAATGTGGAGAATAATGACCTAAAGATGGAATATGAAAGCCAGAAACAGGAGCTACAAGAGGTTAAAAACATGTTAGAAGAGAAAGCCCAAAAATTAGATAGTGTCCAGTTTGAATTGTATTACAGTCAAGATCAACTGGCTGTTACACAAAGTCATTTGGAGCCTTTACTGGTTCAGCTTGATGAAATTTCTCATATTTTAGAAATACATGAAGAAAGACAATTGTTACTTGCTACAACAAAAGCAAAATCGCAGGAAATAGCCATAAGCCACCCTCAGGATAAATCAGATCTTACAAAATTCAACCCTGAGACAGTAATATCTCAGCAGGGAATAGAGAATAGATCCATACAAAACAAAATATACAGCTTAATGGGAGATGTGGATAGTTTGAATAAGGTGCTTGAAGAAACACAAGACAAGTATAACAGCATGTGCCAAATGTTAAAGGAGAGTAAAATGACATGTGAGAAACTTGCCTCAGAAAAGGAGGAATTGGAGAAGTGCCTATATCATCAGGATGAAGAACAGCATCATCTGCTGAAGAAATTGGACCATTCAAATAATTTTTTAGTCTCTCTGAAAACTGAGAAAGCAGAATTAAAGCAAAGTCTATGTCAAGCATTGTTCAAGGTGGAAATAAAATCCACAGACTTGATGGACTTGAGGGAACAGCTTGAAGAGTCAGAGAACAAGTGTCAATTTCTGAATGAAATGCTGGATAAAGTCAGGACTGAAAAGACGGAATATGAATGCCAGATAAGAAAACTAGAGAGAAATGTAGAAGATCTGAACTTAAGACTAGAAGAATCCAAAGTCAATCAAGAAAAACAACAACATGATTATTGCAAAATTCAGGCTGACTTTCAGAAATACAAAGATGAAGTAAATGTGAAGTTTATGGAGGAAATCCAGGCAAAAGCCATTTTGTCTCAAGAAGTGGAGGAACTTAAAATAATAATTCATAGAAAGGATGAAAATAACCAACAGCTGAATAAAGAAATGACATGTGCAAAAGATGCTTTAGTAAAATCTCAATTATCACTTGAAGAGATTAAATTAAAGCTGGAAGAGAATGAAATGACCTTGAAGCATGTTCATTGTGAGTCAGAGGCGACCGAGATCAATCTGGAAATGCAAATATTTCAGCAGGAAAAAATGAATAAATCCCTGCAAGACAAAATAAATTGTTTCATTGGAGATGTGGAGCATCTGAATATGCTGCTTAAAGAAGCACAAGAAAAATATAACAGATTAAGCCTAAAACTCAAGGAGAGTGAAGAATCCTGTATGAAACTTGCCACAGAAAAGGAGAAGTTGGAAATGTGTCTGAGACTAGAAAATGAGGAAAAGTATAATCTGCTAAAGAGATTGGACCATTCAATTATTGATATTATCTCATTGCAAACTGTGAAAGCAAAATTAGACCAAAGCCTGAGTCAAACATTATTTAAGCTGGAAACAGCATCCACAGACTTGATGGACTTAAGTGAGCAGCTTGAAGAGTCAGAGAACAAGTGCCAATTTCTGAATGAAATGTTGGATAAAGTCAGGACTGAAAAGACTGAATATGAGTGCCAGATAAGAAAACTGGAGAGAAATGTGAAAGATCTGAACTTCAGACTGGAAGAATCCAAAGTCAATCAAGAAAAACAACAGCATGATTACAGTAAAATTCAGGCCGACTTTCAGAAATACAAAGATGAAGCAAATGTCAAGTCTATGGAGGAAACCCAGGCAAAAGCCATTTTGACTCTAGAAGTGGAGGAACTGAAAAACATACTTAAGGGAAAGGATGAAATATTTGGAGAGATTAATAATGAAATAACTAATGCTAAAGTTGATGTTGAGGTGAAGAATGCAATGCTTGAGAAATTGGGAGGTGAAAAGAGATACTCTGCTAGAAAGCTGGAACTGAACCAGTTTGTAAGGCAGAAGAATGAAATCAAATTTTTGCAAGAAAATTGTAATCATCCTTCATATGAACTGGAAACCTTGAACCATCTTAAGAAAGATCTTCAAGGCAAATATGGAGAACTTAATGTGAAACTGAAACATATTATTTCTGCACAAGAACAAGCAGCAGCACACACTGAATTGAAGGTATGTAAAAATCCATTTCCAATAAGGTAATAACCAATTAATTTTTGTACCTACCTTAAAGTAGTCTGCTTTTTAAAAATCACTGCTTTCTGCAAAGCTCAAAATGCCATGATTATTTCATTATGATATCAGAAATATAACACTTTTTAGCTAGATATATCCTAGTGCTTTTTCTACAAATTCTGGATGACATTAAATATAAAATATTATGGTTGTGACTTACTCAATGAAAAAGTAAATTCTTATGCAATTTGAATAATTGCAAAAACAACCCTGTGAAAGAAAATAATGATGTCAAAATAACAAACTCAACAACAACCATACAAGACCATCATAAATCTTTTGGATTTATGACCTGATGAAAATTGTCAATGGAGGTCTTCTGCTGAGGAAAACTGAAGTAATCTCATTAGTTATGTCTCTGAGAAAAATTCTTCACCAACATACACTATTTGTTGTGTATATGAAGACACTTTTCTTTCTGTATTTGATACACTTTGAATTCTAAATTTGAATACACTTCGCATTGTAAATTTGAATACCCTTTGCATTGTAAATTTGAATACACTTTGCATTGTATTTTTGAAATTCACATTGTATTGTATTTTTAAATACATTTCATTGTATATTTAAATTCACTTTGCATTGTATATTTAAATACACTTTTCATTATGTATTTGATACACTTTTCATTGCATATTTAAATACACTTTTTATTGTATATTTTAGCACACTTTGCATTGTATATTAGAGTACACTTTTATTTCATATTTGAATAGACTTATATATTAGATTACACATTTGTGTATTTGGTAAGAAGAGTTGGTGATTTGTAATGATTTGAATATCAAACTTTATTCCCATCAGTCCTTTACATTTGCATGCTGTCTATTTATAACCCTTGACAGTGTGCATGCCATACATTGGTAAACTTGTGAGAAACGTAAAATGTTACTGGATGCATTTGTAAGATCTACAGTGCTAATAACTCCAATGGCTTTCATACTTCAAGTGGTATTTCATCAAAATAAAATAGGATTTCAGAGGCAAATAATGCAGTTTAAAGAATTTTTTTGATCAAGTCTGTAAATTAACCTGATGTGTGATTCATATTTTAACGGAACAATCAGTTTTCATCAACTTTAACTTTTTAATATCATAGCCACATCAGATGTAAAAATCGTTCTTGTGTTTAAAAGAATAATCATAAAGAGTCATTTTAAGAATACATACAGAAATATATCATTGAACCGAATGTTATTAACCTTTGTAATGTGATTATGATTTTTAACGTAGCTTTAACAATTTTTCAGTCAGTTTTCATTTCATTAACCTTTGTAAGCAGCAAACTAAACTATGTGACTTACATGTGTTGTAGCTCTAACTGTGTCTGTCCATCACTCATTAGTATGATTAGTCCCATTTTTGAATGGATTGCTTTGAAGCTTGTTGAATATTTTGGTTTTACCCACAATTTTTATGAGAGTTATTGTCCTATTTTCTCTTCTAGCCAGGTATTATATAATTTCATTAGATAATTAGTCTCCATTGTTTGTAAGAATTACACATATTAGCATATTGCTCCAGCAAGACTTTAGAGTTATTGCCCTTTTTGTCCTGTGGCAGTGTGTCACATATCCTAGTTAGCTCAATTGGTCATGCAGTTCTTGAAAGATTGCAATGAAACTTGGTAAATATTACTGTCATGACCTGAAATCACACATATCAATTTATCAATGGTTACATGCATTTTGATATAAATATAGATGCCCATAACAACGCGCATTGAAGAAGAATTAGATTTGCCATAAAAGTTACCAGTATGGTATGTCTGAACACAGACTGCTTTATAGACAGTGACTACTGCTGAAAGAGTTGTTTCTCATTTTATGTAGTTATTATTGTTTTCAGAGTTTCAGGCTCAATGTGTATATTTATTTTATCATTTTTTACATTTCAACATTTTTGATCTAAATTAATAATGTTTTCTTCTTTGATGAAACTTTATAGATACAAATATTTATTTTATTAAATCTGATGAAAAAAAGAAATATTATATAACTATGAACAGACACAATGGAAGCAAAAAGCTGATATCTTTAAAGAAAACATTGCTATGATTGTGCTGTTAAACCCCTTGCATACTGAACTATACCTGTGTTGTATTCAAACATCTGTTGCATGGTGTACATATTCTGAGACAATTCATTAAAATTTTTTGGCTACTATGAACCCTGGGAAAGTTTTTGCATTTATTTATGCAGGACCTAATAGAAGAGATCCACATGCTCAGGAAACATGAGAGAAGCATTCAGCACCTTGACTGTAATAAAAGACAGTTTGATGGATTGAAAATTGGGAGAGTGAGTATATATATATCAATGCTTTCTTTCCTTCCTTTGTTTAAAATCTAAAATATAATAATTTTAGTGAAAAAAGGACATTTGAGTGAATGTCAAAAACTCTTCACTCTGATTTTGCTAAAACTTCAGTCACCTTCTCACTAGGGTAAAATTGTTGTAGAACATATTTTAATAGGAAATAAAAATTTTTTTTTTGAGTAAACAGCAGATCAAGTCCAAAATCCACCTTGAACTAAATTTTCTAAGGCATGCAGTTTTTTTTGTTGTTTGTTTATCTCCTAGACTTCAAAAACAAAAGACAAAACTTGTTTTTGGTTGCCTCTCACCAGAAAACTATAGTCTTGTTTTAGATATTTTTATAGGACCAACAAATTGGAATCTTTTTCTGTAAATACAAGGACAAGTCCAGATTTTTTGGCATTCATGAGGCTCCATAGTTGCCAAAACTGAGCACACAAATAAAACTTGGATTTGAGTTGCTGAAATTACCAAAACAACAACAAAATCATTAAAATATATACAACTTGTATATTAATATACAAATAACAATATGGCATTGAAAATGTTTGGTTAACATTTTCATCAGAAGCTTAGTTATGTAACAATAACAACATAAATTGCCATTTTCTTAAGCATCTGTATTAACTGAATAGCATGGTCTGAAAAAAAACACACTAATCAAATTCAGCATAAATCAAAAAAAAAGGGCTTTCTGGCACAAACTAATCATTGCTGGCATAAATTCAAATAAAAAGTGCTTTCTAGCACAAACTAATCATAGTTAGCATAAAACCAAATAAAAAGGGCTTTTTGGCACAATCTAATCAAAGTCAGCATAAATCTAAATTCATGTAAAAAGTGCTTTCTAGCACAAACTAAT
Organism: Potamilus streckersoni; assembly: GCA_016746295.1. Taxonomy (NCBI): domain Eukaryota; kingdom Metazoa; phylum Mollusca; class Bivalvia; order Unionida; family Unionidae; genus Potamilus; species Potamilus streckersoni. The sequence goes on from JAEAOA010001893.1 coordinate 455,259, forward strand.
CATAATTGTCATAAATCCAAATAAAAAGTGCTTTCTGGCACAAACTAATCATTGCTGGCATTAATCCAAATAAAAAGTGCTTTCTAGCACAAACTAATCATAGTTGGCATAAATCCAAATAAAAAGGGCTTTCTGGCACAAACTAATCAAAGTCAGCATAAATCCAAATACATGTAAAAAGTGCTTTCTGGCACAAACTATTCATTGCTGGTATTAATCCAAATAAAAAATGCTTTCTAGCACAAACTAATCATAGTTAGCATAAATCAAAATAAAAAGAGCTTTCTGGCACAAACTAATCATAGTTGTCATAAATCAAAAAAAAAGTGCTTTCTGGCACAAACTATTCATTGCTGGCATAAATCCCAATAAAAAGTGCTTTCTAGCACAAACTAATCAAAGTCAGCATAAATCCAAATACATGTAAAAAGTGCTTTCTGGCACAAACTAATCATTGCGGGCATTAATCCAAATAAAAAATGCTTTCTAGCACAAACTAATCATAGTTGGCATAAAACCAAATAAAAAAGCTTTCTGGCACAATCTAATCAAAGTCAGCATAAATACATGTAAAAAGTGCTTTCTGGCACAAACTATTCATTGCTGGCATAAATCCCAATAAAAAGTGCTTTCTAGCACAAACTAATCATAATTGTCATAAATCCAAATAAAAAGGGCTTCCTGGCACAAACTAATCAAAGTCAGCATAAATCCAAATACATGTAAAAAGTGCTTTCTGGCACAAACTATTCATTGCTGGCATTAATCCAAATAAAAAGTGCTTTCTGGCACAAACTAATCAAAGTCAGCATAAATCTAAATACATTTAAAAAGTGCTTTCTGGCACAAACTAATCATTGCGGGCATTAATCCAAATAAAAAGGGCTTTCTGGCACAATCTAATCAAAGTCAGCATAAATACATGTAAAAAGTGCTTTCTGGCACAAACTATTCATTGCTGGCATTAATCCAAATAAAAAGTGCTTTCTGGTACAAACTAATCATAATTGTCATAAATCCAAATAAAAAGGGCTTTCTGGCACAAACTAATCAAAGTCAGCATAAATCCAAATACATGTAAAAAGTGCTTTCTGGCACAAACTATTCATTGCTGGCATTAATCCAAATAAAAAGTGCTTTCTAGCACAAACTAATTATAGTTGGCATAAATCCAAATAAAAAGGGCTTTCTGGCACAAACTAATCATAGTTTTCATAAATCCAAATAAAAAGTGCTTTCTGGCACAAACTATTCATTGCTGGCATTAATCCAAATAAAAAGTGCTTTCTAGCACAAACTAATCATAGTTAGCATAAATCCAAATAAAAAGAGCTTTCTGGCACAAACTAATCATAGTTGTCATAAATCAAAATAAAAAGTGCTTTCTGGCACAAACTATTCATTGCTGGCATAAATCCAAATAAAAAGTGCTTTCTAGCACAAACTAATCAAAGTCAGCATAAATCCAAATGCATGTAAAAAGTGCTTTCTGGCACAAACTAATCATTGCTGGCATTAATCCAAATAAAAAGTGCTTTCTAGCACAAACTAATCATAGTTGGCATACAACCAAATAAAAAGGGCTTTCTGGCACAAACTAATCAAAGTCAGCATAAATCCAAATACATAAAAAGTGCTTTCTGGCACAAACTAATCATTGCTGGCATTAATCCAAATAAAAAGTACTTTCTAGCACAAAGTATTCATAGTTGGCATAAATCCAAATAAAAAGGGCTTTCTGGCACAAACTAATCAAAGTCAGCATAAATCCAAATTCATGTAAAAAGTGCTTTCTGGCACAAACTATTCATTGCTGGCATTAATCCAAATAAAAAGTGCTTTCTAGCACAAACTAATCATAGTTGGCATAAATCCAAATAAAAAGTGCTTTCTGGCACAAACTAATCATAGTTGTCATAAATCCAAATAAAAAGTGCTTTCTGGCACAAACTATTCATTGCTGGCAAAAATCCAAAAAAAAGTGCTTTCTGGCACAAACTAATCAAAGTCAGCATAAATCCAAATACATGTAAAAAGTGCTTACTGGCACAAACTAATCATTGCTGGCAATAATCCAAATAAAAAGTGCTTTCTAGCACAAAATAATCATAGTTGGCATAAATCCAAATAAAAAGTGCTTTCTGGCACAAACTAATCATAGTTGTCATAAATCCAAATAAAAAGTGCTTTCTGGCACAAACTAATCAAAGTCAGCATAAATCCAAATACATGTAAAAAGTGCTTACTGGCACAAACTAATCATTGCTGGCAATAATCCAAATAAAAAGTGCTTTCTAGCACAAACTAATCATAGTTGGCATAAAACCAAATAAAAAGGGCTTTCTGGCACAAACTAATCAAAGTCAGCATAAATCCAAATTCATGTAAAAAGTGCTTTCTGGCACAAACTAATCATTGCTGGCATTAATCCAAATAAAAAGTGCTTTCTACCACAAACTAATCATAATTGTCATAAATCCAAATAAAAAGTGCTTTCTGGCACAAACTAATCAAAGTCAGCATAAATCCAAATACATGTAAAAAGTGCTTTCTAGCACAAACTATTCATTGCTGGCATTAATCCAAATAAAAAGGGCTTCCCCAGCACAAAATAATCATAGCATAAATCCAAATAAAAAGGGCTTCCCCAGCACAAAATAATCATTGCTGGTATAAATCCAATTTAAAAGGGCTTCCTGTCATAAACTAATTATAGTTGGCATAAATCCAAAAAATAAAAAGGGCTTCCTGGCGTAAACTAATCATAGTTGGCATAAATCCAAATAAAAGGGCTTCCTGGCATAAATTAATCATAGTTGGCATAAATCCAAATAAAAAGGGCTTCTTGGCATAAATTAATCATAGTTGGTATATATCCAAATATAAAGGGCTTCCTGCAGAAGCCTTTTGTGTTTATCCCTCTTATGATTAAAAAAGAGACTGTCTGTTTAATTTGTCTGTAGATTATTTTAATTTCTGGGCCTGGTTATCTTGAAATAAATATTGTTGCTCAGATTTTTCAAAGAAAGAAAAATCACTGTAGAAATTTTAGCTATTATATTAGTTGAAGGAATTTTCCTTTTCTTATGATGTAAAAGAAAAATCACAGCCCCCCCTCCCCATTAAGAGGATAGTTATTAACAGTATTATAATTATATAGTCTAGTTCTATTTTTGTGAAAAAGAATAGTTACTAGACCGACATTATATGATCTCATCAGGACTGTTACAAATCTTGTGAATCAATTATGAATTTAGCCTTGTCTATGAATTGCAAATTGTTGTTTATATTTGTGGTGTATAACCTGCCAGCAGATCAAAGCCAGTGTTGCTTGTTATGTTGATTAATCCTAACACCCTGAATACAACATATTCTGCTAGTGCATTGTCATGGTATATAAGGGTGTAAGATGTTTAACTCCTTGTATGATTTTATAGACTGTAATTTTATTAATGGTTGTAAATTGAAGTCATTTCTCATTATCTTGAGTTCGATTTCACAAACATGACTATGGTATGTTTTAGAAATATTAAAACCATACAATTACAGACAATCCATAAATAGATGTTTACATATATGTTGACTGTTACTAATAATAGTCTTAATGATGACTTTGGATTAATGTCTGATTGGTTGATGGGGTTTGGACATTCTAAAAGAATTAAGTAATTTGTTGTTTGAGCTACTGTAAATGAATAGGCAATTTAAAAAGAAATTGAGTAGTGTGATCTGTCACACTGGTGTATGTTGTGAAATATAGTTGTACAGTACTAGAATGTGTATATAATGAGAGAACTGAACAAGCAGACTTATTCATATTTTGGAGTCATTCTTATTTGTCTTCCTGTTGTAAGTCTGCAGAAGTGTTTTATGCTGTATAATTCAAGAGGAAAAACATTTGTTTTGAATATTCAGTGTCAATAGAAATAGCTATTATTATTATTATTATTATTATTATTATTATTATTATTATTATTATTATTATTATTATTATTATTATTATTATTATTATTATTATTATTATTATTATTATTATTATTATTATTTTTTGGACTATACTATTATTCTGGAACTGTTGTGAATTATTTAAAGATTTCTGGACAATGTCATTTTCAAATTTGTACAAAACATTTTATTCTTTTGGACTTTGATAGAACATTATCAGGATTATATTGGATTCACTTTATAATACTTCTCACATTTTTATTTATTACCTTGATAATTAAATTATTTAAGTTTTACAAGTTTGGCTTCTTTCTGATACTAAATTTATGAACATAGACTAGAGTTGTAACAAGAAAATACAGTGTATACACAAGTATGTTAGATGTCATGTTTTCCAAAATTGTTATTGATGATGCTATTGTCAGTGATTTTAAGATGCTGTGCTAAGTAATATATTTAGCTGATACTTTGCCTGTATTTTGTACATTGATGGCATGATTTCCTGCTATAACTATATTGGTAGAAAACTGTTAAGATAAATGCAGTAATCCTTATATTTAATTCATTGTCAAGTCACACATTGTCACATGTAATCCTTGTATTCAGTTCATAGACAAGTCACACAGTGTCCCATGTAATCCTTATATTCAGTTCATAAACAAGTCAGCATCCCTGTAAGCAATGTATTCATGTTATAGACAAGTCACATAGTGTCCCATGTAATCATTGTATTCAGTTCATAGACAAGTTACACAGTATACCATGTATTCCTTGCATTCAGTTCATAGACAAGTCACACAGTGTCCCATGCAATCCTTGCATTCAGTTCATAGACAAGTTACACAGTATACCATGTATTCCTTGCATTCAGTTCATAGACAAGTCACACAGTGTCCCATGCAATCCTTGCATTCAGTTCATAGACAAGTCACACAGTGTCCCATGCAATCCTTGCATTCAGTTCATAGACAAGTCACACAGTGTCCCATGCAATCCTTGCATTCAGTTCATAGACAAGTTACACAGTATACCATATATTCCTTGCATTCAGTTCATAGACAAGTCACACAGTGTCCCATGCAATCCTTGCATTCAGTTCATAGACAAGTCACACAGTGTCCCATGCAATCCTTGTATTAGTACCAGATGTTTGTTGACTTTAAAAATCATGAAACTATGAATATTTCATTGCTTCTCATAGTAAAGGTGGAGATTGTTATGCTTGGGACTGGGAGTATGATTATTGAAAATTGTTGAGGTCATCCTGATTGGGGATTATCTCATTATGGAGATTATCATTATTGTATGATTGTTATGATTCTAATTAGGGGATTATCATGATTTTAGCTGCATACATATTAATAGCTTAATTGCTGCTACTTACTACACATATTTAGACCAGTGGTCAGGATGTACCTTTTATAATCAAACTTGGTACCACTCATAATTAGACCAGTGGTCCAGGTGTACCTTTTATTTTCAAACTTGGTTCTACACATAATTAGACCAGTGGTCCAGGTGTACCTTTTATTTTCAAACTTGGTACTACATATATTAGACCAATGGTCTGGATGTACGTTTTATATTAAAAACTTAATACACATATTAGACCTGAGTGGTCCAGATGTATCTTTTATTCAGACATGATGCACATATTAGATTAGTGGTCCAGGTGGATGAAAAGATATAAAACAACAATTCACATGTGCAGCTAAATTTTAGTCATGGGTGGTGTATTATCCTACTAGTCTTTGACCTTGGGGAAACAGATTGTGGTGGCTGGGTGGACCAAATTAGTTGGGTACATAGATATTTGATAATACAAATGCTTCAGTTGAATGTAGAATTTGTTGTGATTTCATGTGTTACCGGTATGTAACGTCATTCAAGTCCTCTAAGAATTCAAGGTTATGATTGAGGATGAGGGCATCAAGACTGCCACAAATGTTTCAATTTTTACTTCCTCTCTGGCAATTCAACTTGGGGAAACAGAAGGATTTAGCAAATGTGTCTCTTTTTGGAAGGGGCACTGATATTATAATCAAAACCAAGCAAGGATAATGATGATTTGTTATAGATCTCTGTTTATTTAAATATCAATCTGGTCAAAGCAAATACTATAGGTATACACATGTTAGCAATCACCTTGTTTCAGTAAGGTTTATAAGAGTTATTGCCCTTTAAACTTCCTTCTAAATGCAGTAATATATGACAATCTTGTGAACTTGTCTGAGGTCTTTTAATGGTTCACAAGAAAATTCAGTTATCACATGAAACTCATTTAATATGATCTGCAATTTTTGTTATTGTGATATGTTGTCTTGTAGCTTTCTGCAGTATTTATAGTGTATGACATAGTCTTAATACTGCAGTGTATGTAGTGTATGACATGGTCTTAATGCTGCAGAGTATATAGTGTATGATATAGTTTTAATACTGCAGTGTATGTAGTGTATGACATGGTCTCAATACTGCAGTATATGTAGTGTATGACATGGTCTCAATACTGCAGTATATGTAGTATATGACATGGTCTTAATACTGCAGTGTATATAGTATCTGACATAGTCTTAATGCTGCAGTGTATGTAGTGTATGACATGGTCTCAATACTGCAGTATATGTAGTATATGACATGGTCTTAATACTGCAGTGTATATAGTGTATGACATAGTCTTAATGCTGCAGTGTATGTAGTGTATGACATGGTCTCAATACTGCAGTATATGTAGTGTATGACATGGTCTCAATACTGCAGTGTATATAGTGTATGACATAGTCTTAATACTGCAGTGTATATAGTGTCTGACATAGTCTTAATGCTGCAGTGTACATAGTGTATGATAGTCTTAATACTGCAGTGCATGTAGTGTATGACATGGTCTTAATACTGCAGCTAATTGATGTATTGCATAAAAATTGTTTAAGATTGTATCAGCACATTAATATATCAACAAATAATAATAATAATAATAATAATAATAATCATAATAATAATAATAATAATAATAATAATAATTTAGACTTAGTACAGTAACTAATCTCTATATAGCTCTAACTGTTTTACGGTACTAGATAACAATATTAGAAACATAAACAATGACAAGATTACATAAACAAACACCATGAAATTACAAAATAAAAACATAAAAAACAATAATGAGAATATGAGTGTCAGAAGAAATATGCATTAGATTCTAGATAGGGTGTACACATGGGTGAGGTCAGTCCTATAGGCATATTGAACTGAAGCTAGTCAGCAAAACGTAGCATAATGGACAAATTTCTGTTTGATTCTGGATTGAACAGGTAGCCAGTGGATGGGGGGGGGGAGTGTTAGATAAGGATGATCTGAGCAGCTGTATTTTGAAGTAGATATTGAGATGAACCAGATAGAAGTGAGGAACACACAAAATTTTTTAGTGCCAAACAGAAAAAAATTTGCAAATAGAGATCTTGTGTCTTAGCTTAAGATATGTAGCCTTGGATATGCTTTCCACATGTTGGAGTACACACCAATGTGTCAGTGAGAGAGTACTGTCAAGAGTGACACCTATGTTTCATACTGACATAATGACAGAATTGCTGATACGTTGAAGTATGTATATGATGTGAAAGAGAACTCTGTTCAGTCTGTTCACAGTGATCAGAATACATGTACCTTCATTTTTATCATCCTTCATCCACAGCTTGTTACATGTCATCCATAACACAACATTAGAAATACACCATACTAAATCTTGGATGGTAGCCTCAACTTTGGGCAGCTGGATTTGTGTCATCAGTATACAATTGGTGAGATACTGGATGTTGTTCTATGGACACTTGAGAGTGGCTGACTGTATAGAGTGAAGAAAAAATGGCAGAGAATAGACCTTCATGGAACATTAAAAAAATAGATAAACTGGTCTGGATTGTTTTCCATTTATGGAGAAAAATTGCATCCTGTTGACCAAGTCAGATGTGAACCATAATTGGGTTGTATTGTGAATACCAAATACATGCTGGAGACAGTGAAGTGCTATATCATGGTCTATTATGTAAAATTACTATGCTTCTGCACTCTTTATCAGTTGTAGCTGATTGCAGTATATGACACAGATATGCAATGAAACTATAACAGGATCCCTATTACAAAATATCAACTGATCATTTTGTTTCTGTGTTAGAATTACTGCCTTTTCTTACTTGGAGGCTGATGTAGTGTATGACTTCATTTTGTACACACAAACAACTCTCACCGATGTCAATGCATGAAACTTTGTAAAGGTTATGGCCATCCCTCTCAGCATGGCTTTTATAACAGTTATTGCCATTTGCGACTTGAAGCAGGATGCAGTGTCAAATTATGAAGGCAAATGTTCTTGTGGTTGTTTAGATGGTTTGTTTAAAAATGAGTGCAGATTTTATAATGTTTATCATCGGAAGATGTCTGTCTACCAATCATTGTCCACACAATAATTTCAGAAAAGTTGTGCATGTTGTTTTTTTTTTCTATAGACTCATGTCCATCAAATGGGTACAGGTTGGATATTGGAAGGGTGGGGAGGGTATTTTCATTAGCATATCACCATGATAGGGGTAGGGATTGGATGATGGAGAGGTGGGGAGTGTATTTACATTAGCATTTTACCATCTTAGTGTAGGGGTTGGATGTCACAGAGATGCTGGGTGTATTTACATTAGCATATCACCATCATAGGGGTATGGATTGGATGACACAGCAGTGGGGAGTGTATTTACATTAGCATATCACCATCATAGGGGTATGGATTGGATGACACAGAGGTGGGGAGTGTATTTACATTAGCACATCACCATCATAGGGGTATGGATTGGATGACACAGAGGTGGGGAGTGTATTTACATTAGCATATCACCATCATAGGGGTATGGATTGGATGACACAGAGGTGGGGAGTGTATTTACATTAGCATATCACCATCATAGGGGTATGGATTGGATGACACAGAGGTGGGAAGTGTACTTACATTAGCATATCACCATCATGGTGGTATGGATTGGATGTCACAGAGGTGGGGAATGTATTTTCATTAGCATATCACCATCATAGGGGTAGGGAATGGATGACACAGAGGTGGAGAGTGTATTTACATTAGCATATCACCATCATAGTGGTAGGGATTGGATGTCACAGAGGTGGGGAGTGTATTTACATTAGCACATGTACATCAGGGAGATAGGAGCTGAATGTTGGAGAAGTGTATTTATATGAGCAAATTGCTTACCATTCCTCTAGTTCTCTTCTGTTTTTTTTTCATTCACAGCTGTTAGCAACTCCAACATGGCCACAAAGTTTCATGCCTTTCCAGAAAGGCAGGTCTGCTTTTCAACAGGTGAGTTGTATATCTACATATATATATATATATATATATATATATATATATATATATATATATATATATATATATATATATATATATATATCTACATATATATATATATATATATATATATATATATATATATATATATATATATATATATATATATATATATATAATTATCTTTGCTCTCAGAATGGTTAGATTCACAAAAGTTAGTTTTTCACTCTTCATATTTCTGCGTACATAATAATTTAACAAGATTGGTCAACTGCAAGCAGGATTTGAAAAAAAACTGAAAGTGAACACCGCACAATGTTTCAAAACTTAGATGCTTACATACACATATACAAACACACAGACACACATGCATGCATATATATATATATATAATTGATCTGTATACCACTGTTAAAAAGTAAATATGTGACAAAAATTAGTGTAATATTTCTTGTCTCTTATTCTAACAAAAGGATGGTGACATAATTCATGTCCATTCATTTTTCCTTTGGTCTACTCATCATACTGTTATTACTGCTCTGTACCATTAAACCTTTAATGATAAATGAACATACTGATTCTTATATATACTTATATATTGTCACTAAGGAGCTCTCTCATTTGAATGCCATTTAAGGCAATTAGAGTAAAATGAATATAATTCGATATAAAGAAGCTCTCTGTTATTTCCCCCATTATAATACCCTTCATTTAAAAAAGCATGATTCTAGATTTAACACAATGCTGTACTACTATCAACCCTCTGACCAAAATATTAACCTTTTGATTGGTCTATCAAATGTATGACAGTATGGAGTGAAAGCAAATATGCTTAAGTGTTTTTCATTTATTTCCATAATTTCCAACAATATTGGACACAAATGCAAAAATCATGGCATGGAGTGTAAAAATATATTAAAAATATGCAACCTTATATTTTTATGGAGTTACTGTTTAATCCAATACCCTACCATAACAGACATAACCACTTCTCAAATTTGTTATCATTACCTCTATAATGTGGTTTGAAACAACTTGGTCAGCAGTTATGGACCCCAAATAATCCATTATAATGACAGTAAGAAATCAGTGTATAGTTATGCAGAGTTCCACATTTAAGACCATATTTCAAGAACAAGGTCAAAGTTCTAGACATCTAGACAGGGACAGGTACCTGCATTTGTCTGTATTGGAGTACATCCATTCCCAGAATAATTTTAGTAAGTTTTAGTCTTGCAACCAGGCAATGATATACATTATAATAATTAGTCATGCATGCATGCAATAACCTATGGCAATAATTAGTCATGCATGCATGCAATAACATATATGGCAATAATTAGTCATGCATGCATGCAATAACATATATGGCAATAATTAGTCATGCATGCAGGCAATGATATATATGGCAATAATTAGTCATGCATGCAGGCAATGATGTATATGGCAATAATTAGTCATGCATGCAGGCAATGATATATATGGCAATAATTAGTCATGCATGCAGGCAATGATATATATGGCAATAATTATATGGCAATAATTAGTCATACAGCCAGGTAATGGTAGATATTGTGTCATTAATAATGCATCCAGACAATGGTATATATTACAATATTTAGTCATGGAACCAGGCAGTAGTATATATTGCAATAATTAATCATGCAACAAGGCAATGGTATATATTGCAATCCTGAGATTTTATGCAGTTCCCGTTACTAGTATCAAATGTTTTCATGACCACAATGTGACAGCATAATGGAAAATTGTTTAGCATCCAAGTGTGTATGTGTATGTGTGTGTGTTGGTGTGTGTGTCATTAGGATTTTTAATGTAATTTTAACATTTTTTTTAGTCATATCACTGTAATGTATTCAGTGTGGCAGTTATAGTGATGTCTGGCACTGGAGCATCATGCCTCATACATGTAGGATCATGTCCTGCCCTTTCACATTATCCTGACACCAGGCCAACCAGGCCTAACACACTAACCTGGCCATGCTGAGTGCCTATTGAGGCAGTGTTAGTATCGCTGTTATAAGTCTCTGATATGACTCAGCCAGGTTTGAACCTGCAACCTCCCACATCCAAGGTGGCCACTAACCATTAGGCCACCGGAGTGGTCTCATCCAAGTCTGTACAACCATCCAGACTCCGTCTTAGTGCAATTGCTCAAAAACTATTTTAAAAAATAACAAAGGTGGTGCTCTACAGTTTCATATTTAGCATAGAGTTAGAATTTTAAAGAAAAAGAGTTTCCCCTGGTTTCCTTACTAGTTATACTGGCTATTTAATAGAGACTTTGTATATCTTAGGTATTGTTCAAAGAACCTTTACTTCCCTTTATTTTGATGTATGATTGATGGGTGTAATATGGGTTAGAGAGCATACAGCTTGGCCTTACTCCAAATGAGCACCTTTCAAAAAAGTGCTAGCTCTACTTGCTCATTTTCTCTTCTCAAACTTTAGAAGTAAATTGTCAAAATTAGAGCCAATAACATTTTTTTACATTTTATATATTTGGTAATTCATTCATTGCACTTTTAGAAGCTGGTATTGTCTAGTTTGGCAAAATTCATTTTCCATATATTATTAGCTGCCAAGAATAGTGTACTTTAGACAAATTTGGGTTGATTTTTGGAGCACAAGGGAGCAGTCATTTTAGTTAGCAGTGTCCTAAGATCATTTAAAATTTCCAAAAGTACAATATCCAAAGAAATTTCAGCCACATTACATGAAAGTAGCATATAGGTATGCCAACATTCTCTGCTCTATGCATGTTTAAAATGCAAGCAACCTAACCTTACATACATCACTATCTCAAAAGTACATAATAACTGGTGAGTGCCACCAAAGCAATAAAATTTTGTGCATGCTTCTCTGTGATTGATTAGGTTCTTACAGCAATGTTTCATTCATTTTATAAACTCTTTAAAAAGTACTTGAGGTATGAAAATAAAAATTGTTAGATATATTTGAATTCATATGAATGACCTGAATATTTCAATTTTTTTTAGACATTATTGGTTAACATTTTTGTAATACATTATTGTAACTTCTAAAAAACATTAACAAAACTGAAGTGAGACATCTGAAATTTGTTTACATCTTCATATTTAATTACAGGTGACCTAATTAGAGTTTGATGCCATTAAGATAATTTTATCTAACTGATAGTTTTATCTAACTGATTTTGAGTTTTCTTTTGCTTATATGGTTTTTGTTCTGGAGTTGGATTTAGACAATTCACATAGTTCCAGTTAAAGTGTGATTTTAATACAAGTTTAATTTTAATACAAGTTTGATTTTTGATTCTACAGAGTCATTTTCTGTATCCTCAAAAATGTTTTTTTTTTTTTGTAAATGAAACAATAGAAAAACTTAAAGAAGTTTACTAGTCATCATATTTATGGTATTCTTGATCTTTTTTGCAAATATAATTCTTCTTAGCAAAACATTTATATATGATAAAATAATGTATGTTCCGACAAATACAAACTGCTATGTATGATAAAATATGTCACATTAAAATAATTATTATTTTATAGCTGGATTTTGTATGAAACATTAAAGGGTAGGAAAAAAGTTATTTTTTAATGCTATAGATTAGGCAGGGGTCTATCAGTAAGATTTGCATGGGGATCTATATAGGGGCCTAATTATGCTAGCTACTCCACTGCATGGCAGCCAGTGTTTGGTAGAGGAAGACCCCAGGACGCAGCAACCACCATACCATGAGAAGCTACTAGCTTGCTTTTGCACATATGTTGGTCAAATTGAGACTTGAACATTTGCAGGTGGATGTGATGTGTGAGTGATGTGTAAAGATGAGTGCCTTAAACCAGTCATTGACACAGGCCCCCCTAATATTAACATGGGTAAGCAGTGTATTGTTTCCTTTATGGCCCCACAAAAAAGGGAAACAACTGAGTACATAAAACTAGAAATTCCTAACAGAATTTCTTATTAGAATGATATAACAAGTATATTTTCTCCTGGTTATTTCTGCATGATTTGCACAGTTCACATCTATAAAGCTTCCATGAATAAATCCATGATGCTCACATAGTTCTTCAAATCATTTTGTAGACTCTCTCATCATCATTACCAGTTACAATGGACAAAAAAATGGATCCTCAGCCCAAAGATCATAAAGCTATCGATTTCAGGTAATATTTTACATCCACAAGTTAATACGCCCAACATAAGGCAAAGGATATTATCCCATTAAATCCATCTGTCTGTCTGTTGGTCTGTCCCTATGTTTCTTTTTTTTTGCTGTTTTTTTAGTGTTTGATTGTTGACCCTGACAAAACATTGAAGATAGTTCAATTAAAAAAGTCAAAGGTCAAGTTAAAGAGCAAAATAGTTTTGACACATAAGTTCTAGATCCACATTTTAGATATTTACATTTGCAGTAAGGAAGACAATTAAATGTCAAAATGTCAAAGATCATGGTCAGTGTGAATAAAAAAACAAAAATTAATTTTTCTACAAAATGTTTACTTTAACACCATTATCTTGACCAAGTGGCTTGCACATATTGCAAGAAAAATACGTATTAACTGTGTGAAGGTTATATACCAAAGGCCTTGGTCAGTAACTTGAAGAAAAAGAAAACAACAAATGTAAATATCTTAATTGCAGGTAAAGTTAATTGCAGGTAAAGAAAAGCATGTAATGATTTTAAAATCAAAATAACTTGAAAGTAAAATTCTGTTTTCAATTCTGAATCAAATACCTTAATAAAATATTGTGATTGGTTGCACATGGGATAAGAAATAAGACCCTATTCATCTTGGGTTCAGAGGTTAAGGTCACAGTGAATTAAAGAAGAGTGGTTTTAAACAATAACTTTAACTCCAGAGAAATTTTTATATCCACAGTATGTTTAAATTTTGTTCAAAAGTGTCAGTCATTTAGATCATAGGTAATCAATAAGTTCCAAACAGTAAGTGTATTGTAGTTCCAGGCAATATGCATTGGCGATGTCTTGTGGATGGCTTGCACATGAGCCAGATAGAAAATTGTTTTAGAGGTTAAAAGGTGAAGGTCACATTGCATCAAAAAGGGAAAAGGTGTATGGGCATCATAACCCCCAGATTTAATCATTCTTTTTTTGTTGATTGAGTGTCCTTGTGACCTTGGTTATTATGGCAAGAAACAGATTAATATTTAGAATTCACCTGAAACAAGGTCAATAAAACTAAATAATGTTTAGAACTCAGCTCAACCAAGTTCAATAAAACTGAATAATGTTTAGAACTCAGCTCAACCAAGGTCAATAAAACTGAATAATGTTTAGAACTCGGCTCAACCAAGGTCAATAAAACTGAATAATATTTAGAACTCAGCTCAACCAAGGTCAATAAAACTGAATAATGTTTAGAACTCAGCTCAATTAAGGTCAATAAAACTGAATAATGTTTAGAACTCAGCTGAACCAAGGTCAATAAAACTGATTAATGTTTGTGATTCAGCTGAACCAAGGTCAACAAAAAAACAAGTGGATAGGTGATTACTTTCACATGCTAGCTGGTATAATTAATTTCTTTAATAACCAAGTGGAATTAACTAATTACCTTCATGACCAAGTGAATATTGTTAATAACTTTCATTACCAAGTGGATATAGCTAATTTTTTTCATCACCAAATGGTTAACTATATTTTTTTCCTAATCAATTGGATATAGCCAATTAATTATTTTGATAGCCATGTGGATAATTTTTTCATAACCAAGGAGATAGTTAATAACTTTAATAACAAAGTAGAAGGTAATCTATTTCACAAATCTGTAATAATCCACATTTTATTTTTCAGGAGGTTAGACTCGGGATTTCAAGCTGAGGATATTTCCTATAGGATGGGAGCATCTTTTTTCAAGGCCTGGTTAAAAAAATGACTCCTCATTAGCTCAATAGGTCAAAGAACAGTATAAAAAATGATGTCTTGTAGAATGTAATTGTCTTGTTTAGCAAAACATCGTTTTTGCAATGCACTTTACTGTGAACAAAAGCTGTGGTTTCTCAAAATGTTTTAACTGTAGTATTATACATGTGGATTTGAAAATCAAGGTCATCCAAAAGACATCTTTCCAGTTTGGTTTTAATGTATTGAGAACATCTCTGTATAATGAACGAGGGGATGAGAAAGGGGATTCATACATTTTCTGTGTGTGTATCTGAGTGTAAAATATTTGTGAGTTGTAGATTAATTTTGCCGCATAAATAAATGTGTATAATAAATAAATATTTACTTGTATGCAGTTTTGGGGTTCTTAAATGCAGATATAGGATAATTTAAATCTTTATAATAGATGTTGGGGAGGTAGTAAATTTTTTTTCCATTAGCTCAATAGGTCACAGATTAGAAAAACCGGTAGGGTGGCATGATGTCCATCAAACTTTATTAGCACAAACTATTTTTATTATTCATAAACAATGAAGATGGTGCATTCTTGAACATCCAGTATGACTGCCTCAGTGATCAACTTGAACATCCAATATGACTGCATCAGTGATCAACTTGAACATCCAATATGACTGCCTCAGTGATCAACTTGAACATCCAATATGACTGCCTCAGTGATCAACTTGAACATCCAATATGACTGCCTCCATGATCAACTTGAACATTTAATATGACTGCCTCCATAATCAACTTGAACATCCAATATGACTGCCTCAGTGATCAACTTGAACATCCAATATGACTGCCTCAGTGATCAACTTGAACATCCAATATGACTGCCTCCATACATCCAATATGACTGCCGCCATGATCAACTTGAACATCCAATATGACTGCCTCAGTGATCAACTTGAACATCCAATATGACTGCCTCAGTGATCAACTTGAACATCCAACATGACTGCCTCCATGATCAACTTGAACATCCAATATGACTGCCTCAGTGATCAACTTGAACATCCAATATGACTGCCTCCATGATCAACTTGAACATCCAATATGACTGCCTCCATGATCAACTTGAACATCCAATATGACTGCCTCCATGATCAACTTGAAGATCCAATATGACTGCCTCCATGATCAACTTTAACGTTTTGGTATCACTACTCCTCAGCAGATGATATCAACATGATGTTTTCACTAAAAGAAATAATAATAATAATAATAATAATAATAATAATAATAATAATAATAATAATAATAATAATAACAATAACAATAACAATAATAATAATGTCTTTATTTATGAAGGGTAATTCATTTAGGTCAATACAATTAATATCCCTGGAGGTCCTCTACTAAAATAAGAATCTTAATTCAGGCTCTCTCTCTCTCTCTCTCTCTCTCTCTCTCTCTCTCTCTCTCTCTCTCTCTCTCTCTCTCTCTCTCTCTCTCTCAACTGCATATACAAATTTTTGTTTCATCTCTCCAGTAACTTTATGAAAGATATATACCTTTAGGCTACACTCCAAAAATGTGGCATGTAGTAGATTATTATAATAAAACATTAGGTACAAAAGTATATATGGAGAGAGGTTCCTACAATGATTTTTATATATAAGACATTTTTAAAAGTACTTTATGAATATGCTAATATAAAAAACAAGCAAGCGATAAATTTGAAGAGTATTAATTGGATAAAACCCAGAACTCAATTTGGAACTTTTTTCTTGTTTGTTAATATGCAGGTTTGAAATACTGCATGTAGAATTTTTGTAAAGGATTTAAATGAATCAGAAGATAAAATGTGAGCAGAGAGCAAGTTCCATAAGTAAGCCCTTGAACACAGTAGACTTTATTTGAATTGTTAACTGCAAGGCTTAGATGTCATTCTAATTTGTTGTTATATTTTGATCTTACCAAAAAGTTGTTATGTAGAATAGAATAGACATGTACTCTTGAACTTTGATGGATTTAAGAAGCAGAACTACTTTTGGAAAATCTATTTTCTCATTTATTCTTTACCATTTTAATTCTGTGAATATGTCTTATGATTATGCAAAAATGTTGACATCAAGATTCGACAAAGCTGCTCATTTTTACATCTTGTGAATTATGTCTAATTGTACAATTTTTTGATATTGTTGAACAGTCATCAATCATTGGAAGTATACAAACATTATAGTAAAGAATTTTGGAGTCCTTTGTCAGGTACTTTTTTATTCTAATAAATAATGAAACCATAGATGTAAGGGACCTACAAACATCTACTTTTTTCCCCTCTCTTAACACTTCTGTCAATGATTGATCACTCCCAATAGCTTTTGAACATTTACCTTTTCAGCTACCTTATTAATGTACTGTAATGTATTATTTTCTGTTTAACTTTCCAAGTTTTTAGATGTTCTCCTATTAGCATGAATTTGTCTTAGATTCACTTATTACTATCTTTTTTTATTGACCACTCATCAGTTGATGTAATGTTTGAACCTAGTAAGTACTCCAATGTATAGATATTGCTACACGATGTAATGTTTGAACTTAGTAAGTATTCCAATGTATAGATATTGTTACCTGATGTCATGTTTGAACTTGGTAAGTACTCCAATGTATAGATATTGCTACATGATGTAATGTTTGAACTTGGTAAGTACTCCAATGTATAGATATTGCTACATGATGTAATGTTTGAACTTAGTAAGTATCCCAATGTATAGATATTGCTACATGATGTAATGTTTGAACTTAGTACGTATTCCAATGTATAGATATTGCTACATGATGTAATGTTTGAACTTAGTAAGTATCCCAATGTATAGATATTGCTACATGATGTAATGTTTGAACTTAGTACGTATTCCAATGTATAGATATTGCTACACGATGTAATATTTGAACTTAGTAAGTATTCCAATGTATAGATATTGTTACCTGATGTAATGTTTGAACTTAGTAAGTACTCCAATGTATAGATATTGCTACATAATAAACAAATTGTTTCGTCTGCAAACATGTCAGTACAGTGTGACTGCTATAGCACACTCCATCATAACATGAATTTCATTATAACGTGGTTGTGATGTGGCTACTGAAATTTCTTAAACATGTACTTTTCTCTAACATGAAAGTTTTAAATTTCTTTCTTTAAATTATGAAAAGTAACGTGTAAAAGGTTTTTGGGAAGAGATCATGTATCAATTCTAATATAAGATGATCATGGTGTAGCTACTTCTGTTGCATATATACATATTTTTTGTACTCCAAGAAAAAAGATTGTTCTTCTTAAAAATACAAAAATTAAACTATAAAAAGTTTATTCAGGGATCATGCTGGGCTTTGCCAATGTCACAAATTGTGATTTATATTCCTTACTAGCAACAAAATACACCATTTGGTGACTTTTTTTCTCAACATTATTTACTATTTAAGCTTGTACATACAACCTTGGGTTTGGAGTGAAGAAGTTCAGAGGCATCATGAAAGGAAGCAGCAAACAAAAGATAAAATGCACTGGAATTTATTCTCTATTGTTAAATAAAACAATTCTTTGTTCATTTTAACAGTGTGCAGTGTTATTTTATAATCAGCTTATAGTGAGTGCTCCATGTGCGGTCAGATCTCAGTATTTTTTGAAAAACATTTATAATCAACCAGACATGGCCCCCTTATCTTAATGGATCTTTTTGATGAAATATTGTTCTATTATCAGCTGCTCACTAGTAATTAATACATTTATTTTGAATGACCTCTGTATGTGTATGGTAAGTAAAATTCCTCTTCTTTTATCTCATAGAATTAAATCCTTTGTAACACATTTTCTGTAGTAATTCCTATAAGAACAGAATAGAACAGAACACCTGTGTACTCATCATCTGTTGGCCTTTTTTTAAAAAAAAATTCTGACACATGTGTGGAAGGCAGCATCACTCCACCACTAGAAATGTCACCCTTCCCCCCAAACAAATGGAGATCAGCTTGTTAGCCTGTCTATGCTACTGGACAACTTCTACAATAGATGAACTTTTCAAATCAGTATTCTGATCATGGCTTTTTCTCCAGCAACTGCCTAGTAGCAAACTCCATGTTGATGATTCACACTCCTTTTGGAATCCACACTAGCTTTCTGGTAGGAGTCATGGTCAATGTATGATGTGAGACAGTTGTGGAGAATCCTGGTGGGTATCTTACCTGGGAAACAAAGAGATACCTCAGTAGTTGTCACTAGCTTGAAGATTTCCTTTGTGCTTATACAGGTGTATAATAGTAGCATCCTTGAATTCCTGTGGGATCATCTCTTTCTGTTGCATGCTGGGATTGAGGCTGAGCCAGAAGAAGCCTTGCCACTAGAGAGCAGACGTATGTGGGATCATCTCTTTTTATTGCATGAGCTGAAACAACTGAATAGATGGAGATTTTTAGTCAGAGCTGCACAGCCTTACTTGTATATCTCTGCTGGGATTGAGGCTGAGCCAGAAGCCTTGCCACTAGAGAGCAGACATATTGCTTTCTGGGTCTCTTATATGGTTGGTGGGTCATCTAGTGATTCATTGATTAGCTCATGGGGCAGTTGATCAATGGCTTCATCATTGATGGATGTTGGTTGGTATAGGACACAGATGAAGTGCTCTTTGTAACCCACCTTTTGAGAATCTTCTCTTTGTCTGTGATAAGGGTGT
Source organism: Potamilus streckersoni (assembly GCA_016746295.1). NCBI lineage: Eukaryota > Metazoa > Mollusca > Bivalvia > Unionida > Unionidae > Potamilus > Potamilus streckersoni. The sequence continues at coordinate 475,138 of JAEAOA010001893.1, forward strand.
TACCATCCACACTGAAGGGAGGGGAAAATCCTGATGATGATATGCCATAAACTTCATTCAGCACATCATAAAGTCTCTTCATCATGCTTGAAAGCATAACTTTGGATCTCATCAGCTTTGTTACTACTCAGCCAGGAGTCCTGCATCTGCTGAAGCTTCTGTTGAACAGTCCTATGGATGTTATTGAAGGCAGCCCTTTCCTTGAAGTGGAATTTTGATCATTCAAGTGTGCCTTGTGGAGGCAATATTTTCATCCAACAGCTGCCTGATGTTTTCACAATTCTCATCAGACTAATCTTTGTGCTTTTTGGGGGAAGGCCCTAAGATCTCTGTGGCATTGTTGTAGACCAGCCCTCTAAGGGTTACCCAGGCTGTATCCACATTCTAAGTGTCCAGAGGGGTGGAATGAAGTAAGGGACACCTAGGCTGTCTCCACATTCTAAGTATTCAGAGGGGTGGAATGAAGATGGTTTTCTAGAGAGCTGACAAAGGTTTTAGAGTTCTTCAGCTTGACAATGTTTAGCCATTTTGGAATCTTCTTGCCTTGCAGGCATCTTTTAGGTTGGATATGAATGTTTAGCTTGCAGACTACAAGGAGGTGGTCAGTCCAACATTCTGCACCACACATGGACTTGGTTGTCTGTACATCCAGCCTGTCCTTCTTGACTATCACATAGTCGATGAGATAACAGTGCTTAGAATGGAAATGCATTCATGTCATCCTGTTGTGGGTAGGGAGGTGGAAGACTGTGTTGGTGATAGGCAGTTCATGCTCTGAAGCAATAGAAGAACATTGCTGTTGTAGTGACTGACAACATCCTTTCCAATGACCCCTTTCCAGGAAGTGCTGTCAGAAGCAACTCTTGCATTGAGGCCACCAAGAATGATGAGCTCATTAGATTTGGGAACAGAGGTTATGATAGAGTGGAGTTCTTCATAAAATCTGTCCTTTGTTTCATCTGGATTGGCCATGGTTGGAGCATAGACACTGACGATTGTGACATGCTTTCTTCTGTTCATGGTCATATTAGTCAGTCATTCACATCCTTTGGAAGTCCAGCTAGCTTGCTAACAAACACTTATTTCACTGCAGAGCCTACTCTGGCCTCACATCATTTTTCTCAATTCCTTTCCACATGAAAATAATCTGTAGCCAGTGCCTCTGACAGTTTTCCTTCAAGGCAGCAATATCGATGTTATATCCAGCTATCTCCCTTCCAGTCAGGGCAGTTCTCCTGTGAGATCTGTCAGCATCACTTCTCTCCAAGAGTGCGTGCGTACATGTTCCATGCATTGAGGTTGAAAGCAATGATTTTCATCCTATCTTTGTAGTGTTTCCACCACTGGTGTATGGCCCCCTTCAGCCACAGTTAGCTGGCTAGGGAAGGATGGAGCAGGCAATCTTAGGGCACCTTTTCTATTCCCATGCTCACGCCATGGAGGTGAGCAGTGCAAATCCTATAAAAAGCTGCTCAGTCACTCAGGGGGGTGCCAAACTCCACTGCTGCTCCATGACAGTGAAGAAAAACCATATGGCCTGAGTCAGCTGTGTGCTACAGCTGCCAGTGTACCCACACCTGCCATTGCATCACTTGTCCATTGCTTCAGGACTTTGGGGAGAAGTAGGACCAAGTGACTTGCATGTTGACTTGTTTTAAAGTGAGTAAGAGTTGCAATCTAGCAATATTATGTCAATTAAGTTGCCATTATTCATTTCTTTGAGCCATTAATCAGTTAATTTTGTGAGAACTGTTTGATATGATTACTCTTTGCAAAAGCCTAACTGTTCCATGTGAAAAATGGAAAATGTGTTACAAAAGTATAAACCTCTTTGGCTATATACTCTTCCATTTTTTTATAAATTGGAAATACAGAAATGGGTCTGTAAGCTCTAGAATAACTTATACATCCTTGTTTAAAAATAAGAGTAATTTTAGCACACTTCAGTTTATCCGAAGAACACTGTGATGAAATAATACTGAGTTCAAACAAGTAGATAACAATCTGTGGAATAACCAGGTGCTGATAAGTGTACAAATTTTTCCCACCTTATCTGTACCACACAACATTTTTGTGTTTGTTTTGCTAAGAATGTAGACAATATCAATTTCACTCACAATATCAAGAACAAATTGAAGATAATCAGGAACTCCAGCATTTACAAAAGTTTACACCAGTCTAAAATAACAATAACAATATTTATTTATCTACATAAAGTGTTTGTTCTTTTACATATTATTAATGGAGTTTTCTAGCTTTCAAATAGTTATATTGATAGAAATAAAAGATATCTTTTAGAAAATGTATGAGTTGTTTTTTTCTAATCCATATACCAGCATTTGATGTCCAAGGTGCATGACTGGTCATTAAACAAAGGATGGGGTTTTTCATAAATACCGAAGTTTATGTTTATGTATAGGCTGACCCTGTCCAGTATGAGAGACACTGATTGTGTTGATCTTACTAGCTTTATTGGGTTTATGCTGTCAGTGACATGGTGCAGCATGTCACTATTAATTGCATATAACTCAAGACAGTGTACCAAATTCCATCCCCAAAAAGATGAATCAGAATCCTTTATCTACAAAACCAACAAGCAAGACTACCATATATAGTCGCTCATAAGTGAATCCTACAGCAAACAACAAAAATTCTAATAATATACAATGGATAGACAAAGATATGTTTTGACATTTGTCACTATACAATGGAGAGACAATCAAGGCCTGTTTTGGCTTTTGTTACATAATACAATGGAGAGCCAACCAAGATATGTTTTGACATTTGTCACTATTCAATGGATGGACAATCAAGGTCTGTTTTGGCTTTTGTCACTATATAATAGATAGATAATCAAGGCCTGTTTTGTCTTTTGTCACTATACTATGGATAAACAACCAAGGCCTGCTGTTTTGATATTTGTCACTATACAATGGATAGCCAACCAAGATATGTTTTGACATTTGTCACTATACAATGGATGGACAATTAAGGCCTGTTTTGGCTTTTGTCACTATACAATGGATAGACAACCAAGATATGTTTTGGCTTTTGTCACTATACAATGGATAGACAACCAAGATATGTTTTGACATTTGTCACTATACAATGGATAGCCAACCAAGATATGTTTTGGCTTTTGTCACTATACAATGGATAGACAACCAAGATATGTTTTGACATTTGTCACTATACAATGGATAGCCAACCAAGATATGTTTTGACATTTGTCACTATACAATGGATAGACAACCAAGATATGTTTTGACATTTGTCACTATACAATGGATAGCCAACCAAGATATGTTTTGACATTTGTCACTATACAATGGATAGACAACCAAGATATGTTTTGACATTTGTCACTATACAATGGATAGCCAACCAAGATACGTTTTGACATTTGTCACTATACAATGGATAGACAACCAAGGCCTGTTTTGGCTTTTGTCACTATAATAGGGACAGCCAACCAAAGCCTGCTGAAAATACATAACTGCCAGATTGCACTTTAAATGTTGATTGTAGTAAACAGAATTAATATAGAAAACAATGCATGAAGAGTCACACATTTATGGTAAAGAAAACTAAAATTTATAAAAGTCATATATGGTTTTATACAAAACAATTCAGTTATACAATTGCATATCATGGCATCATAACAGGAAGTATGCCAGCATTTTCTCAGTGAATAAGATCAAAATATCTTCTTTGTGAAAACAAACCACGGGTGGGGAGGGGTGTGTGTGTAGGTCTTGCCTTTTTTTCCTCAGACTGATATCTGCAAATTCTGTATGTACTGCTGACTCAAATTAAATGGACTGCTATTCACTATACCTTTTTGGAATTTGCTCATATTATCTTGTCACCACAAGTTTTATCTTGGCATCAAAAATCTTATCTTGACATCACAAGCATTGTCTTGACATCACGCATTGTTGACATCACAAGTCTTGTGTTGACATTAAAACTATTATCTTTACATTATAAGTCTTATCTTCATATCACTTTTCTTATCTTGACATAAAAAGTCTTGACATCAAAAGTCTTATCCTGACATCACAAGTCTTATATTAACATTACAAGTATTATCTTGACATAACAAGTTTTATCTTGATAGCACAAGTTGTATCTTGACATCATATGTCTTGTCTTGACCTCACAAGTATTATCTTGACATTACAAATATTATCTTTACATCTAAATGTTTTATCTTGACATCACAAGTCTTGACATGACAAATTTTATCCTGACATCACAATTTTTATCTTGACAAAACACATCTTATCTTGACCATAATATCACAAGCCTCATTTTGACATCACAAGCCTCATTTTGACATCACAAGCCTCATCTTGACAATATATCTTTGTATATGGACACCATATTATCTACTGTATGGAAGATCAATGTCATTATTCAATTGAACTGTGTAGCTTTGGGAAGCTAATGAATTCTGAAAGCTATTACCATGAGTCAGTACCGAAAGTTCAATTGCTAAGGAATTTGTTTGAAAATTCCTTCATGTTAATAGTAAGTTATAGTAATTTATCACACAATTAACCTTAATAGCCCATCTTTAAAATTCACCAGCTTCTGGGGGCTCCAGTTACAGAAGGCATTTGCACAGGTCAAATATATAAGCTGTTCATATACTTTACATTGACTAAGTGAATCAGGACAAAAATATGTTTTATTTTCAATAAATTCTGAAAAAAATACTTGGCTTTTTTCATAGACTTAAATTTAAAAATTTTTGATTTTTCAGATTTATACATAAATCTAAAGAATATGGTTCAACCTGTGTCATCACAATAATTCATTAATGATATGAGAAATATTATAAAGTTTTTTTTAAAAACCAAATGTAAATGTGTCAGCACTGTAACAGTGTTCACCTTGGAATAATTCTCATATTACACAAACAAAAATGATAATATTTTACTTTAAAAAATATGAAAAGTCTGGTCCTATATTTGGTGGAGATAACTAAAGAGATTATAAGTTTGTGTCCTTTAAAGTATAATAATAATTTTCTTACATATTGTCCATAATGTACATATAATCCACATAACTTTACTACTACTACTACTGCTATTTTTTATTACTACTACTACTACCACTACTACTAATACTATGATATTAAAATATGAAAGTTCATCAGCATTTTCCTGCCATTTGAATTTATTGCAAACATATGTTTTTTTATTAATGTGTAAGCTTTCTTTGTATAAAAGCCAAGACAACATTTTAAAAGACATATCTAGAAATAATTAGGAAAAGTATTTACTTTAAATATTTTCAGTAGAAAAATACATAATTAAGAAATTTGACATAAATGTTTTACATTGAATTTGATGTTAAATTTGTTTTGTAAAAATTTCTGTGACAATATTTTTTTTACATTGTCTTTAATTTCTTTCAACCAATTATAAAAGAAACAACAAATTCTTCAAGGCTTTATTAGCTTTAAAATTTGTTTAAAATATTTTAAAATGTTAATTTAAAAAAAAGTTAGATAAAGAGGGCCTATGTAAACAATTATGAAGAATAAATTTCAGTCTATGGGCAGAAATGTGACAATTTTCTTTGAGGTCTTAGGCAAGGCATTTTTGAAAATGGGTTTTACTTTTATTGCCTTCTCCAATGACACACAGAAGAAAACAACCTGTCTGGTCTTATCTGGTATCAAACCTGTGACCCTAGGATTATGAGTCCAATGTTCTACCAACTTAGCTACCATGGCTCCCTCTTAGGCTGAAACATAATATTCAAACCAATCACCTCTCTGGTGTAATTACCTCTCTATGGTACAATTATATCTCTGGTGTAATTATCTCTTTCTGGTCTCTATGGTGTAATTACCTCTATCTGGTGTAATTACCTCACTCTAGCATAACTACATCTCTCTTGTGCCCTTACCTCTTTCTGGTCTAATTACCTCCCTGGTGTCATTTCCTCTTTCTAGTATAATTACCTCTATCTCTCCCTGGTGCAATTATCTCTTTCTAGTGTAATTACCTCCATTGCTAATTTGTCTATTATAGTTTGACTAAACAATAATGATTTGTTATCAATAAACTATTTTATAAAATATGAATGTAAGTATAGAGATATGTATAGTCATTTCCTGTCCATTCAGCTTTGGGAACACCTATGCTTGCTCTCTCTTGCAACCTTACATCATTGCTGAGTTTGGCATACAGTCAATTGAGAAAAGTTACAGCACAGAATTTGCATTTATATTGCTTAAAATCAATATCTGGCATATCTTCACAAATAGATGTTAATTTTTAAAACAATAAATAGATGGACATTTGTTGAATAAATTATATTTACTAAAATCGATGAATATGTCTTACACATTAATTAGATTTGTTATAATAATTACATCATTAAAATTTATTTAATGTTTTGATTTTATGTGAATGACTGTGAGAAAATCAATTTTTTAGAACATTTTGCCTGTTAATGCCATTTCATTTTTTTATATAAAATTCTCTTCATCATTATTTTAATCTGACAGAACAATTATGATACTGTATTTGTATTTCTGTCACTTTGATGCTAAAAATTGATTTCCACTTAAATTTGATATGGCACCTATTGGTAAGTTTCTGTTTAATAGTGTGAGATCAAGCTGAATAAGAGATTTAATTTAATTAAACAAACAGTGAATATATACAAATACAAATATGTATCGTTATCATGTACATTTTCTTGATTCCCCCCCCCACCATACAAAAACGTTAAGACAACAAAAACGACGTTAATGATGTCATAGTCGGTGTAGTCATCATCATTATACAGACATGTTCCCATACTCTTCATATCCTACATTTACAAAAATGTATTCGTGGTGTTTTGCTTCCAAAGAGATTACTCGCCGTGATGCGTATGCATTGCACCGAGTTAGTTAATGGTCATTTCCGTAACAGAGACTACCCTTTGAAAATCTTATTTTGTCTCGTTAAAATATCGTGCACCAATCGCGTATACCTTAGACTACAATATGTACGAAAGTGTCAAGATATCTGGAAATTTCAGTATAAGATACTTCAATAAGATTAAACCGAACATAAATTATTCATTTTATTATTTGGTGAGTATATTAAGTATTGATGGTACATATTTTGGGGATGAAAAGTCTTCAGACTTTTTTGTTGTTTGAGATTTTGGTTATTATTATTAGTGACCGTATACCCAACCCACAAACCTCAAATGTACAACATAAATTTAACGTAAAAAAATCAGAAAATAATCCAGATCGTAGTAACTTGTACAGTACGCATATGCAATCATGAATTTGAACTAAACAGTTGATTTGTAAAATTAACTTTTACTGAAGCTTCAAACTGCTCCGCAATAGAAAATTGGAATATTTTTTTGAGGGTCACATATTTTCGAGGAATTATATTTGGTTTGGGTGGGGGCTGTACGGCACAGCAACAGATTTATGTGATTTGGTACCGAGGCAGTTAGAGTAAAGTGCTTTGCCCATGGGCATACGATGGTAATTGACCCAGGCTGATCCTTTGGTGGAATTTGAAATCATGCCCTTTCGGATGCGTGTCCGCAATGCTAACCACGGCAACTCTTGTATGTATAACGTATAATGAACATTTTGCACTCAAGCCATTTCATATCCAATATGTACCATATCGGATACGCAAGACACTTAGTACAATAAGTATTTTATGCTCCAGATGAAAATAAATAATCTATTTCGAAGAGCCAAATTCTTGTCACACAGGGGCTAGATATGTTAGAATATATACAGACTACAGTACTATTCACACTCGATGGAATGAACCAGATCAATTTTATAACAGACTAGAGGCAAATATTGTTTTCAGCTAAAAGAAATGTTTATAATTTTGCTCAAAATCAGCAGTGGTTGTACATGATTTGGTATCATTATAGCTATGATATTTGATATTAAAATACAGTTTGTAATACTCCCTTTAATGTATTAAGTCTTGTGTTTTGGGATAATTAGTTGAGCTTCTTTGGCACACATGATTCAACTATAAGCTTCTGATACTGAAAGTAAAAGGTTCTTTTGTATGTGAGGACTGTTTAATTGTATTTTACTGTATTTAATTTTATTTTTTGTATATGAAAAAATAGTTCTTAATTTTGATGTTTGAAAAATGATATGTTAAATGAGTAAGACCAATTCACTGCATAGATCAAATTAAGGAGGCTCAGTGAGGTTTCCCATGGAGTGTTGAAAATGTGTACAACTAGCCCATTACCTCAAAAATAATATTAATCTACTGGTATTTATACTGAAGCTGTTGGAAAAAAGCAAATAAATTTAAGAGAAAGAACAACAAAGCAGCGTGTATCAAATTTTCTTTTTCTTTCTTATAGACACAACTGTTATTTCCAAGGATACAATTTGCGATCCTACGTTGGATATTACCTATATATATAAATCAAACTTACGTAGTCAATGACTTTTGCATTTATGATTAAAACTAACTGGGTTTTATAGTTTTTATTGCTATATCAAAACAATGGGTTTAATTGCCCAGTGGTGTGTGGTCTTCACTTCATCCTCTACTGAAATATTTTTTTACTGGATAAATAAACTCAGATGGCTGCAGAACTCATTTTCAAATGCGCGTGTTGCTATAGACTGATGTAATAAAGAGTGCTGTTGTCCAGCTGTTAATGAATAGCTGTATACAGTGCTCGAAATTAGCAGTAGTCCACTAGCCCAAGGCTAGTAGATTTCCTGTCAGACTAGTAACTTTCATAATGTTAATAATCCGATGGTCTAATAAGTTTCGGTTATTGAAAGTCAATGTTTGTTTATGCCATTCCCTAATAAAGACTTGACTTCTGCATATGTCCCATAGAATCAAAGCAGTAACCATTGTCAACGCAGTCATAAAATATTATCATGAGAAGATGAAGTCAATATCTGCCTCAGAAAAGTGCATTTCTATAACAAGAAGCCATCAAATTTGTGCATTAACAGCACCAATTATGGTTCCATCATTAACAACGAAAGTTAGGTTATTTATCCTGATTATTCTGATAATGATTAAATTAAAAATGACATAACACACTTTATTCACTTGGCCACAGTACTAAACTTTAAAACGGTATACCACATAAAAGAACACCGCAAAAGCTATTCGTAGAAATTTAAGTTTGCAGGTTTGTTTGATTACGGGGTTTTTTTTCGGGGGAGGGTTACTTGCTAGCCAAACACTTCAATAGTCACAAACGGAAAACTATATTTTACACTTGCATCAAAGTAATTATAAAAATCAGATTAATTTATTACGATGACTTTATTGACACATCTTTTCCATACAACTACTTTTTATATGATGATTAGAATTGATTTTATATATTTTCCCTTACAAGAATGGACAAATAATTTAATAGACGTGGAGATATCAAGCAGAATGCTGTACATTTTAAAATCTCTGAGCATGGGCATCTAAGATTTGAAAATGTTCCGCCTTATTAATTTCAACAATATACTGCTGACCGATTAATCAGGAACAATGACCAAACTTTCGCTATTAATAAGACCGTAACTGGAACTGTTATATATAACACGCAGAATTAGATGGGTTCATTTGATGGGAACTTACTTTTTCTAAGCTGAATCTAACATCATCTTCTGATGCTAATATTTTGTAACAGTGTTCACAATAGCCACTGCTTTGATCATGCAGAACAAACGCTGAAGTCATTATCAGAGAGAGGTCATTTAAGAGGGGAAGCAAAATCATGTGTTTTGAAATGGTGTTTCTTGCTCTGACTTATATAAAGGACACTGATATTTATTTTCTTACTTTAAATAATTCGTGTCAGCTATGCTGTAACATCTCGTATTTCCAAAGAAGACACAAATCGCTCCTTATAAGACAGACAAAATGTGGGGTTTTATAGAACGTATTCAGCTACCAGAAAAAAAGGAAAAGTTGAATGAAAATGACATTAAAGAGAGGAATAATTCTTATGATAGGGAAAAGTGTAATTGAACGTTTCAGACATGGACAATAGATAGGGAATGACTGAATTATGATGAAGAAAAGAACGTTATGCGATATTACTGGTGTGTAAAATTAGCAAAAAACAAACACAGAAAACATCCAGTTTTGTTGCAGGTTGTTCGAACTTTAAAACTGAATCAGTAAACGCGCATGAAAGCTTAGGTAACACATAAATAACTGAAAAGCAGCTATGCAGATACCACCAGACGAATTGACCGCGGTAAGAACTTGGGAAGATTTAATGAAATGTGTTAAAACATAGGTGCTTGATGCAAGCTTGATGTTGAGAAAAAACAAACACCCAATAATCTGAAGGAAAGCAATCGTAAAGATTGACAAAAATATATCAGATTACCCCAATGACCCATTCTGACATAGGACACTGTCTATCATACTATATAAGAGACAAGGTCAGTAACTTCCAAATACTTCGTTTTACTCATGACTCTCGATTTCCTTCTGCTATTTTGGTCATTGAAGGCATATGGCCATAATCTATAGCTTATTTTACTCCTGAGATATTTTTCTATTCATCAAGATATAATTGACTTTTCTGTGTTGCACCAACTGAAGTTAAATGTTTCGAAATGTGCGAATTTCGCCTGCCGGGACAATGTTGCTCTCAGGTGACAACCGGTGAAAGTGGCTGTGGTAAAGAACCAAAGACCCTTCAATGATTTTGCATAGATGTGTTAGCTGGATGAGATGAAAGGAGTTGATGTTGGAGACACTTACAGGCTTAATAAACAGGTTGTTACATTTACTCACTACATCACTGGAAGAGAAAGGCAGAAACTGCTGATGTAGTTCAATTGAAATGGGACATATTAAAGAGTTTAGTCTACAGCAAGTAGGTGTATATTCAAATATCTATATTAAAAAATACAGGAAATATTATCGACGCCAGATTTGTTAAAATTCTTTATATAGCATACCGTATTTTCGGGGGTAAAAGTCACTACTTTTTTTTGTTTTTTTTTAAAAAATGATGTGTGCAAATTATATGCAGGAGCGACTTATACGATAAATTTTTTTAACGACTGTGACTGATGTGCAGTGATGCTGTGCGATATGCATCTGCCGGTTTACCGGCAAGCCAATTGCTGGAAACTTACATATGGTACACTTAAGTATTAGACTATAAGATTATCAAATTAAATAATCAAAAAATATTTAGTTATATATGTGTTAAAGTTTGATGTTATTAATTAATAAAAAAAATATTGAAAAAATGATTGCCATTGTATTTCCTTTATTATTCGGCATGTACATCTTAGAATCTTTCAGTCTCTAAATTCATTCATAAATTTCAGCACATTTTCCCACCCAAGCTGCTAGTCAAAGTCCTTTGAACTTGCTGCCCAGCTATTACGTCATGTTCTTTTGATGTACTCAAATAAATACAGCATGCAGAACTGGGATTATTTTGTTATTTTAAACAACGAAATATGTCACTGTAAAGCGTTTAAGAGACCTCTAGTAGCGCTTAATAATTTTTTTCAATAGTAGTTCATAAAAACACACAATCATTTTTTCGGTTGGTTTTGCAATGGCTTGTTATAAAAAAAAAACCATAGCATGAATATTTCCTCTGATGATTGCTCTACTCTTTATAATGTTCCATACAAATGATATTCCAACAAATGATCCATCACCAGCAGTACATTTGTGGAATGTTTCAGGGAGATAGGTAAGGAGACCTGAACAAACCCTATATGTACCCAGAGTGCAGGTAAATGATGAGAAAGGACACCTAGATCCTTTTCTGGAATTGGATCCAGATATTCTTGAGAAACAAGAAATGTGACTTGACTGATTGATGATTTGAAGCAGGATTTGTTTTATAATTCTGTAATTCTGTGTTTCATATGATAATGCTATTTATGAATAATATTGTTGTTAATCTCAATACAAGTATGTGATATTGTTTTTGGACAGGACTAGTAAAGATTTGGCAGGACTAGTAAATTTCTCAGCATACTATTCCTTCTGGCTACAAAGAAATTTGTGTTAAATTCGAGCCCTGGTATATATATTGTAATGATAACAATAAACCAAAAACATCAATCATTATATTTTCTCTACTGCTCCGGTGGCCTAGTGGCTTGAGTGTCCACCTTGGATATGGGAGGTCATGGGTTTGAGCCCTAGTCGAGTCATACCAATGAAATACAAAAATTGTACTAACAGCCGCCTCGCATGATGCTCAGCATTAGGTGTTTAGTGTTAGGACTGGTCTGCCTGATGTCAGGATAATGTGACTGGGTGGGACATCATTCTACATGCCTGCGGAATGATGCCTCAGTGCTAGACATCACTATAAACTGCCACACTGCAGACAGTAGCAATATGACTGAACATTGCTAAAGCTATGTTAAAAATCATATTCACATCACATAAAATTTCTTGCGTTTCAAAAGAGTTGCCCTTAATAAGTAAGTTGAGCAAAGGGCTTTCTATACACATAATGTACTAAGTACTTCCAGGACTGGGCAAACCAGGCTCAGTTAGATGCACAAAATCGTTTCCAGGAAAAAAAAATTTAAAAGACTTTTTTTTACACTGGTGGGTGGTGGGAAGGGTCAGCAAATAAAAACAGGGATGGTTGGCCGACCAGCAACATATTTCTTTTTTTGGCTTTAAAAAAGATTTGACTGGAATTAAATAAAATAACATTTTTTAAAGTAAATTTTCTTATGCATGAATTCAATATTCTTATGCTGATTTAAAATTGATTTGACTCATTTACCAGATAAAACAAATAGGATATTACTAAATGAAATTGGAAAGCAAGTAGTTTACTGCTTCATAAAATTTGCAGCTTGGTAATTTTACATTTTTAAGAATAATCAGAATTACCTTTATATAAAAATGTCACCGAACCTGAACAATATTTCTATGTCAAATACCGAGTAATTGTCAGAAGTCACCAGCTCATCATTTCACATGATTTAATAGGCAGGGTGATCTGCTTGTTTTATCTTAAAAAAAGTTAATTGATAAGTTTCAAATAGGAAAAAAAAAGTTTGTTTTTTTTTTAATTTGAGCACTAGGTATTCTTGGTACACCAAGCTGAAAAGTTGGACACCTCAGAATTTAGCTTGCTATCAATTTTAAAAAATTTTGTATTTTACAGCTCGAGTTATATAAAAGATATCAGTATGGTCAGATATTAAAGGGAGTTCATGAGAGAAAAGTGATCAGATATTAAAGGGAGTTTATGAGAGAAAAGTGATCAGATATTAAAGGGAGTTCATGAGAGAAAAGTGATCAGATATTAAAGGGAGTTTATGAGAGAAAAGTGATCAGATATTAAAGGGAGTTCATGAGAGAAAAGTGATCTGAGAAATGACTATTGAGCAACTGCAATAGTAGCAGGGGATGGATCACTTATAACATTATTAAAAAAAATGGTTTGAGATCTGCCTTTTGAATATGAGGTATCTATAAATGAAACTTTTAAATCTGAAATCTATAAAGACCTAATTTGTGTAGTATAATAATTAGTGATTGACCAGAAGATTAATGTGATTGGCCAGTGTAAATGCTCTGATAATTATAAGATGCACCTTCTGATACCAAGAATTAGTAAAGTTTGTTAAAGTCATCTGACTGGATTGCAATTTTTTAAAATATGATAAAAAAAAAATTCGCAACAAATTATGTGTTGATTACAAAGGAACAAACAGATTATAGACATGAAGTTATGATTATTTTTGATCTTATGTGCAGAACACAATTGGCTAGCAATTTTATTTATTGTTGTTTGTATTGTTGATGAAGAGAGACTTTTTGCTTGTGCATATTTTTATTGGTTAGGAAGAGAAAGTTTTGAAAGAATAGTTGATAATAATAGATGTGATGCTTACTGTGTAGATGGATATTTTTTCAGTACCAGTTTTTAAAAACTGTGCAATGATTCCATCATGGCAAGTAGATTTTTTTTTTATATAATCAGTGAATTTAAATAAAATTTGAATTTTGAATAGGTTGAATTTCAGACTGGATTTTTATATCACTTTTATAGAAAAAAAATCTCATGAGTTTTTTTGTAAAATCATTTACTGGGATTGTTGCATGCTGTATTAACATTAAAAAAAAAATGTATTCATTAGAATCTTTCTCCATTTCATACTCAGAATGTTTCCAGCTCAACATTTCATATCAGAGCTTAGAAAAAGACCCCTTCCATAATCTATATGATTTGTCCATTGAGTATATCTACAAAAGTATTACCTTATCTAAATTTGCAAAGAAACCTGGACCCATCTGACAAAATGGAGCATTTCTGTTCCAAATTTCTCAAAAGACATTGGTAAACTACTAATAGTCAGTCAACTGCTGGGGCGCCATCTGTAGGTCCCTTTTCAAGCTACAAACTTTGTGTACAAAATTAAGCATGTGACAGTGGATGGAGATTACTATATCTGTTCTCCTTATTTCATTGGTTACATATAATTTACTGAATGAATAATAATAAGCTCACTCATTAAATAGAGGACCCTGGGTGGTTGAGTAGTTTAAGGTGCTTGCCTTTATAGGTCACTGACATCTAATTTCCATCCATGTGGGTTCAAATTTCAGGCTTGACCAGTGTGTATATGTGATAAAGCTTGCCATTAGCTTCCAATGGGTTGGTGATTGTTTTTGTATTTTTTTCCAGTTCTTCCTCTACCAGATATACTCGCTACCATGTATAATAATAATAATAATAATAATAATAATAATAATAATAATAATAATAATAATAATAATAATAATAATAATAATAATAATAATAATAATAATAATAATAATGATGATAATAATAATAATAATAATAATAATAATAATAATAATAATAATAATAATAATAATAATAATATATACTTTATTTAGAGAAGGTAACTCAGTTACAGAACTAATCTATCTTGAGGCCTTCTATTTGTTATGTACAGTATATACAGCATACACAACACAATGTGAAGAATCTGGCTTGACAATAAATAATTAAATGATTTTAAAAGTCAAAATATCAAGCAAGGAACACTTTCACTAGCATTTCTTCTTTTCATAATCAGTGTCTCAAAAGGATGAAGTCTTTAAAAAATTGAATAGTTCAAGTACAGTAAATACTGCCTGCTTTTCTGTAATTTTGCATTATTTTCATAGTTGAATTTTGCAATGCCGGATGATATTTTATATGTTTTTGTTTTCGCAAATGCTTAAGGCCCCTCATGAGTTGAAAAATAGCATTAAATGCAAAACTGTTTTGATTTACATTAATTATGCAGTTGGTTAAAAATTAAACTAAGCTTGAGATTCAAGATATATAAAAACCTAAAAGGAACGGAGATAATTACATAATGTTTTATGAATATAAATGTATTTAAATGAATTGGTAGCCACTGATGCTGTTGATATAGTGTTTTCTGCAACTGTGAAACATTCATGATACTTTTACAGAAATTAATTAGGAAACTTCAAGCTACCATTTTGACTGCCATAAAAAAAGGACCAGTGCCTTTTCAGTTTAATTTCAGTTTTCAACCTTTATTGAAAAACATGGAGATCATTTTTTAGCATTTAGAAAAGAAAATTATTTCAAGGATCCTGAATACTTGCCATTACAGATCCTGATTAATGTACACACTGTACTTTGACCTGAAGGCAAAATTGAAGCCAGATAGTCAGAAATCGGAATTTCTTTTTTTTTTAAAAGAATCATGATAATAGGTTAAATAAGGTTTACTTGCCTTTGTAAGATCAGTTATCTGCCATTCTCTACTGCTGATTACACTGATTTGATCTTTTAACAATAACATTGATTCATTCTTTAATGAATTGTTGAATTACTCGGCAGTTTCATACTGTTTGTCATGGTGTAATTTTGAGTAATAGGGGAATCCATTGTTTATAATTTGATTTGATTGGATTATATTGGGCACAAAAAAAAGCATTATGATTGGTAATCATTCACAATGTGCAGTCTGTATAACTGAAAAATAAAAAAGTTGCTATCAAAAGGAATTAAAAATTTAAAAAAATCACAAAATTCTAATTAGATTGGATGTAACCGTATTGTTATATTTAATGATGTCTGATAATCAGTGGAAGTGTTTCATCTCAACAAGTATTACTTATACATTTATTTTATTCTGTTATTTAAATAATGGAGACTGCAAGTGATTATACATATAAATGATAATATTCACACGGATATAGAAAGAAAATGACTTTTACTCAGCATGCTGCATGTGATAGCTGATAGCAAGTTGTTTATGCCAGGAAGACAAGTCGTTTATGCCAGGAAGACACCAAAAGAGCACCTACATGGAAATGAAACCATTATCTTTTCAGAGTCCATAATTTTCAGTTCAGTAATTTGTAGATTGAATTCATTATTCCTTTACTTACCCATAATTTCTAGTCATTTGTAGTGGTTATTATTGTTGTTGTATTTACTGTCATTTCAAAAGAAATAATTTAATGAAATGCCCAGGATATAATCTACAGTTACACAACTGTACTAAAATAATAGATTGCACTGTTCATGATGTAGATTACTACAAACTAGGTTCCAGTTTTATCATTAGAGATTCAACTGATTATTCATGCCAACTAAAGTTTCAAATAATACTGACATTTGACTGTGTTGTTCTCAGCTTAATGCCATTTTTCAGAACATGGCTGCCAGTATACCTGGTGGAGTAAGAACCCCTATATATAACATGTATTCTGATTTTTCAATCCAGAATGACGTGAAAAACTTTGTTCTTTATGTTGGTGATTTTGCTTCTATTTCATAATGAAACATCAGTTTGTCTGCCATTGTGGATAGTTTACTGATTGTCATTTCTTATGTCTTTAGTTGATTTTCAAAAAACAGTCTTTAATTTTTACTTTCAGTTATTATTTTTTTGTAATTGTTTAAATAAATGTACATGTATTTAGCACCTGATTACATCTAAGAAAAATTTTGGATTTGTTCAGTTGAAAGTTGAGGTCCCATATATATAATTTTTTGGATCAGCATTACATTTCTATGATGTGTCAGAAGTAAAATGCAACTAAATGTACATTAAAACCTGTCTTGCTAGGAGATCACTTACCTTGAGCTTTTAATGCAAAAATTGATTGATTATATAATTGTATGACCTGTAATGAGAGACCAAATATCTTGAGACAATAACTTTGTGGCAGATGGTGTGGTCTTTCAAGAAATGTTTTATTATATACAATCCATCAAAATTAAGTTTGGCACATCAAAGCTCAAACCAGAGCTGGTAATCTTAAAAACTCCAAACTAAATTAATGAAGCAATGATAACTGTATAGTGAGATAGAGGTATGAAGTATTGTGATTTTAGATGAGAAATAAAACCAGGAACCAAGTTTATTTTCCAAAGAAATGTAAGTAAATTGAAAATTTAATGCCATATCCTTTACATCATGATTTGTATCATTGCTACTATCAGATTATCAAGAATCCAGTTACAAAAAAGATGTCATCGGAAGCACCTGAAATGAGAACATTAACATTGCTTGAATTTGGAAGATTATATTTCCATTAACCATGAATAAAAAATTAATAAATGAAGACAAATATATTAATTGTTAGCATGCTAATCCTACTTTTCTACTGCATTTATGAATTTTGCACTGCTTGTAAGTAATGAGTCACAAGTAAGAAAGTTGTCTCGTGTATATTTCCTGTCAAGTTATGAAAGAGAGAGATGAAACAGTTATGTCTCATGTATATTTCCCAGTGAGTCACAGTACAAAAGCTACAAAACTGAGATGAAAAGTTAGGGTTCTCGTGTATCTTTCCTGTCGAGTAAGAAAACAAAAGCTACACAGCATTGTGAGATGAAATGCCTTTATTTATATAAGAGTTTAAATATCATGACTCTCAAGGTTTATAAGCATTGTTTATTTCTTAGGTGGGTCAGGTAAACTGTAATTACTATGCAGCAATTCTATATTTTGCATGGAATGAAAGCAACTTTTGTGTGGGCAGCATTTGTCCTGTAATATTGCCCTGGAAATTTTTTTTGTTCGCCTGTTAAATTCACACTCTTTTATGTTTCAGATGGCTTGACTGGAGACCTGAGACTGTAAAAAATGGGGTCCTGGCCAAAAGAGTCCCCTCTATCACTTGAGCAGATCTGCATTGAATATTGCGTTAACAACCTTTGGTTACTTGTGGAAGAGTATCCATTGATGCAAGGGGTGTACTTCCGCCCAAGTATTGCCTTCCCAAGAGGACTGTCAGATAAGCTTTTGGAATGCATGATTTCAAAGATTCCTTATTTGAAAATTATGGAGCAGAATATTTTCCGGCTGTTCTGTGATAGAAGTTACTGTGTACTTACTTGTTTGAATCTGCGTCACACATCTGTGGATCTAAAACAGTTGAAACACCTGTGCCAACACCCTGTTTCAGAAATTGACATTAGTTACTGTGAGGAAATTAGGAGTAATTATATCTCTGCAATAAACCAGGCTGGTCCTAACTTGAAACTTTTACGTATGGGTGGCAAACTTGAGGGGTATGAAAATCTGACTTTATACGAAGAGCTTGACACAATGTATGACCTTGACAGGGGTGACATTCTAAGAAATAATGACAAAGTTTTGAATTGTCCTAATTTGTTGTCACTCACGATAAAGGATGTAAATTTCATTGAATTTAATCCAGATGAGGATTGTGACAATTATCACGATGATCCTAATGGCATACAAGAAGATGAAAAATTACGAAATTTTTTCAAGTCTTTGTTTCAGCCCATGATAAAATTGACACAGTTAGATCTCAGTGGTTGTCAGTTGAGAAATGACTACTTGGACATTTTAAGTAGTTTACGATGTCTCACATTTTTGTCTTTATCAGATGTTCTGGATGGAAGTGTTAGCGCGCTGAAAAGCATTGCAAAAATAAGAGGTCTTAGGTTAGTATATTGTCAAAAGATAACACAAGTCACATTTTTACAACATGGACAGTCATTGCAGATTACAGTACATTTATATTCTAGTGCTTCACTGGTCTATCTCAAAGCTAATCAAACTTGCATGTATGTTCATGTGCTTCAGTGACAGTGTCTCATAGATAATCAAACTTACATGTCTATTTTAGTGCCTCACTGATAGTGTCACATAGATAATCAAACTTACATGTCTGTTCTAGTGCCTCACTGACAGTGTCTCATAGATAATCAAACTTGCATGTATATTCTAGTGCCTCACTGATAGTGTCACATAGATAATCAAACTTACATGTATATTCTAGTGCCTCACTGATAGTGTCACATAGATAATCAAACTTACATGTATATTCTAGTGCCTCACTGATAGTGTCACATAGATAATCAAACTTACATGTATATTCTAGTGCCTCACTGATAGTGTCACATAGATAATCAAACTTACATGTATATTCTAGTGCCTCACTGATAGTGTCACATAGATAATCAAACGTACATGTATATTCTAGTGCCTCACTGATAGTGTCTCATAGATAATCAAACTTACATATCTATTCTAGTGCCTCACTGATAGTGTCACATAGATAATCAAACTTACATGTCTGTTCTAGTGCCTCACTGATAGTGTCACATAGATAATCAAACTTACATGTATATTCTAGTGCCTCACTGACAGTGTCTCATAGATAATCAAACTTACATGTATATTCTAGTGCCTCACTGATAGTGTCACATAGATAATCAAACTTACATGTATATTCTAGTCAATTATATTCTAGTGCTTCACTGATAGTGTCTTGGCTGATGAAACTTACATGTATGTTCTAGTACCTCACTCATAGTGTCTCATAGTTAATCAAATTTGCATTCCTATTCTAGTGCTTAGCTGATTGTGTCTCATAGGTTACCAAACTTGTGTGCCTGTTTTAGTGCTTCACTGATTGTGTATCATAGCTAATCAAACTTACATGTCTATTCTATGTCTTCAATAATAGTGACTTATAGATAATCAGTCTTGCATGTATTTTCTAATGTTTCACTGTTAATGTTCTGCAAATCAAATTTACATTCTTTAAAGCATCTCTGATTGCCTAACATAGCTAATAAAACTTACATGTATATTCTAATGTTTCAATGAGTATCTCATAGCTAACCAAACTTTCAGGTCTATTCTAATGAGTTGCCTATAGTCTGTCATACCTAATCAAATTTACATGTATATTCTAATGTGTTACTTATAGTGTCGTACCTAATCAAATTTACATGTATGTTCTGTGTTACTTATAGTGTTGTACTTAATCAGTTTACATATATATTCTAATGTGTTACTTATAGTGTCCTACTTAATCAGTTTTACATGTATATTCTAATGTGTTACTTATAGTGCCATACCTAATCAGTTTTACATGTATATTCTAGTGCTTCACTGATAGTGTGTTACCTGTATTGCTAATCAAATTTACATGTATATTTTAGTACTTCACTGATCTATTCCATAAGGACCTGCAACTGTCAAGTGAAAAGTCACATTAAGATAACCTTAGCACAAGGTTGGCGCTAAAATTTCATAAGTATTTGAGAAATTTTGTTGCATAAATGTATTTTCTTGTTTGATTATTTGGTGTAGCTACAAAAAGTGGTACTGCAGAATTTACTGTTCCTGATTTTGCTCCCATTTAGCTTCAGTTTTCACACTTGACTACTTGTATTTTTTGAAATATCATTCTCAGTTGTAAACTTCATAATATTGTTTTTGATACTAATTGTGGGTTTTGTGCAAGTTGTTTTCTGTAGAAATTTAGTGCTTTATGTTATTGATGCAGTCATTATTATTGTTTATATCAGGCAAAAAATATGCAGACAGTAATTTAAACTTTGGTATTGTTACCACCAGATTGAAAGTTTTAATTTCCATATACAAATTTTTATTGCCTTAGTCCGTTGGAATCATTTTTGTCAACTTAATTTGTATTTAATATCTTATTCAGCTGATCAAAAAATCAGATACATGCCATGTCTTTCTTTTTTGTTTGAAACACATTGCACATTGCATTTTGGCCATGCAAAGTTAAATTGATTTTCTAATGGAAATTTAACAGCAGAAGTTTGATTGGTCATCAGAAAGGTTCATTTGATATGATGCCCCCAAATCAAATTCTTTTAGAACTATACGGCATGGATCAGCAATGCTAGATTCTAGAACTGAAAATTTTGGGAAGAAATTTACTCCTTCAATTTGGTAAAGAATTTTGTAAAAGCAGAGGATATTTTGAATGTAGTGCTTGTAATATTTTGTACCTTCACATGAATTTTTTTGCACAATTTTTGAAGATTGGCCAGTATTATAACAAGTGCGCATTCAAGAATAAACCTTGCAGACTGAGATCAGATTTGATAAGGTGGAAAGTCATTTTTCAATGCAAACAGGGTCCAACAAAATTTCAAAATTGGATGGTAAGCTAGTGGTTATTAGGGACAAAAATACAGGCATCTCAGTTTAAATTCAGTAACCCAAAGTAGACAAGAAGTTCATTGAACACCAGTCTATCTTGTTGTCAACATGAACTCCCAAACATTTTTCTTTGTCAGCTTTTTACAATTAGACTTTATTATGTGCTAATTTTTGTTGCCGTTAACTTTACATTGTCAGAATCATTCAGTATTTTATGATACTGTACACCTTCATATTGCACACACTGCATGACACATGCCTGAAGATAGTATGGTGCATTAGGAACTACTTTGTAAACAAATCACATGCATTCATGTAGTAGACACTTCAGTTTTTGGTTAAGTTTAGCTGCTGTTTAATCCATTTGAAAGTATAGATGTATAATTAAAAGGTTACCACATCTGTAAGGGAAAAATAGGAACTAATTTTCTGGGATGGATACTGCACTCCTACAGGTCATAACTCTTTCATATTTTCCCATACAGATGCAGTAACCTATAAATCTTAAGTATGCAACTCCAGATGTGGAATCTTGTTCACTGATATTCTATGCATTGTTCTAATTAACATTACATGGCATTGAATTGATAAATGTAATTTAGCAATCTCCAAATTTGAGCTTGACTTAAATCTTCATTCAGTTGTTTACAGTCAGAATCCAACATTTTTGTAGTCCTTTTGATGTGAGCAAATTTAGGTTAGGTTGGACATAGGCATTTTTTGTCTGATCTGCTGGGGGAAAAATATTAACGTGTTTATTAACACAATTTTGTTAGAACTTGCTGAAATTAGAAGTGACATAAGCATAAAAATGTTTTTAAAATCTGATATAAAAAATACTTTACATTGTAAAGAAAAGAACATAAAACAAAATTTTTTCCAGATATTGGTGGCCTGTTCTTCTGAGTAGGCTTAGTTTTGTGTTGTATGGCATAGCAGCACAGACCAGCTATTTCATGCTAAGGCAGTTGAAGTAGAGATTTGTTCAATGACATACTGTGTCAGCTGATTTGGTCTGAGCCAATGTTAGGACTTGAGATGACATTTCATTTGATTTGGGGTAAAATCTCAGTCCTCATAATGGTTATAAATTTAGGAGTCTGTGCAAATTAAGACATAACTTTGTTGTTGCTGTGTACTAATAGTGTTAAAGCCTGAGTTCTGATAAATCTCCTTTTTTATTCAGATTTGCCATAAATACTCGCATGTAAGTAGGGTCCATTTGTGAACAACATGGACCCTGTTTGGAAAGTGGATTTTGACTAGAGAGAGTGATTGTTTTAAAGACAATTGTCCTGGGCCTTTATCCGAAACAAATTGTTTTGAGTACTTTGACTTAGTTCTTTCATTTAGACAAATTTTGAATGTATTTTGAATGTGTGCTGATATTTGGAAATCTGAGTCAAGATCCTTAAATTGATTGATGTCAGGGATGTCCTTATCACACTTTTCCTTGTCTTAACTGCTAGTTTCACAAATTGGCATTGATTGTCATGGTGCAGACATGGCAAGATGTGTCTTTGCTTTAAGAAACAAATCTTCCGTTTATTTGGCTCTTTTTTTAAGTTTTGAAGTTTCAGGAATGAGTGAAGGTCTGTATGGTACACATAACCATGAAGATGGCATTTCCAGCAGTTGATTGATTGACTGTTGTTTAATAGTACATCAACACATCAAGTGCCAAATCTTGTTGATAAGCACCATGGCTTCAGATCTAGCCTGGTCTGGGCAAGATTTGAACCAACTATCTATACTCTGGTATGTTGTATCATGAGCTACTATGTTTACATTTTTGCATGATTTTGCTTGCTATTTTCAGACATCTGGATATATCTCAAGGAAACGATGACACATTTAATGTACCAGTGCGATATTCTCATCCAGAGGCAGTTTTAGCAGAACTTGTACAGAGTTTGCCACACTTAACTTCACTAGACATATCAGGGACAAACTTGGCAGGAATAAATCATGTGGAACCATCATCTCACCGACTGAAGCCAAAATCTTCAACTTACATAGAGGAGGAACCTGTGTAAGCAAATTTATTTATTTCCTCACTTTTGTCAGCACTGTGCAGTCAGTGAAAAAATAACCTAATTAGGGTTTTGTCTCTCTTCAAAAAATGACTTTGTTTAAGTGTATAACAATGATAACTGTGCAAGATTATTGTATTTTTATGAAGAAATATGAAATGAATAACTATAATTACTGTCTGTAGTATTGCCAGAGACAATTAACCCAAGCAAACACAAGACATATTATCAGTGTTTATAGGATGGTGGGTAAATATTGATTGGAAATAAAACATTAATGTAATTTTTTTCTAGACTTTAATATGATGAAAAAAAGGAATAAAATTCAGTCAGAAAATAAACATAAATAATTTTCTTACCTTAAAAATCTCTGTTTTTAAGTGTTTGGTGTCTATTCTGTTAAAATTGTCACATTTTGATTGTGTTTTGCAAGGAAAGAGGTTTTTGATTCAGTCATATCAATTAAATGATAAACAGTTCTTTATGTTCAGGGTGCCTAATGACAAATTATTATTATCTAGTTTTTAGATTCATTATGCAGATTTATTATTATTTAGTCTTTACTTTCAATGTGCCACTTTATTCATAACAGTTTATGGGATTCAGTGTGCCAATTTCTTTTTAACAGACTTTAGATTCAGCTGTGTCAATTTGATGACCAAATTTTTTAGATTCATTGGTGCCAGTTTAATTATAAGAATTCTTTAGATTCAGTGTGTTATTGATAACATTTCTTTAGGTCAGTGTGCCATTTTTTTATTATCTAGTCTTTAGATTCATTTTGCCATTTTATTATTATCAAGTCTTTAGATCGAGCATGCCAATTTATTATTAACAGTTCATTTGATTCAGTGTGCTGTGCCAATTTGATGACAAAATTCTTTCGATTCATTGTGTCCATTTAATGAGAACAAGAATCTTTAGATTTGGATATATATATGTAATGCTGTTTGGATCCTTGACCAGACACATGCCTTTCCTCATTAAAAGCTTCAGATTAATTCACCAATCAGATAAACAGATTTATTTTGAATTCCTATTCATATTGAGATCTTTTTTGATAAAAAGATGATAAAAAGATGCTTTTCTGCAATGTCCCTGGTATCAGAATGCTTTTTGTCATGTCACTGATATCAATATTCTTTTTATCATGTCCTGGATATCAAGATGCTTTTTGTCATGTATCTGATATCAAGAAACCTACTGGTGTGGCCCTGATATCGAAATGCTTTTTGTCATGTCCTTGATATCAAAATGTTTTCTGCCATGTCTCTCATATCAGGATGTTTTTTGCCATGAATCGGATATCTTTTGACCTGTCCCTGATATCCAGATAGGTACATCTGTGTTCCTGATATCAAGATGCTTTTGCCATGACCCTGACATAAAAATGTTTTTTGTAATGTCCCTGATATAAAAATGTTTTTTGTAATGTCCCTGACATAAAAATGTTTTTTGTAATGTCCCTGATATAAAAATGTTTTTGTCCCTGATATCAAGATGCCTTTTGTCATGTCCCTAATATCAGGATGATATTTGTCATGTTCCTAATATCAAGATACTATTTTCATGTCCCAAATATCAATATATATTTGTCATGTCCCAGATATCAAGATGCTTTTTGTCATGTCCCTAATATCAAGATACTATTTTCATGTCCCAAATATCAATATATATTTGTCATGTCCCTAATATCAAGATGATATTTGTCATGTTCCTAATATCAAGGTACTATTTTCATGTCCCAAATATCAATATATATTTGTCATGTCCCTAATATCAAGTTGTCTTTTTGTCATGTCCTTGATAACAAGATGATTTATGCCATGTCCAGTTAGTACAAAACAAGACAGTCATTTTCAATTGCATTGGTAACATTTTAAGATTTGCATCAAGATTTTCAACAATCCTCTGATCATCAGTTCAACATATTTGTGTAAATTTGTTTTGCAAAACGTTGTTTTGATGAGTTATTTAAATTTTGCATTGGCTGTGTTTGACACGTTTCTCTTATGATTGATATGCAGTTTTGTCTTTCCAACAGGAGTAGAAAATAAAACATAGTAGGTTTCACTTTTGTTGTCCCAGTGGTGCGAACAAAGTTTTGTTGTTTTCTTTGTTTTTTTGTTTCTTTGTTTGAAAGTTATTATACAATATACATCCTGGAGTTGCATTTAGATGAGATAGTCTGTTCCATCGAACATTTTCCATATATTAATATAATTTTTATAATTTAATAGGAATTCCCCAAGTCAGATAATTTGTACACATAAACATTTTTATAATTTTCAGATCCTGTTGTATCCGAGGATTGGAAGGTCGACATTTTGACTTTTTAGGTCTATTGGATTGTACTGGAGATGCTTGCTACAGGCAGGGAATTCCAGCTAAACTGGTAAATTTTCTTCCTTTTATACATTAAACTTTGCAGCATTATTGTCCAATTTACATTAGCAAATGGTTGAATCAGCTGTACAATGTAAAGAATAAACAAGTTATTGAGATAGTAAGTTAGAAAGGTGGATGATTGATTCAGAAGCCTGTAAACCAATTATTGCATGCCTTTCTTGACCAGAATTCTTATTAACATTTGTCTATAATTGATTTTGAAAGGTGTTATGAAAGACAAAAAAGGAAGGCTTTATACTTTTACAAATACGTTTTTGTAAAATTAAACAATCTTTCCCAGTCCAAATACATGTCTGTGGTCCAACAGACAGCTGTTAATTTACATGGTCCATAGTCCTTCAAATACTTCATGCAGATTGATGCTTGGTATAATGTACAATCATGAGTGTAAAATCCTGAGTTCCAAATCTGTGTTAAATTTTGTTTTAAATGGAAAAAAATTCCATTGTAGGTTAATAGTGCAGTCTACATTGAACTTATTTACACATATGTGTGTTGTCAAGCTGATTTCAGCATTAATAATATTGTTTAACACTGCTGCACACATGATGTAACTTCTTTTGTTGTGATAGGCAAGGCAATAATAGTTGTTTTTTCCAAGCAATTAATTTTCATGATGTTGGTTTGAAATTTATGATTTAAATGCATATGTATTTATTATTTGGCTAGTTCCATGCCAGTTTGATCTATAGCTTATAAAGAAAAAAAGGAAAATTTTACAATTTACAGTACATGTATTACATATTTCTGATTGCCCACTTAGTGGAGATGGACATGGTGTAAGGGATTAAGTGTCCACTACATTAGGTGGACATCCATTATGCCTAGTGGACATCGATTATGCCTAGTGGACATCCATTCAGTCTACTCTAGCTTCTTCATGCTGTTTATTTCATAGTTGGTCTTATGCCTGATATTATTGTATTTACCCTTTGAGTTGACACACTAATCACACAGTGAAAACTGACACTGTACACTGAACACACAGTGAAAACTGACTTTATACTGAACAAACAGTGAAAACTGACACTGTACACTGAACACACAGGGAAAACCTGACACTGTACACTGAACACAGTGAAAACCTGACACTGTACACTGAACAAACAGTGAAAACCTGACACTGTACACTGAACACAGTGAAAACCTGACACTGTACACTGAACACACACGGAAAGCCTGACACTGTACACTGAACAGTGAAAACCTGACACTGTACACTGAACAAACAGTGAAAACCTGACACTGTACTCTGAACACAGTGAAAACCTGACACTGTACACTGAACACACAGTGAAAGCCTGACACTGTACACTGAACACAGTGAAAACCTGACACTGTACACTGAACAAACAGTGAAAAGCTGACACTGTACTCTGAACACAGTGAAAAGCTGACACTGTACTCTGAACACAGTGAAAACCTGATACTGTACACTGAACACAGTGAAAACCTGACACTACACTGAACAGTGAAAACCTGACACTGTACACTGAACACAGTGAAAACCTGACACTGTACACTGAACAAACAGTGAAAACCTGACACTGTACACTGAACACAGTGAAAATCTGACACTGTACACTGAACACAGTGAAAATCTGACACTGTACACTGAACACAGTGAAAACCTGACACTGTAATTATGACCACAGATATGGAAATATTTACTTACTGTTCTACACCAGGCAGTAACTTTAGCATTCTTTTGGAATAAATAATGTTTCAAAAATTTTTTGTTATTAATTTTTAGTTTACCTTTAATTTCATACTGTTTTTCTTGGAACAAAAAACTTTTAGCATACAGATTAAAAATTATTTCCATCTTATCACAGACATACAAGACATTCATATGAAAAAGTTACCATTTGCATTCATGCAGATGGTACGATTGGAGACAATGTTTTATCAAGTAAGCAGCTTAATTAACTTTATCAAACACTTAATGGCAAGAGTAAGTTTTAAAATAAAGATGAACTTAAAGATGAATAATTTTGACATATAGCGAATACAAATGAACACTATACTATTTATAGTATACATGTATGATGAAGTACAAGGGACATAATGATATGTATACCATAATTTTTAATAAGCTTATTCATTGAGCATAATTTGGTATCCTTACTGCTGTTCTGTGATGGCTGAGCTAGGTTCATGCTATTTACAAAGTAGATATGACACAAGTCTTGCAAGATCCTTTAGTATAGTTTCAGTTATTCAATATATTGACAGATAACAGGTGAAGCCAGTGAGGCACAAATTCTGTTGTCCATACATCGCTATAGAGACAAGCCGCACCTCCTGACAAGAGGTCTCAACAACCTGTTTCAGTGGTTTCGCAACCCTCCACCCAACATCACTGACCATTGCTGCGCTCTAGAGGTGAGTCTGTCAGTTTATTTTTTTCTAATTTGTTCTGTGTTTTGCATGTTTTCATTTTACGTAGCATTAAAGTAAGAATTATGTTCAGCACTTTCTACAGTATTAAAGTAAGCTGTGAGTTCAGCAATTCATACTTCAGTGATATAAACATGCTTCCTATTGAAAT
The DNA here is from genome assembly GCA_016746295.1 of Potamilus streckersoni. Taxonomy (NCBI): domain Eukaryota; kingdom Metazoa; phylum Mollusca; class Bivalvia; order Unionida; family Unionidae; genus Potamilus; species Potamilus streckersoni. The sequence continues at coordinate 503,567 of JAEAOA010001893.1, forward strand.
TAAACATTTTTACTTTGACCATAATAACATGCACTTATGCATTCACTTTTCATGTGGGATTTATGACTTATGATTTATGAGAGGCCTTTTGAAGAAAAATGTGCTGCAATTAAGTATTATATCAAATATAGAACTGTACAATCACATTAGTTTAGGCAATTAAGTATTAATATAGAACTGTACAATCACATTAGTTTAGGCAAAAAAAGATGTTTCTACTTGGATGACTGCACTTGTTTTTCATTCCTGAACCTAGCAATTTTTAACAAAGGTAAAAGGAATATATTATTTTTTTAAACAATTTTCCAAAACTGATTTACTGATTTTTGCCTATAATTCAGCTAATTGCATTACAGAACAGAATGTGATATCCCTGGATTTTATAGGAGAATGTTTGATAATAGTAGTTGGTGCTTGCAAGATTATGATTGCAGTTTACCCACTGATCTGGGTTTGAATCTATGTAGAATATCAATTAAAGAAAAGAAAAAAGAATTCTAAAATAGATTTGAGCTAGTTTAGCCCAGTTCTTGAAGCATTTTGTATATATATATATATATATATATATATATATATATATATATATATATATATATATATATATATATAGACACACACACACTAATAGTTATGTTGTTGTTGTTGTTCTTGGGCTTAACGCCATTTTTCAGCACACGATAGGCTATTCATGGCAGCCAGTATTAATGGTGGAGGAAGAAACCGGGAAATCACCGGAAAGAACCACCGACCCACAAGAAGCTACTGGCAAGCTTTCTCACATATCCACATTCGCCGAATCCTAGACTCAAACACATGCAGACAGAGGTGAGATGGCAGTGATCCATAATGGACAGCACTTAAGACCACTCGGCCACTTGGGGCCCCCTAATAGTTATAATACATATAGTGTTTAGAAAAAAAACAACACAAAATAAACCCTCCAACATACCTACCTTCATTTTAAAACCAGTGCAGTAGGAAATGCAACATGTTCGCAACATCTCTGTTTACTTTGGAGGGTATACATATATTATAAAGCGATTCAGTGTACATGAATGTTATTCACTCACATGCAATTTTCATGCTAAATTCAATTATGCTTTAAAATGTTGTAATCTCAGATATTTCTTTGTATTAATGTTTTGCCTTTGGTTTGATTTGAATTATAGGGAATACTTCATGGTATGAATCTAAACAAGCATGACAAACATGTACAGATATCTGGAAGGTTAGTGTCACTTTTTTCTGATCAAAACATTTTTATTGTCATTATTTTTGTTACAGTTTATGCACAACAAAATAATTCTGAATTGTATGAGAAATGATTTAATACATGTATTGTAAGAAATATAGGATACATGAGTACATGCATTCATCTCTCTCACTCACTCTCTCCCTTTCTCTCAAACATGCCTCTATTCATTATTGCTAATATTCTACAACTTAAAACTCATAGCTAAAAGATTATCAATATTTAATTTAAATATTTTAAAAATATTTGGCTCTTTCTGTGAGGGCTACTCATGGGCTAGAATCTGAATGTAAAAGACTGATTCCCAATCAGTGCTAAGCTAATCCCAGCATTACAGTGTATTCTGGGCTGATCCCAGCTTAAGTAGACTATGTGCTAGGCTGATCCCAGCATTCAAGTGCATTCTTGGCTGATCCCAGCTTAAGTAGACTATGTGCTAGGCTGATCCCAGCATTCAAGTGCATTCTTGGCTGATCCCAGCTTAAGTAGACTATGTGCTAGGCTGATCCCAGCATTCAAGTGCATTCTTGGCTGATCCCAGCTTAAGTAGACTATGTGCTATGCTGCTAATGTATTCTGGGCTGATCTCATCTTAACTAAATCTATGCTAGGCTGATCTCCACATAAGAGTGTATTCTGGGGGTTGATCCAAGATTTGTGGAATAGAAGCAAATATTCTTATCTTTTTCCTATTTACACCTGCAAAAGAAATGTATTTAATGAGCATGACCTAACATTATTAGTATAGCATATTAGTATCTGATTGGAGATTGTCATTATTTTTGTTACAGAATTTATTTCCATGATATGCTTATGCTTTTTGTAAGCACTTACCCTTTTTTTTACATAATTTTGTCAATTATTTGTTATGATGCATTTTTCTGATAATTTTCTTGGATGAAAAATACTGTTTTATAATTTTTATTATTATTATTATTATTATTATTATTATTATTATTATTATTATTATTATTATTATTATTATTATTATTATTATTATTATTGACCCATTGTTAATAATAGTTCCATGAACAAAAAAGAAAAGATTGTCATTTTTAAATGTAAGAAGCTCTTTCACATTTGAAGCCTAATTAATAAAAAAAATGTACATCCCTTCACCCACCCACATCTTGTTTTAGGGGAAATGTTATATTTCATCATTCCATTGCATGATTTTCATTATCACATATATTTTTTATTTTTAAAGAAAAAAAATAAACAAGGTAATGATTTTTGAGCATTTAGAGTAATTTTTAGGTACCACAAATCTGAGATTTTGTATGATCCACCTGAATAAACACAATGGTTGGGTGAAATTGTGGAATTGAAATGTAAAAACCATGTCATTATGGAAAGAAAGGATATTGGTAAATAGTTTTAAAAGCATATCAAGACATGAAATATTTTATCATGTAGTTGTAGCTGTAGTAAGGAGTAGCACAGTGGCTGACCCAGCCTGGTGTGTGGAAGACTCAAACCCACATCCTTCTCATCAAAAATATGGCACACTAACCACCAAGCATTCCATTAAACATAATAAGTATATTAGACAAAATGCTCAAATTCTCTCTAGCATTTTTCATGATACATTGAAAACCTGTACAGAAAAGCTCAAATTCTCTCCAGCATTTTTTAAAAGTTACATTTAAATCTTATAGACAAAATGCTCAAATCCGTCTGCATTTTTCATGATGTATAATTATTTCTTTCAGTGCATCTCTGTTTTATATTGCCAAAGGTCCTCATAAAGAGAGCATAACATCACAGCAGAAAAAGTGAGAAACTGTTTTGGTATATATTTATAGTATGATGTGAATGAATTATACCAAAAATGTAATAAAATACATATATAAACGAATTGTGATAAAGTGTAATAAAATTTATATTTTTTTGTACAGGTTAATGATATTACATGTAAAATATAATAAAATATATGTATTGTATAGTGTGAATGAACTATGCTAAAATTTGATATATTGTATGTGAATGAATTATCCTAAAATATGCATGTGTGTGTGTGTGTGTGTGTTTATCAAAATGTTTGAAATATTGCAAATGTCTTGAGTTCTGGATTCTTTTGTATCCATGTCCATCTGTGAATGATCGATTTGTGTATTAATGCAAAACAGTATACACACGATTTACTAGACATTATGCAATTGTATGTCTAAGTCTGCCATTATCAGCTGCTTGCATGTTGTAACATTATATTATTAAATGTAGTAATCATTTAGTGTCAATCATTGTGTTCATAGGAGGATGATAGACTGTTTATTGGATGCCATGGAGAGACACAACACAGAGACTACAGTAAGCTCATCATACTTCTGTCAGTCTTCCTCCTTCACACTGTGTTTCTCTTTCTATATTTCTTTGTCAAATGCAATACCAGATCTCATTACATAACCTTTTTTGTTACCTCCAAATCCAGCTCCTGTGGAAAGACAGAAAATCATCTTTCTGTCTGTATGTTATACAGTAAAATCTGTTGAGAGACTGACCCTTCGGCCAACAAAAAGTGATCTATCAAGACAGGTCGTCTCTCATAGGCTTCTATAAAAAGAACAGTTTCCAAGGTCGAGTTTCAGAACAATTTTAAGAAAAAAACCCACAATTACCAATATATATATATATATATATATATATATATATATATATATATATATATATATATATATATATATATATTCTATTCTGTATTAATAGTTCTAAAATATTGTATGCATTCATTTAAATACAAAATTATGTAGCAATAAAGATACACTTCTATCATTAAACATGAAATCACATTTACTTTTGAAGATCACATATATTAGCATAAGAAGTTATTTCTGATTTACTCCTTTTCCATTATAACAACCTAAATTTGTTTTACTGAAATTTCAACTGTTTTTTTGCAAGTGATACGTTTTTTTTTTCACATTTATCTCAGTTACATTATTTTCTCCAGCCTTAAAATGTGTCTCTTTTTAGTTGGAGGTTTTTCCATTGTTATTATGTTTCTAGGTGTTAACATTATTAGTGCTCATTGTAATATTGAACATAAAGATGGTTTTGATTGGGCTTTGAGAAAATATGAAAAATCTATACATATGTGTTGCATATCTAAAAATTAATGCAATAAAAAACCCAATTATCTCATCCAGAAACAGAACCATTTACTCAGAGACAAAAGTCAATGGCTTCCTTCAAAGAACTATAAACAAATTGTGTAACCCAGTCGCTATAACTTGAATAGATGACAGTTTTGTGATTAGGAGGGGGAAGCAACAAATATCAAGTCTTGAACACTATCAGTAATATCCCACAAACAATTCTCTCTTGCTGGTTTAATAGACAATGACCTTATTCACTCTCAATCAATACAGATTAACTCTAAAGACAAACAATATACCAGACCACTACATCAATTTTGGCACTACAATGGCAATTTGTGACATGTACATTACACTGGTTTATGGACTGTAGCATCTATTACTGGTAGCCTTAATCCTTCTTTTTTCTTTTTATGTTTATTTTTTTATCAGAACAAATGTTAATAATCAAGCAGTCATTGTAACAACTGATTACAGATAGGTCATTTGTGTTTGTCTCTGTTCTCGCTATACAGTTATATATAGGGATGCTGGGTCCTACATATGATCTGTGATAGGGCCAGAAAGCAGACTAAGTGTTGGAATAATTAGTCTGGTTCCCTGCTTCATTTAATTCGTATGTTGCTCTCCCATATTTGAATAGCGGAGAACAGTACATGGAGCATACAAAGCAGGGAACCAGACTAAGGAATGATCTACATTTACTTTAGTCTAATTTGCAACAGAAACTATAAAGTACTATAAGCATGTCTATAAAATTTTATATAAGAGTAGCCAGTCTTTTTGGGGCGTTTTGTTGTTTTTTTAATAGAAAGGTATGAGTGGTCATTGCTGGATTGATTAAATAACGGTTGGTGAAGTTTATCCTCATTTTTGCTATGCAGTCATTCATAGCAGTGTCAAAATGCATATTTTGCTAACACATCGCGGTCACTGGTTACATTCAGCAGGTGGTCGCTCATGACAAAGCATTTATATAATAAAATCTATCCATGGATTACGATTGTGGTCGGAAATGACGGGTGGTTGCTCATAGAGGAGATCACTCATAACAGTTTTTATTGTATGAAGAAAAGCAACTCTTATAGGTTAACTCCCCTTTCTTCCCACTAGGTAGCTGCCATTATACCTCTTTAAATCAGTTGTTACTTTTGCTGCCATTCTCTAAATATGTCCTCCAGACAATCCAGCGCATCTGTACTTAAACTTAATCATCCTTGTTTTTTAGTAGAATGTCAGCATGTTGTTTTATATGGCGCATACAACTTTGTATGAAAATCAGATGAATTTATTGACATATATGAAATCGTCATATGTTCCTTTTTATGACAGTTTAAAACTTTGAATGGCAGTTTTCATTTTCATTGGTGTAATGTCCTGGGTACTGTTTTTAGGTACTTGCTCTAATCATAACTTGTGTTTATAATGTGCTTGGCATTTATTTCAAGTTATATTTCTAATTCCTATCTATTTCAAGAGCTTTGTTATAACATTCATTTTTTTTCATGTTTTTCATGGTTATAGTATTTGATTTTTGTCGTCCACCTGTCAATTATAACATTTTTATCACTGGATGTGTATGCCAAGGCAGGTAAACAGTAATGGTCATTTTAATGGCAGAGTTGTGACAAAAAAGGTGCTGGTTTTAAAAGAAATATAACAACCACATATCATTCACAATCGGCAAAAATCAGTGACCTAACAAAGATGCCAGGTAACAAAAATCTGATAAGTACAACTTATTCATAAATCAGAATCACTAGTGGTGTAGTGCAAGTTAAGGTTACAACTTTATGGTCTTAACTGTGTAACAAATAGTTAAGTTTACAACTTTATGGTCTTAACTATGTAACAAATAGTTAAGTTTACAACTTAATGGTCTTAACTGTGTAACAAATAGTTAAGTTTACAACTTTATGGTCTTAACTATGTAACAAATAGTTAAGTTTACAACTTAATGGTCTTAACTGTGTAACAAATGGTTAAGTTTACAACTTTATGGTCTTAACTATGTAACAAATAGTTAAGTTTACAACTTTATGGTCTTAACTATGTAACAAATAGTTAAGTTTACAACTTTATGGTCTTAACTATGTAACAAATAGTTAAGTTTACAACTTTATGGTCTTAACTATGTAACAAATAGTTAAGTTTACAACTTTATGGTCTTAACTATGTTACAAATAGTTAAGTTTACAACTTTATGGTCTTAACTATGTAACAAATAGTTAAGTTTACAACTTTATGGTCTTAACTGCATAACAAATAGTTAAGTTTACAACTTTATGGTCTTAACTATGTAACAAATAGATACATTTACAACTTTATGGTCTTAACTGCGTAACAAATAGTTAAGTTTACAACTTTATGGTCTTAACAGCGTAACAAATAGTTAAGTTTACAACTTTATGGTCTTAACTATGTAACAGAAAGAATATAAAACCAAGAATTTGAGTAACATTCAACAAATAATGTTTTACAAAGTGGAAATTTAAGAGGTACTTGCAGATAATCGTAAATGTTCAATCACAAATCGGGGCTCTGAGTGGCCAAGTGGTCTAAAACGCTCAAATTTACTGATCACTGCCATCTCTGTCTGCTTGGGTTCAAGTCTCAGGCTTGGCTAACGTGGGTACATATGAAAGCTTGCATGTAGCTTCTCATGGTCGGTGGTTCTTCCTCGGGTTTTCCAGTGTTCTTCTTCCACCAGTTATACTGTCCACCATGTGTAGCCTATCTTGTGCTAAAAATGGCATTAAACCCTACAACAACATTACAAATCCAAAAGTATAGAATGTTCTGATGAATTCCAACAGTGTTGAATGTCTTCATGTATGAAGAGTCTTGAATATCTTGATATACTACAATGAACTGTCCAAAATATTTTTGAGTACTCCCAAACTAGTGTTTTCATCCAAAAAGTCAATGTACACTTTGAAATTCAAATGCACAATTTAAATAATTCTTCTCATATTACATCTGAACACAGCTACAAACTATGATTATAGAGTCCCAAAGACTTATGAAACAGGAATGAATAATTGCTTACCAAACTCATTGTCATTTGACCTATGACACAACAGAATATTCTGGAAATATAATAATTTCTAATGAAAAAATTAACTTTTAAACAAGATTTGATCCAGTAGCACTCATTGCAAATAGTTGTTGTTAGGTATAAGTTCACTTTTACCAGCATCACACATTGCTACTCCTCCTTATCGGTAGGTGTCCATTTCGCCCGGTATCACACATTGCTACTCCTCCTTGTTAGTGGTTGTTACTACATCACAATGATGCTGGTCCAAATAACCTCTTTAATGACCATAATGAAAATCCTAAGGTATTGGACCACTAATTATTTCACAGCCAGAGAATGAAGTCTGGTGGTGCGAGAATAAAAAATAGTCTCAACAATATTTATGAAATGCACTCATTCTTATTCACTAGTTAAATGCATTTAGTTTTCTTCCATTATACTTTTCATAAACTTCAATCTACATACTATAGGTTTAAGCCAAATAATTACTTTTATTTGCATATTCCATATTTGATTTCCTATTGACGAAAATAGCATATGGATGTTTGGTGTGAAGCTATGTTTTTGATACAAACCATGGAATTTCCCAGTATAACAGCATGAGACTGGAAAAAAATTACTCAAAACACCTGTCTTTCAAATGGATAACAAAACTTTTTCAAACTCCAGTGAATGGAATGTGTGGTTTGTATACCAGTCAGATGCAGAAATTATTTTATTTTCTAGTATATTAACTTTGGTAGGGTAAAAGATTAACATATTGGTAAATACCGACTTCATAATTCAGGGACCAGTTAGAGTTCACAAGGGAGATCAGGCTGTACTATAAATTATAATATACTGTATTTAGCAGAGTGCAAATTATACTTTGGATCATGCAAATCCATTCTTATTCCCTAAACTGTTAGATGCAGATTTTGTTTTATTCATTGCTTTTATCTAATTGTAGTCTTCCAGATAATATTTCAGCTAGATATACATAGCATTTTTGTTTGCTTTGATCCCCATGCTCACAGGTTATTGTTTTTAGTGATATAAGTGATCTTACAGAGTGGTGTCATCAAATGGCAAACATGTTTAATTGTGTAAGGTACATCTCCAGCATATATTCACATAATGGTCACATGTTCTGAAAGTAGTTTTGTAATCAAGGCTAAAAGTTTGAATAGAGATCAGGTAAGTACATCATAGATCTATTATAGTTATATGATTTTGCTCAACAAAATAATGATTTCCACACATTTGCAAGCTGGATGTTTTGCCATCTCCTTTATTTATGACTAGTGGATTTGTTATTCGTTTTCTGACAGCAGTACAGGCAAGTTAATCATTTAAACCCTGAAACTTGCTTGTGTCAAGAAGGAATTTTTTACAATGGCTTTGCCAGTACTTGATGGATACTTGCCTTTGACCTGTAATATTAGCACAATTATTGTAGCTGTGGAAAAAAGGTACTTATTTAAGGTCCCTTACATCAAAGCAATATAAGACAGAATTTTTGCAGTATTAGAATTTGTTTTAAAGCATTATTGTTTTGGCAAGTAGGGTTCCTCTTTTTTTTGTAATTTACATGTTCCCTTGTCTTTTAGATGATGAGAAACGGATGCCTCACTCTGTGTCATGCTGAAATACCTAAAGATGTGGTAAGTAAATCCTTATTTTTTAAAATCTGACATAAGCATCTTCATAATAAATCATTACATTATGTATCGTATAATAAACTAAGCAAAAAATATATTGAAAAATACCAAGACAGCAATGTTTGGAAGAAGTTGTTTCATATGCTTTGACAGACTCGCACACAAAAACAACTGATAGTGCTTTTAAAAGATGCAGAATGATGTTTATTGGCCCTCAGATATTGATAATGATTTCAAAACACTGGTGAAATCTTGAAATATGTAATTAAAAGCAGTAACGGAAACTTCTTCAGAAACCATTCTACCGATTTAGATTCTTTGACCTTGGTTTTGCAGTTGGCTGTTGGCAGATGTCAACCAGCCACCAATTCAGTGATTTCAAGTCCACTTTAGCCATTTGTATTTCTTTCTCACTTTTTTTCAAGTCAAGATTGCAGGGTCCATTTTTCATCAAAGAAATTGGTAGTTTCATTTGGGTTAGTCACCTCACTATTGGTTTTTTGGCTTAGAGATAATAGGTATCTGGAGATATAGCTGTAATTTTTGGTTTCCTTATGAATAATTAATTTTCTGCAAATTCCCAATTTTGATCAATGTCATAGTGGCATTACACTTGAAGAGGGGTATTCCTATTGAATTTGTGACTAGTATATCAAAAATCAAGATGACTTGATATGAATTTGCAAAATCATGTTAATTAAACAATTCAGAGTATTTAAAATGAAGTTTTTTTTTTAGGTGGGGGCATTATACTGAATTCAGTATTTAGTCCATTCATCTCACTCTTGTTAACTTAGTATCAACGTAACCCATTGAAACATGCATGAAGCTTGCTTAGCTGATGTATCATGACTATTAGTAGATGTATTCTTTAGAGATGGACTCTAAGCAGCATTTTATGAGTCTAGTCTGTCCATTTTCTTCACTTAATGTCTTATGAACGATTTTAGATATCTTCATAAGGCATGGTATGCATTTTGATCATGAATTATACACAGTTAAAATTGTTCTCATCAGCACTTTAGATTTTTTGCCATTTTATTACAAATTGTTTACATCAATGACATTCTTCACTGTTTAATTTTCCCTGAACCCTTTGAGATGTCTTCATGAAACATGCTATACTCACTTATCATGACTAAGCAAGATGTCTTGCGAAAGGTCAGACTCTTTTTAATCATTATTTTAAAAGTTGTAATTATTTTTTGTTTAGAACGTTATATGATTCTTATGTATACTCTTGATGTTTCCTATCATCCAAGCCATTTGAAACATATTCATGAAACATGGTCTGCATTTTTCAGTAAGAACGTTTTCCAGTTATTACTTTTAGGGAAGGGAATTAATTAAAGTGCTTGCATACTAACAGACCTAGTTTAAAATTTGTAATAGTTGTGGTTGGTCATAGGATCAGTTAATTTTCTGTTGGTTATTTTGGGATTATGCCCAGTTGAGCAGGTGAAATGAGACATTATATGGAAATATTTTTTCTGCAGTACCATTTAATGAAGCAAACTACTTTCTGTTGAAGTTTGATACCATCTTGCTTATTTGATTGTTCATCAAAATAAATGGCTGTTTTTCTAAAGAACCGATTACATGTGGAGTACGACAGGGATCAATCCAGGGTCCACTTCTCTTTCTTAGTTTCAATAATGATGAAAATAGGCAACAATTATGTGCAGATGACACCACTCTGTCTATTTTCAATCAGCAAATATCAGAGCTAGTGGTTTTTCTTCAGATAGTCTTACTTAGATTCATGGTTTAAGGAAAATTACATAAAAGTAAACACGGACAGGATGAAAGCATTCATGACTACTACCCAAAAAAGAGTGCAAAACTGACAGAATCCTTGGAGTAATGGTTGACAGCAATTTGAAGTGGAATGAACATATGTCATAAAGTCTGTTCATATCAGTGGTTATATAGCAAGATAAGGCCAATTAAATAAACATTGATTAGTGTATTACATGAGCTATATAGAACCATACTGCATTACTCTAATGCTATTTGGGGAAGAACATTTGACAAGAATATTTGCAATTCTGCTTGGAAATGAGAGCTTGCAGACTCATCTTAGGTAATGCTGAAAACATTCCAAATGATATTAAAATTTATCAGTAATTGAAATATTAGTTTTGAGAAAGGCTACACTTATGCAAAAGGTTCAAATGATAAGAACCAATTATATCACAGTGAACTATTTCATGCTAGAAAACAAGGCAACACTCCCAACTGAAGACCAATTTCAGCTAACCACCTTTCCATTCCAAAACCAAATAAAGAATTCTTTAAGAAAAGTTTTCAAAATTTGGGGTCACTAATTTGGAACATAATTTGAAAGGAAATTAGAGAAAATGTAGATGTAGATGCATTTAATTATAATCAGTGAATGAAAAGTGGAACCTGTTTGATTTAACAAATACATTACAACTTGAAGTATAAATTCTCAGTCCTTACAATTTGTTGTCTTACAATCTTTTGTTCTTTATGTACACAATATTCCTAGTTGGAACATGTTTCTTTTAAAGTTTTGTTTAGTTTGTCCATATATACATGTAGCTTACAGTCATTGTTTTTTATTAGTATTATTATTTATTAGTATTCAGGGCTGAGCAAATTTTTTTTAACCACTAGTCCAGGACAAGTGGTTTCAGAAAATTCGCTAGTACCACCTTTCTCTTTTCTAGTCCCACCTTACTCTTCACTAGTCCCACCTTACTTTTCACTGGTCTCAAAATGGTAATCACTTGCCGAGATTTGATGAAATGTGTGCACTTAATCGATTGAAAAAACAAACAAAATAATATACAACATAATTATTTCTTAAAATAATTTTTTTTTTAAAACACTGGTTGTTATACATTTGGCTTTTTCAGGTTCATGTATATATGTTTTAGCTGATGGATTGAAAATATGTCCATGTATATGTCTGCCACCTGCACCAGCACCAAGCCATCAGTTGATAGATGTGTCTGGGTTAAAGTCCTCAAGCTCTGTCCATTTGCAGAAATGTTCATCTGGGTGAATTTCTTACCTGTGCCAGTTTTGGATATTGTTTGCAGTAACTGCAAAACATATTTCCTTCCAAATCAATATATTCAAGTCAGGGATAACAATCAACCCAATGCAGCTGAAAATTTATATGTCTCTTAACAGTTATCATATTTGACATGATTGTTACTTATGTCTTTTTGGAGAAATAGCTACCACACACTCAGTGTCCATCCTACGTTTTATCCCTCCATTCTCAAACAAATTTACCTTTTCTAAATCACCATTATTACTTTCCTTATGAAAATAGTTTAGCAAACTCATTTTATCCAGAGAGTATCTATCAAATTGCTTGATAACTACTTCTAAAGTGATCATAACATATATTTACGTTGGGCTATGGGATTTGCTTAGCCCTGGTATTTTGTTTTTTTGTGGAATTATTGTGTTCAACTATATAAATGTACTCTGTTGTTTTTATATAGGAAGAGGACCACAAGGTGATTAGCTACATGCAAATAATTGTGTCACACTCTATAAATAAACTCTTTTATTATTATTATTGTTGTTGTTGTTGTTGTTATTGAAACATTCAAGTACTACCAGAGTACTGGAAAGAATGAGTTAATCAGTGACAAGAAAGTGCAATGATTGTGTTTCTTTTCATTAACATTTGCATTGACCATTTTCTGCCACATACATTGCCATACTTTCTGTTACATCCATTACAATTGGCTATATTTTCTGTTTCTTTCATTCCCATTGGCAGTTTTCTGTTGCATTCATTGCCACTGGATGTTTTATGCCATAGAAATTGTCATTTACTGTGCACACATCCCTTACATATATTTTATCACCATCTAAAATGTCAGTTATATGTACATTGAATTTTGTAACATTTCTTAATATTCTGAGTGAAGAATTGAAAGTGAAAATCTACTTACCTTAAACCAGTGAAGAAAGCAGAAAATACACTAGCTATGTACATATCTTATTTTGATTTCAGATGTACTGTTATGACCGCTTAGTTAAAGTCCTGGTCAATATGTTAAAGGTGGAAATGAGGCAGGAATATGGAGATGATTTTATTCCTCGTATTGGGATCTTTCTGCTCAACTCGTTGGCCTGTCAAGTGGATGGCAAGCACAAGGAGGCAGTCGGCAACCTGGGAGTTGTTGAGGTTAGTAATTTACAAAGGCAGTGGGAAATCTGGGAATTGTTGAGATTCGTAAATCACATAGAGGCAGTGGGCAACCTGGTAATTATTGTGGTTATGTAAATCACAGTCCGTGGGCAATCTGGGAGTTGTTGAAGTTAGTAAATCACATAGAGGCAGTGGGCAACCTGGGTGTTGTTGAGGTTAGTAAAACATGTTGAGGCAGAGGACAACCAGGGAGTTGAGGTTACTAAATCATAAAGGGCTGTGAACAGTCAAGGTTTTGTTGAGGTTAGTAAATCACATAGGCTATGGACAGTCAGGGTGTTGTTGAGGTTAATCATAAAGGGCTGTGGAATATCAGGGTCTTGAGGTTAGTAAATCACAGAGGCAGTGGACAGTCAGGGTGTTGTTAAGGTTAGTAAATCATAAAAGCCTGTGGAATGTCAGGGTGTTGTTTAGGTTAGTAAATCATAAAGGGCTGTGAACAGTCAGTGTGTTGATGTTAATAAATAACAAAGGTATGTGGACAGTCAAGGTATTATTATAGTTTGTAAATGACAAAGGACTGTGGACAGTCGGGGTGTTGAGGTTATTAAATTACAAAGGGTGTGGACAGTCTGGGAGTTGTTGAGGTTAGTAAATTACAAAGGACAGTCAGGGTGTTGTTGAGTTAGTAAAGCATAAAGAGCCTCAGGACAACCTAAAAGTAGTTGAGATAGGTGGATCATAAAGAGCCATTGAGCAGCAAGGGAGTTTTTGAGGTATCTATTTTGCAGCCTATAGTTAAGAGTTGAAAATATCATCATAGGAATAAATAGTTAAATTAACAGGCTTCTCCATTGGTTGGGAGGACCTGAAAAAACAGTAAAAATGATGGTAATGCTGTTGATAATACAGTTAAACCTGCCTTGACAGTTACTTTTATATAATATAATATTTTTATATAATATACTTTTATCACCTGGTCTCAATGGTCATTCAAATAGTCCCACCCCTGAGCAAATCTCCTATATAAAAGCTGTATACATGACAGTCACCTGCTATCCATGGTCAATTAATGGGTATTTCATAAACTAGATAATGTTTTTTCACTGCTCTAAGTGGTGACTGTTGTGTATTAACAGTAACTGCTCCATATACACAAATGAAACTCTTGCCTCTGGAGGAATAAATTATTTAGACAAAGGCACATCATGTGAATTAATGTGTAAACATTTCTTCTCTTCATTTAGATTAGCATAATGCAGTCACACTTTCAGTGTAACTCTAAGATGTCAAAATATCAAATTTGAAAGTGAGGTTTAACTTATTAGATGTTAGGGTTGAAGCATTTTCTTTGCTAACTGGTGTGAAAAGTAGTCACATTGTTGCAATAGAAACGAGTTTGTGTCAGCATAATGTGTTCAGTTAGATATCTTAATTTTTTTTCCTGTGAACAAGAAACTTTCATACTTGTGGAGAGATATATGAAGCTAAATTTGGTTCATATGTTTTGAACAGTAGCCTTCTTTCATTCCATCTCCCACAGGCTGATTGTCGTTTGATTTCAGGTTTAATCTAGATATCAGTGAAATGTGAATTTTCCAAGTCTAGTTATACAGGCAAGAAGAACAAAAGTCAGCACAGTTATATGTAACATGTCCATAGTAAGAATAGTGTTTTGTTATGGTGTGCTGATGAAACTAAGACCAGTGTTCCTTTATTTAAGAGTCAGTGTAAATTTAATAGCTGGAATAAAATCGAGTAATAATGTTTTTATGTCATTGGGAGAAAAGCATATGCATGTATTTTATGATTGTGTTGAATCGAGCACTAAATATGTTGTTATCATTATCATCTTCATCACAATTTAATGATACATGATGCATGGTATTTGTTTTAAAACCAAGTTTAAACGTCACCTATGTGCAAAGCACCATAAGTATTTGAGGTATATAGATTATATACAAACACAACAAAAATAATAAATGGAATGTTAGGAAGAAAATGGTAAAATATCCTGTGGTTTAATTTTATTAGCTGAAGACTTTCTGCTTCATTTTAGATGATGTGTAAGATAATCAAACACAAGCTGACCTTAGCGGAATGTGATGAAGTTCTAGAGGTTGCATGGAGTACTCTTTGGAATGTTACAGGTAATTATTTCTGTGTACACTTAAAGAGACTTTTGTTTTCCCTTTTGTATCAATTACTGTATGTACTTGCATACAAGTCAGGTCCAAGTGCAATTAATATAGACCTAGATTTAATGCAGCATATTGCACTGTCTGATCAGTGTCCCTGCAGCCGATTATTCAGTAGAGCAAAGAGTGTAGACCCATGTATGTCAGCTCATTATGTAATGGCTGACCAGGGTCTGTATTGTTTTGTAGCTGGAGCTGACATACATATGAGTATATTCTGTAAAAAGAATCCTGATTAATATTAATATGGGAAATGTGATTGTATTAATTGTATTTAAGATATAGGGACATTTTCGTATATGATGTAAATTAACAAGACCTCATCTTTGGTTTATATTTGATTGTGACTTGCAACCTCATGTTTTGTTTATGTTTGATTATGACTTGTAACCTCCTCATTATATTTTGTTTTTCATTTGATGATGACATGTAACATCCTCATTATATTTTGTTTACATTTAATTATGACTTGCAACCTCATTACATTTTGTTTACATTTTGTAGCCTTATATTTAGTTTACATTTGATTGTGACTTGTACCCACTTTATAATATTTTGTTTACATTTGATTATGACTTGCTTCCTCCTCATAATATTTAGTTTACATTTGGTTATGACTTGAGGTTTCCTCATTATGAATTTGGAGAAATTAAAGAACTTCCTTAATATGAAAAAACATATATGTATTTGCTAAGTTAGCTTTATATTGTAATGTTTAGATATTGTAACAAATTATGAGTTGTAATTACTGACATTTTTTAAATGCTCTCAGTTTGATGCAAGTATTTATTCTTCAAATATTTATCCAATTATAATACATTTGGAATCGGGGATCTCAGAAATGCTTAATTAAGTGTATTTGGATACAAACGTTTGAGTTGGGACACATAAAATTGTAGACACAGGAGTCCTCCATTCGCACAATTCTTTTGCAAAGACGAACGTTTTGTAGCAGAATAAATATGTTCTAATCATTATGAAAACTATAGCAATGCTTTTATTTAATTTGTTGCTGACGTCTTTGGTCTAAGGTCACCGGCTTGCTTTGATAAAGGTGCATATGTCATTAAAGCCGCCACTAAAGACTCTCTTTGAACAACCAAACAAATACCTGTTTGTTATTGCTGCGGCAACATCAAATAATTGTAGAACATTAAGACAATTTTTTAAAAAAATTCATCGGTATATATTGGTGCTTCAGAGGTAATCAGTTTTCATTGAAGTTGCAGCAAAACTATATTTTCTGGGGAAGGGGTATTTTTTAAAGATTGCCATCGTGTGGTTGACTGTAGTCATTTCACATTTCCGCCCTCAGAGGTGGTCAATTGTAGCTATAATCAGTTGTATGGCTATTTTGATTATATTACAGCATACAGTATCAAGGCCAGATATCAGCATAAGTGGATTAGGATATAACAGTGCACTGTTAGGGTGGTTTATCAATATGAAATAAGGATTTGTTTATTAAAGAATTGATTCCAGTGCATTTTTATATCCAAGTTTACAGCTTCCTGTCATGGTGTCTTTGAATTTTTCCACTCCAAACCCAAGATTGTATATACCTTTTTTATTAGCCAAAAATTTCAACAAAAATATCGCCAGATGGTATAGTTTGTCACCAATATGTAAAACAAAATTGCAATTTGCAACATTGGCGAAGCCCAGTGCGATCACTGTTATTGATTTCATTTCCGGTTGGTGCGGTATAAATATTGCCTGTGAACTCGGAATCAAGAGACCTGGACAAAATGCCATTTGCAAAATTAGACAAATATTTTGGGTTAAATGGAAAAATGATGAGGATTTCAATGAGATTCAGATCTGTTCTAAAGTTGCTAGAACTGATAGTATGGATGCGACAATAGCCAAGTGTATGAAAGTGTGATGTCTGGCTTAGTGGGGACTGCAACTTTTGCTAGTGGGACTGCAACTTTTGCTGGTGGGACTTCTATTTTTACCAAACTAGGAGTCTTAGACTCTTAATTTTAAAATCCTAGTGAGACCTCTGGGAATGTTGTACTACTTAACTAATCTAGGCTTTGGGGCCCCGAGTGGCCGAGTGGTCTAAAGCGCTGTCCGTTACGGATCACTGCCATCTCACCTCTGTTTGCGTGTGTTCGAGTCTAGGATTCGGCTAATGTAGATATGTGAGAAAGCTTGCCAGTAGCTTCTCGTGGGTCGGTGGTTCTTTCCGGTGATTTCCCGATTTCTTCCTCCACCATTAATACTGGCCGCCATGAATAGCCTATCGTGTGCTGAAAAATGGCGTTAAGCCCAACAACAAACAAACAAACAAACTAATCTAGGCTTTCCAGGCGAAAGAAAGACACCACATTTTTGCCTTATTTTAGCAATAAAATTGCTAAAGTGTCATGTGCCTACCAAGATGGAAGTCCAACAATAGTGGTCTCCCCTTTGATAGAGGGACTGATGCCAAATCACTTTAGTCCCTCATGCCTTGCCACAATGCTTACACAGAGGGACTAATGCCAAGTCACTTTAGTCACTCATGCCTTGACACAATGCTTACATAGAGACTGATACCAAGTCACTTTAGTCACTCATGCCTTGACACAATGCTTACATAGAGGGACTGATGCCAAGTCATTTTAGTCTCTCATGCCTTTACACAATGCTTACAGAGGGACTGATGGCAAATCACTTTAGTCACTTATGCCTTGACATGATGCTTACATAGAGGGACTGATGCCAAATCACTTTAGTCACTCATGCCTTGACACAATGCTTACAAATGTGACCTCACAGATAGCTTCCTTATGGTGCTTTTTCTCATGACTGGAAAGTATACTCCACACATTTTTGACTGAATTTTACAATGTCCTTATTACATACAAATATTTTGTATCCCAATTGCCTATTTGATCATCCCTTGTCAAGTTGTCTTAAGTCTTGTAAAATGGTAAATAATGCTTGAACTTCATCCAAGTATTTGACCTTAATATATTTCAAGTCAGTTTTCCTTTTATCTAGCAATTAGATCATTTCTTTAAGTCTCTGTAGCATTCATCAGATGTCTTGAATTCTGTTTCATTAAGTTTTTTAACTCTCCATCATTCATTATATTTCTCTCAATCTTTCATAATATTTCTTTATTTCTCTTCATTTGTCATTACATTTCTTTATCCCTCCACTTTTCATTGCATTTCTTTGTTTCTTACCAATGTTCATTCCATTTTTTTTAATATACCTATCATTCATGACATTTCATTATTTCTGTGTAGCATTCATTATTCCAAAAAATGGACTCCAATACAGTTTGGAAGAATAGTTGTTTTACAGCAGCATGACAGAAGATTATAAAATTAAAATAATGTTTGTTTTATTTAGATATATTTGTCAACCATTTTCTTATGCCATTGTTACCTGCAATAATATGCTTATTGAGAGTGATATCAGAATCACCGTAGATAAATGTCTGTAATGTTTACAGATGAGACCCCATCAAACTGCCAGAAATTCATAACTGAAGGTGGGATGCAGCATTTTATAGCTTGTGTAGAGGTAAGTTAAAAAATTTAGGTATGTGTTGATACAGTGTTACCTAATTAAGCAGCAATATTCTCTGTTCCATTTTCACCTGAAGCTGCATGCAACACGATTTCCATGCGATAAGAGAGAATTACAGACTTAGATTTTCGCATATGGTTTGTGATTATGGTGTTAAGTAGTTCGTTATTGGTATGCTTATTATCTACTAATGAGACGACTTAAGTGATACTAGATTTATATAGTTTATCAAAGTAGTTTTTTTAAGTGATTATGTATTCCATACAACAGTTCAAAGTTGTTTTGATGGGTTTTTTTTATGGTACTTTTATCACATTAACTATATTATGCTGAGAAAATTGGAGCATAATGCCTTTAACAAAGATACACAGAGGCAGCCAGTTTGGGTACTGAACCAGTGATCCTATGGTTATGAGTCTGAAACACTTGTATAATTTACAGTAGATGATGGATTTTTATCTTGTTTGTTTTGGTAGAAATTTCCAGAAAAAGAGGAACTGCTGAGGAACATGATGGGATTAATGGTAAATCATCTTATTTTACTCCTTACACCTTCTTGACCTACTTGTTCCTGTTATTGTTAGTAGTTCTGCCACCACTGCCACCTGTCACTGCTGTTGTAACACTCTCTACACCACCACCACCAATATTTCTATTAAATACAATCACTACCATCATCTCTATGACAGCTGTTCTTGTTACCCTGACCACATTACCACCAATATTTCTAGTCAGCACTATCACTACCACCATCTCTATGACAGTTGTTGTTGTTGTTACCATGCCCACACCACCACCAGTATCAATATTTCTATTTAATAATGTCAGTACAACTAGTATTTATATTCATTGGGCTTGACATTAGGGTTTTGTTTCAGTAGCTTAGTACCTGATCCTTCCTAAATTTGACAGATTTTGCTAAAATCAAAGACAGGTTAGTTCATTATCATAATCAACATTTTATTTTGCATTAACATCAACCCAAAACAGTGACGGTTGTATTTCACAGAAAAGATGAATTGAAAGTTGTCAATTTATGTTCGTTTTTTGTATCTAATTAATCGACTGATCTTGGTCTAAAAGTTGTAGCTTGTGACCGTATGTTCCTGCAGCATGCCACAGCTTGATGTCAAGTCTTAGATTATAATCCTTGGTATTGTGCAAATTTAGTTGTTGTTGTGGGGCTTAACGCCATTTTTCAGCACATGATAGGCTATACATGGCAGCCAGTATTAATGGTGGAGAAAGAAACCAGGAAATCTTCCGAAAGAACCACCGACCCATGAGAAGCTACTGGGAAGCTTTCTCACATATCCTCATTCACTGAATCTTAAACTTGAGCCCACGCAGACAGCTGAGATGGCACTGATCCATAACGGAGAGCTCTATAGACTACCTGGCCACTTGGGGCCCTGGGCAATTTAGTAACACCATCATTAGTGTGATTTCTTTGACTATTCATTAACAGTTTACACCCATCAATAAATCATAAAAGAAGTACCCTTCATATTTCTCTATTTTTCTGAATAATCAGTGTTGAAAGTACACAACATTGTATCCTTACCTGGATTATAATTTAGCCTATCATATGCATTTTCCCCAGCATGCCTTTCTGGTTCTTTCTTGCTCTATTCTCTTGGAACATATTTATAACTCTGTCTTCTTGCAATTTCAGAAACGTCAGTGGTGACTTCTGTACATTTTTCATGCAATCAATCTAAAATATTTATATATGTGCTTTGCATTATTAGGGAAACATAGCAGAAGTTAAAGAACTTCGAGTCCAACTGATGGATCCCAAGTACATGTCTGTGATATAGTAAGTACATTTTTAACAATCAGCAGTTTATAGTTGGGTGGTTTGTTTCAGGTTTGTGAAATGTTCAAGGATCTCTGTTATTTAGATGTAAAGCTTTCATGAAATGATGCAGATACAGCATTTTCTTAACAGGAATGGTTAATTACAGTAATAAAAATACATGATTTTGCATTGCTTCCAATAAAAATAATTTCAAATATATGCTTCGAAATGTAAATGAGACTAGAGAAAAATGGATAAAATGGTGGATTAAGAGAATCAGTGTTGTGGTTTTCATAGAGACAAAAAAATTCCAGTCAAGGCATTACATTTTTTTTTCTCCCCATGAGGTTTTGTTGAGGAAGGAGACAAAATATGTAACCCTGCAACTGGGATTTCCTTTTCGTGATTGAAACACCTGCATAGATTATTTACTCATCCAGTTTTTTTTTTTACTTTTATATTCAAGAAACCCTGCACTTAAATATAGTAAGCAGATTCAAAACACAGTATTCATGATGCACTCGTGCTCGGTATAAAGGTCATCAGGTTTTGTAATCTTTTATGAAAATCTGATTAATATGATTATGTTAATGAGGGCAGTGGGGTGCCCAGTCGTTTTTAAGTACAAAAGTTCTACACACCATTAATAATATCACATTTAA
This sequence comes from Potamilus streckersoni, assembly GCA_016746295.1. Classification (NCBI taxonomy): domain Eukaryota; kingdom Metazoa; phylum Mollusca; class Bivalvia; order Unionida; family Unionidae; genus Potamilus; species Potamilus streckersoni. The sequence continues at coordinate 524,924 of JAEAOA010001893.1, forward strand.
TTTATGGCTGTCATGTGAAAAAACCAATAAGTAATTAGTGTCTTTTCTAAGGATAGCTTTTAATTTTCATCAGTTCTAATTGGCAAAAGGTCTATGGTAGGCAAAAGTATCATAAAGCATGCAGGTCTGTCTAATGATTCAGAAGTGTGTAATGACTGAGATTTTTAATTCATGATATTATTGGAAAAAAAAATTTTCTGTCCCAGAAATATTGCAAGTATTGCTATTTCTGGTACAGTAATACTTTTACATGGAAATTTTCATGTGGAATATCATGTGGACTGAGGAATGAACCACTCTGATTGGTAAAAACTGGAATTTTCAATTGTTTCTAATATTTGATTCAACTGGGGATGGTTAAAGGTGTTTGATAAAGTTTGAAGAACACAGGTCAGACATAACAGATTTCTGGTTGTTGCTAGTTTTGTGCTTGCTTCTGAGAGAGTTTGCATTTTTGTAAAGCCAATGATGTGTATTGCCTGTGTGTCTGGAATTGTTTTCTGTTATAGTTCATTCCACACAGTAACACAAATTTTATCCTATCTGTAGATCAGTAAATTTTCAGGTCAGTGTCATTAAATCTAGCTAAAAGTACCTAATTTGTTTCAGATGAAGTATTTAAAACTAATTTCTAATTTGATACCTTTAGCTACATAAAATGACACTGACCTGAAAATTTAAAATTTGCCATGCTGTGTATATTTTCTAGCATAATACCAGATAACTTTGTGTGTGTTTGTCTCTCACAAAATGTTTTGCATGGTGTGATATCAAAGGGACTACGTTACTTTTTGAGTTCTTTTTGTTCTGTATCTGTTGTCGTTTTGGTTATATTTTATAATGACTCTATGGACTACATTACTTTTTGAGTTCTTTTTGTTCTGTATCTGTTGTCGTTTTGGTTATATTTTATAATGACTCTATGGACTACGTTACTTTTTGAGTTCTTTTTGTTCTGTATCTGTTGTCGTTTTGGTTATATTTTATAATGACTCTATGGGCTACGTTACTTTTTGAGTTCTTTTTGTTCTGTATCTGTTGTTGTTTTGGTTATATTTTATAATGACTCTATGGACTACATTACTTTTTGAGTTCTTTTTGTTCTGTATCTGTTGTCGTTTTGGTTATATTTTATAATGACTCTATGATGCACAGAAGAAGAAAACAAGGGTTTCTTCTTTTCAAAGATAGTTCATAGTGCATGGATACCATTGCTGAGATGCCTTGACTGATACAGCCAGACTGAGATAAGAAAAATAAGGTTTGCAAAACAGCTAGATTTCTCTGTCGCTTGAGTGAAAAATATAAATCTGACAAATAATCCTGGTGGCACATCTACAAAGCTCATCAATAATTGAATCAAGATTTGTCAGAGCAAAGTGTGCAATACACATTTGCCATTCCATTGCCACTGTCAGATAATTGTAACTCTTGTCCTGTTGGACCTCAGATCTGTCATATCTACAATTGAGTAAAGAACCCAGTCAAAAACTTAAGCAGTCATATGAACACACTGTATGTGTAGTCCGTCATTTGTAGTCAGGATGGACCTTATTTTCAAAACTGCTAGTTGTGAGTGTACTTAATGGATCCTGTCAGAAATTAAAGTATGAACTCATTGTACATGTTCAATCTGGGCCTTGTTTTCAAAACTGCTAGTTGTAAGTGTACTTAATGGATCCTGTCAGAAATTAAAGTGTGAACACATTGTACATGACATGTTCAATCTGGGCCTTGTTTTCAAAACTGCTAGTTGTAAGTGTACTTAACGGATCCTGTCAGAAATTAAAGTGTGAACACATTGTACATGTTCAATCTGGGCCTTGTTTTCAAAACTGCTAGTTGTAAGTGTACTTAATGGATCCTGTCAGAAATTAAAGTATGAACACATTGTACATGTTCAATCTGGGCCTTGTTTTCAAAACTGCAGTGTTAGGGTGTACTTAGTATTTCTGGTTAAAAAAAATAAAACAAATTTTCTGAAAAAAGATAAATGAGTTGAACTGGATAATCTCAGATTTCTATGAGACAATTGAAATGATTCAAAACTATAAAAAAAATACATTTTTGATTAAAATTGGTGAATGGCAGGGAGTGCAGCTAAAAATTGCAGAACTAATTGTTAAATTGCACCGAATGTTAGACAACATTATTACATGATTAATGTGAGAGATAGTTCAGTGAGTATAACCTATGTTCAGTGTTGGCAGCATGTCTTTCTCAAACTGTTGATGATGATTTTGTGTGATAGTGTGTCCTATGAAATTTATTGGATTCCACATTGATGTGTACTTCATATGAAATTTATTGGACCATGGTGGGCACTTCATGTAGGGACCCCACATTGCTGTTTACTTTATTTTAAATTTGTTGGTTCTTACAGTGTTGTGTACCTTATATGAAATTTATTGGATCCCACCTTCGTGTCTACTTCATATGAGATGCTGCCTTTATGTCTACTTCATAGAGAATTTATTGGGTTCTATTTTTCATGTGAACTTGATCAGAAAATTATTGGCTCTTTCTTAGGTTTGTGAATAATGTGTAATTTATTGGATATTTTGTTTTTGTGTAAATAATTTAGTGTGTAATTTATTGGATACAATGTTGGTGTATAAATAATTTTTAATTTATTTCGATACTATGTTGGTGTGTAAATAATGTGTAATTTATACCATGTTGGTGTGTAAGTAATGTGTGATTATTGGATACTATATTGTTCTGTACATCATTTGTAATTTATTGGATACTGTGTTGGTGCATAAATAAAGTGTAATTTATTGTTGGATACTATGTTGGTGTGTAAATAATGTGTAATTTATTGATAAAGTATTGGTGTGTATATCATTTGTAATTTATTGAATGTTGGTGTGTACATCATGTGTATTTTATAGGATACTATGTTGGTGTGTACATGTGTAATTTATTGGATACTGTGTTGGTCTGTACATCATGTGTAATTTATTGGATACTAAGTTGGTACATAAATAATGTGTAATTTAATGGATACTATGTTGGTGTGTACATCATGTTTAATTTAATGGATTGTATATTGGTATTTACATCTTGTGAAATTTGTTCGATTCTATCTTAGTGTTGTGTGAAATTTATTGGATACTAAAAAGGTATTCATCCATCCATCCACCTTTCACACTTTCTAGTAATCACTTCCTTGTGTACTTTGTAAATATAACTTCTTACATTCAAAATCTTTAATAAATTATTCTTTCTCTTAGCAGACATTTTGGCATGATGGGGGACTCCATTTTCTTTTGTCTTACAGTTCATTTCTCAGCTCCACTAAAGATGGCATAGAAGTTAGCTATAATTCAGCTGGTGTCCTGTCTCACATAGCCTCAGATAGTCCAGAAACTTGGACCATCGAATCTCCCACACGTAATGAAGTGCTCAGAGGTATTGTCCAAGCTATTGAAAGGTGGCCTCTGTCAAGCAAACGTAATATCAACTACAGGTAAATTACTTTGGGTGACATTCATTATCAACTTTAGGTAATTACTTTTGGTGACATTCATTATCAACTACAGATAAATTACTTTTGGTGACATTTAGTAAGAATTATGGGTAAAATCTTTTTTTGACATTCTGTATCAACTTCAGGTAAATTATTTTTTATGACATTCAGTTTTCATGGCTTATTTGTTGGTAATATGCACACAGTATTGCTAAGCTGGAATACATATTTTTCCTGTTTATTCTTGTTAAAATTGCACAAAATCTCACATTGAATTTTGCATATTTTTTGTAACCACTCTTCTCCAAAGGAATTGTGTAATTGTTAAATTTACTGCGAAAGAATATAGAATGAAAATATCTGGGTCTATTTTAGAACACAAATTTAGAGAAAAAGTTTCTCCCATAATTTTAAAAAGGGATTTTTTTTAAAAATATGGAGGGGATTTAGCAAAGTAATTCAAAATTAAGCATACAAACATTACCTTTGATTTTTGTACATTTGGTCAATTTCTTGTATGCTTTGTAACTCAGTCATACATCCTATAATAAATCCTGAAATATGACACTTTTGTCTCCTAATGCAGATCATGAAAAATGTTTACCCTCCTCGTTCATTTGGTATGATTTCATGATGTATACTACCGATAAAATTAATTAATCTCTTTTGTTGCAGGTCTTTTGAGCCCATTTTAAAACTTGCCAGATGTTATCATACTCCTGCCGTTCAGCAATGGGCTGTGTGGGCACTCTGCAACCTTACACAAGTCTATCGTATGTATAACAGGCTGTTTTTGAGCACAAGCAAGCAGACATTTTAGTTAGCTGTATGTTTAGATCATGAACAATTTCAACAAGTACAATATCAAAGAAATTTCAGCTACATTACATAAAGTAACATAGAGGTATACCAACACTTTCTCAACTGTGCATGTTGTAATCAACTTCTTACACCCACCACTCTAGCAGAAGTTCATAATATCTGTAGAGGGGCCACATAAATGACACATAGGTATTGTTATTGTGTTTTAAGTTAGTTTGTATGGCTGAAACATTCAGTCTATTGCATCAAAACAGTCTTTTTGAATAATTTTTCTTTATTTTCCCTAAAGAACAGTATTTATTAGTGTAAAAGTCCCATACAAGCCCCCTCTCTCCAATAAATGGTGAGATATTTTAAAAACGCACATTGTATTTTGTCAACATAGCAACCAGTATTATGCTGAAAGGTAGGAACATGAAATTTGGCACAATTATTCCAGGGATGTCACCAGTAAATTTTACAGTTTGAAAATGTATGGAACCAATGAGGCTCATGGAGGGTGTAGGTTAAAATGTTTGCTTATTGTTCTAACACTAAATCATGGAAGTGGCATTACTTTGTCTTTATTTATTTCTTAATTTCATCACAAATGAATAAAATGAAACATTTTCACTGTATATTTCTTTCATTTTTAAATTTAAGTTGACATCATTCCTGCCTTGTAAGACCTCAGATTTCCCCATAATTAAAGTTGTAAGATGTTCAATACTGCCTCAAGGCATATCATGTAAACCATATTTGATTTAAGGTGGCACTCTACAGTTTCAAATTTTACATAAGGTACATGTACAGTTTCCACATGTACAATATTCAGCCCACAGTATATGAAAGTATCATAGAGGTATACCAACATTCTCTCCACTGCATATTGCAAATATAAACTTCACCTTACAGAAGTTCATAATATCTGTAGATCATCCCCTTGGGCATATATCGGTCAGGTGTGCAATTTCTGACCCACATGACCTTTTGTTGGCCATTTGATTTCATCCTTCTGTTTGGCATTTGATCTTCCTTTTGCTGATCTATATTAAGTCACATCATTAATTTGTCTCACTTGCAGACAAAAATGTTGTGCAATGTACTTGCTAGTGTTCACGTTCACTCCAGAAATGGAAAAATTATGGTTAATTAGATACAACATGGTATACAAACATCAAATCAAACACATCATTACTATATTTGCCTACTGTATGCCTTCAGTACCAGGAATTTAATTCATCATATATGAATAACTATTCAATAATTTAATAACTATTGAATCAGAATGAATAACTGTGTGTAGAACTTTATTGTGAGTCAAGCAGGATGGTTTCAGAAATAAATATAGCAGGTGCTTTTGATGAGGTTTTCATCATATTATTCAGAACTGAGTGTTCTCATGTTTTCATCAAGATAATCTAAAATATTAAACATGTCTTTTTGCCAATGAAATTGATTCTTTTATGTTTCTTTGGCAAAGAAGTCTTTCAATAAGCCAGTGTATGGTGCATTCAGTTCGGTCAACAGTCTTAAATAGGTCCATAATGATCTTTTCTCTGTATTTTCCAATGTATCTTTTATATGCCCTATGGGTAGCATAAAGGCAACCATCTTGTCCAAATGATAAAAAAAGGTGATTGGCACATTGAATTGACTTTAAATGAACACTGCATGTATGATTAAAGTATTGTGTCATATTATCATCTCATCAGATTATCACATGAATCATACTTGAGAAACCTCGCCTGGGACAATTTGACAAGTTGGTAAGGAAAGAAAGAATTGCAACAGCAAGATTTTGCTGTCACACAGTTGAAAAATAATATTCTGCAGAGCTTTTGCTTTTACTTTCAGCTGATAAATACTTCCCGATTTTGGAAACAGAGAAGGGAATTGAGCTCCTTAATGTGGTGTTTGCTAACCCATCTACCCTTCCAGCCGTCAGGATGCTGGCCAACAGCATCCTGGACACATACAGGAAGTTTAAGGATGGTACTGAGCAGATTATGGAAGATGTTGTCATGGCATCAGAATCAGAAGACGATGAGCACTTATAATTATATTAATATTATAAAAACCCATTTATTTGCCTCATAGTAATACATGCTGACTAACTTGCTGAAAACAGATCCTGAGATGTTTAATCTTCCCTACCTTCCAATTTGTTTATACACAGTTCAGTTGCGAATATGAATACATGTTAGTAATAGAGAGACCTTTCTTTAAACTCTTTTATTAATATCAAACTGAAATCCGTTTGATTTTTATGTGCCAGCCACATAGTAGACTGCTATTATGTTATGATGTGTCTCTCCACCAAAGTGAGTATGTCTCTCTGTTAACTTTTTTTAGCACAATAATGTGAGTTCATCATGTACATTTGCCAAAATTTTGTTGATGGCAGTGAAAAAGAATCTTATCACATTTGCAGAAGGTCACTTTGACTGAAAGAAGAAAAAAATTATTTCTGTATTATAACTTGTCTACCATCTCGGTCTTTACCAGACTTTGTGGATAGTTTGCATATGGGGTAAGGAAGAGTAGAAGTAGGTCTTGACTGAAAGAAGAATGATGGTTTCTGCACAATAACTTAAGTTCACCATCACCTACATTAATCAAGCTTTGTGGATGCTTGCATTTGAGGTAAGGAAGAACCATTTAAGGTCAAAGACCAGAGTTGCTGACGAAAAAAAAAATATTATCTACATAGAAAGCTAATAAAAATATTTAATTTTTTTAGTCCATAATGATCTTAGGCAAGCTTATTTCAGGATCAGTATGATTTGACAGTAAATCACTTGTGTAAATCCATGTTTGTTTAAATTGATTCACATCAAGTAGATTGCCTTATATGTACAGAAAATGGAAAAGTTCTTTAAGTACTGTATGTAATAAATACAAAATTACTTTTTTGTTCTGGGTTGAATAAAGAACCCGTTTAGCATGGCATTTGAATACATAACAGCCTAACGACTGCATTTTATTTTTTGTGTCTTTCTGCCTTTTTGAACACCATGCTTGCATAGTCTGTGAACATATAGGCTATGACGCCTTTACAAGTTCAACGGTTGGTAAAGAAATCATGCAATTTTTAACTCTAATCATGTCTGTGTGGGAATGTTACTTTTAATGCATAAATCATGTGGATTTTGTGAGTATTATTTCATTGTGATATCCATTCAGTGCAGATATATTATCATGTGGTGTCTAGCCTGAAAGGTACCTAAATTAGATGGCAGTCATAGTCTGGCAGAGAAGGGTGATTTATTTAGGTGGATGTTGATATCTTGCAGAAAAAGATGCCTGATTTAGGTGGATATCATAGTCTTGTGGAGAATGATGTTTGATTTAGGTAGATAGCATGAGGTCTGGAGGAGAAAAGTATCAGGTTGAGGTGGATATCAGTGTCTGCTGGACAAAGATTCCTCACTTAGGTGGATATCAATGACTTAGTTTTGTAACTACTCCCTATATTCACATGGTGTTTCATCTAAACACTCCAAGACTTAGTTTTGTAACTACTCCCTATATTCACATGGTGTTTCATCTAAACACTCCAAGACTTAGTTTTGTAACTACTCCCAATATTCACATGGTGTTTCATCTGAACACTCCAAGACTTAGTTTTGTAACTACTCCCTATTTCACATGGTGTTTCATCTAAACACTCCAAGTCTTAGTTTTGTAACTACTCCCTATATTCACATGGTGTTTCATCTAAACACTCCAAGACTTAGTTTTGTAACTACTCCGTATATTCACATGGTGTTTCATCTAAACACTCCAAGACTTAGTTTTGTAACTACTCCCTATATTCACATGGTGTTTCATCTAAACACTCCAAGACTTAGTTTTGTAACTACTCCCTATATTCACATGGTGTTTCATCTAAACACTCCAAGACTTAGTTTTGTAACTACTCCCAATATTCACATGGTGTTTCATCTGAACACTCCAAGACTTAGTTTTGTAACTACTCCCTATTTCACATGGTGTTTCATCTAAACACTCCAAGTCTTAGTTTTGTAACTACTCTCTATATTCACATGGTGTTTCATCTAAACACTCCAAGACTTAGTTTTGTAACTACTCCGTATATTCACATGGTGTTTCATCTAAACACTCCAAGACTTAGTTTTGTAACTACTCATTATATTCACATGGTGTTTCATCTAAACACTCCAAGACTTAGTTTTGTAACTACTCCCTATATTCACATGGTGTTTCATCTAAACACTCCATGACTTAGTTTTGTAACTACTCCGTATATTCACATGGTTTTTCATCTAAACACTCCAAGACTTAGTTTTGTAACTACTCATTATATTCACATGGTGTTTTATCTAAGCACTCCAAGACTTAGTTTTGTAACTACTCCCAATATTCACATGGTGTTTCATCTAAACACTCCAAGACTTAGTTTTGTAACTACTCCCTATATTCACATGGTGTTTCATCTAAACACACCAAGACTTAGTTTTGTAACTACTCCGTATATTCACATGGTGTTTCATCTAAACACTCCAAGTCTTAGTTTTGTAACTACTCCCTATATTCACATGGTGTTTCATCTAAACACTCCAAGACTTAGTTTTGTAACTACTCCCAATATTCACATGGTGTTTCATCTAAACACTCCAAGACTTAGTTTTGTAACTACTCCCTATATTCACATGGTGTTTCATCTAAACACTCCAAGTCTTAGTTTTGTAACTACTCCCTATATTGACATGGTGTTTCATCTAAACACTCCACATGGTGTCAAGATGGTCCTAACTGAAAATGGTGCTCTTCTTACATCCAATAGGGTCTTTACTGTGACTAATTTAAAGAATCTTCTTGTGCTTACAAATATTCACTGGTTTAAACAAGTAGCAGTTGAAATGAAGAAATGAGATTGTCTTAAATTCTTGGACATTATTATTTTCAGTAAGATCCTATGTTTCTTTCAGGGACACATATCTTTTATCTGTGTTTCACTCTGTTAGTCAGGTGTGCAGTTTGACTCATTTTCACACTACCTGCACTATACTTGCTTGGTCATTTGTTTATGAAGTTGGATATGTTGTCTATTCAGTCAGTCCACCATTTGTAAGCAACTCTTTTCATGAGCACCATATTGTCATTGTTTTGCTTTTGCAGAACTGTGTCATGCTGTTTAATTTATAAAATGTGTTTGTAATATTGTGTGTATAAATTATAAGCTAAATGTAATAAACTAATTGTTTGTAACTTTATTTTTTTTTTAAATTACTTAATCTGCAATGACAGGACTTTTTGGACAATGTAGGACAATTGTATTTTCATTTTTTTTTATAGATATCCATAAGCTATGAACTATGGCTTAGAGTTGTTTGTGATATACCCTCATTTTGATGCACAAATCTATCATGAAAAGTTGGTCATAATTGTCTGGTATTGATGCATGTGTTACAATGTTACAATATGTAATGACATTGCAATGTTTATAGTTGAAAAGAAAATGGAAGTAGAAACTGAACCTCGTATTAAAGCAGTCCTATTTTAGCATAGAATACCCTGACTGTAAAACCCCTCAGTATACCACTTTTAATATTGGTTTGCACATGTATTCCATTAAATTTTTATTCTCATTTATGACTGCTGTAGTAACTTTATTTATTTCTCCTTTAGTTCTTGGCTTATTGACGTTTAATATAATCTGGTTTAATCATTAAATACTAACTTTATTGTGTTTTAAAGCACTGTCTTGATGCAGCGTTGTATACAGTGATTGAAATGATGTCAATTTTTAATTCAGACAATTCAAAACCTGTCCTCTTCCATATCTGCTTATCAGGATTTCAACTGCTAATGCATATTCATACCTCACTCAGTTTGCCATTGTTTTATGCAGGATTTCTACCTCTTATTATGATAGAATTCAGTTTTTAAGACTTGTTTTCGTTCATTATATAAAATTATCAAACAATTTTGTTAAAACAAACTTTGATTATCACAACATTGATTCTCATTGGCATGTATTTGTATGATGAAAATAATAATGCAGCCAGATATGTGGTCTGGATATGTACATACCATGCTTTACAGGGCCTGCAATGAGATGGTCTGGATATGTACATACCATGCTTCACAGGGCCTGCAATGACATGGTCTGGATATGTACATACCATACTTCACAGGGCCTGCAATGACATGGTCTTGATATGTACATACCATACCTTACAGGGCCTGTAATGACATGGTCTGGATATGTACAAACCATTCTTTACAGGGCCTGCAATGAGATGGTCTGGATATGTACATACCATGCTTTACAGGGCCTGCAATGAGATGGTCTGGATATGTACATACCATGCTTCACAGGGCATGGCATAGTCTAGATATGTACATACCATACTTCACAGGGCCTGCAATGACATGGTCTGGATATGTACATACCATACTTTACAGGGCCTGCAATGAGATGGTCTGGATATGTACATACCATGCTTTACAGGGCCTGCAATGAGTTGGTCTGGATATGTACATATCATGCTTCACAGGGCCTGCAAATACATGGTCTGGATATGTACATACCATGCTTCACAGGGCCTGCAATGACATGGTCTGGATATGTACATACCATGCTTTACAGGGCCTGCAATGACATGGTCTGGATATGTTCATGCTATGCTTCACAGGGCCTGCAATGACATGGTCTGGATATGTACATACCATGCTTTACAGGGCCTGCAATGACATGGTCTGGATATATACATACCATGCTTTACAGGGCCTGCAATGAGATGGTCTGGATATGTACATACCATGCTTCACAGGGCCTTCAATGGCATAGTCTAGATATGTACATACCATACTTTACAGGGCCTGCAATGAGATGGTCTGGATATGTACATACCATGCTTCACAGGGTCTGCAATGAGATGGTCTGGATATGTACATACCATGCTTTACAGGGCCTGCAATGACATGGTCTGGATATGTACATACCATGCTTTACAGGGCCTGCAATGACATGGTCTGGATATATACATACCATGCTTCACAGGGCCTGCAAATACATGGTCTGGATATGTACATACCATGCTTCACAGGGCCTGCAATGACATGGTCTGGATATGTACATACCATGCTTTACAGGGCCTGCAATGACATGGTCTGGATATGTTCATGCTATGCTTCACAGGGCCTGCAATGACATGGTCTGGATATGTACATACCATGCTTTACAGGGCCTGCAATGACATGGTCTGGATATATACATACCATGCTTTACAGGGCCTGCAATGAGATGGTCTGGATAAGTACATACCATGTTTCACAGGGCCTTCAATGGCATAGTCTAGATATGTACATACCATACTTTACAGGGCCTGCAATGACATGGTCTGGATATGTACATACCAGAAACTTTAGTGGTTTACAAATTTGAAACAGCATATCTTTAAAAAAAAATGTTACACATCACACATTCTCTTTTCAAACATATTTTCGAAGGGAAAGACTTTTTTGTAAGCATGATAAGTCACTCAAAATGGTGTATAATGTACTTATATGTAGTACAGCCAATCAGCTTTCACATTTACCTTGCAATGCTACATTTGATGTGAAAATCATCAATACTTTTAAGAAAGATCCAATAGAAAAATCTTAATAAACATTCATCTTAAAACAGATGTGGCAATAGATCAATTAATTGGAATTGTTATTTTTTACATCACTGAAAGCCACTTGCATGTTCATTTAAACAGTTATAAGTAGTAACTCAAACTAAGCTGTTTATGTGTAAATGTTACAGCTTTGTCTCCTGTTAATAGTGTTAGAAAGGGAGCTGTGTATTAAATAGTTGAAACAGGTCCTTATGAATAAAAACCTGAAAAGAAAACTAGGTGCTCCAGAAGTAATTGATGGGTGATAAAAATGTGATTGAAGGTAAATTAGAAAAGAAAACCAAGCCTCTTCACACCTGAAGGAGAACAAGGAAGGTTACATTTTTATATCAGTTGGGAAAAATGTTCCAAGAACAGTTGAACTGCATACAATCATAGTATCTTCTTGACATGATGTATATTATGGCATCCTAAAGATATCTGCTTGATATAAACAGTTTAGGGAAGGTACAGTACAGTACAGTATTTATGTGCGACTTACACAATGGGTTCTGAGGTCTAGGTGACTGAAACAAAAGAAACATTTTGGCACAATTTTTTTTCTAGACCCCATATGTTGACAAAATGGAGATGGTCATACACATTAAGAGATTTTCGGATCTGGTGTCAAAGGTTCAGGTCATTTTGGTGCAGGGAGAGGTCATTTTGGAGCAGGGAAAACAATTATGCAGAGTAATTTTTGTTTTAGAATAAGTTCCTTGACAACATTTTGGCATGCACTTAGGAGGGGCCCCCGAGTGGCTGAGTAGTCTAAAGCGATGACCATTATGGATCACTGCCATCTCACCTCTGTCTGCGTGAGTTTAAGTCCAGACTCGGCATATGTGGGTAAGTGATAAAGCCTGCCAGTAACTTCTCTTAGGTCGGTGGTTCTTCCCGGGGTTTTTCAGGGTTCTTGCTCCACCATTAATACTGGCTGCCATGTATAGCCTATCTTGTGCTGAAAAATGGTGTTAAACCCTATAACAACAATAACAATACACTTAGGATAAATATAAACCTATGAATTCTGGGGTGTAAAGGTCAGAGTTCACAATCATTGTAAGTTTTTTATATTGAGAAATGCTCTTTGTACTGGAATCATCAAACTAAACAATTGTGTACATTTCTTGTTTTACTACATTCTCACTATTCTACATTTTACAGGCAAGGTCAAATTTTAGCATTTCACTCATGTCTACAGTTTTTGCATGTTTTGTACATGGTATCCTATCGAGAATCGTGAAACGTGTAGGGAATGAATCTTAATGACTTCTACTCCCTCATTGCAGATGTAGGTCCTTATGGCCCATAATTTATGATTCACAGTCTTGGAATTAATTTTGGTTTGAGGTCCATTTCTCCTGTAAGGCATTGTAATTATCTTAGGAGTATACCATTTGGAATGCTGTATACATGCTTTCTACATTGAATCAGGAAGCTTGTGCAGAAAAGCACAATTACTACATCCTATTTAAAAAAGAAGTCTTTATGACCTATATTTTATGCATTAGTAACATTGCTGGTTTAGTATTTTATGATCATTTATTACGTGATGATGATATTGGACTTTTGAAACTTGATAATTGGATGCATATATGTTAGTACTACACCATTATGGTCAAACAAGGTTACTGTGACCTTTATTTTGCTTTAATAATTTGTGTGTAGCTAATGTCCACATATATGTTTCCAGGCTTTATACATTATATTATTCTCAGTGGACTTTTGTATCAGATATAAAGAACATTGGATTATAAGGAAAAATATACAACACATTAATATCTGCTTATTATGAAGATATTTTACTACCTCTACTTTGATATCATAAAAATTTATGCATGAATTTGAGAGGTTTAAGTGGATGCTAATTCCTTGCTTTGCCTGCCTCAGCTATTCAGTCATAGAGCTTGTTGTATCATAGTTAACAATACTAAGTTTTTGTTTTACATATCTTCAACGTCATCTACTTTATTGCATCATAGTGGACAAAACTGAGGTCATGTGCTTTATTCAGCTAAAACTTTTGGATATTGTGCACTCACATAAAAGTTAAATCCAACTGCAAACTGCATTAACTCTGATCTGCTGTCACATACTGTGCTGGCAGAACTGGGTGTATGTAGCTTGTGAGGAGTGATAAGTAGAACAAATATCATCGACCCTGATTGTCTGGCACATTATGTTGAGGCAGATAAAGGTCTATGTCTGCATTTGGAATTTACTTGTTACCATGGTAGTGTTACTATACATAATAGGTTTGTATTATTATATATCGCTAGGTGTTTCTTTGTTGCCTACCAATGCAATATAAATTTTTTACTAATGTTTTTGATAATAAATTCACCCCTATTGTAATGTCAAATTTAATAGACTCCTTCACCCTCACCACTAAGATGCCTAATTTTAAAGTGGACTAGGTTTTTATGAATATTCAAATTGATAAACGGAGAGAATTTTTCACGTCAGTCCGTATGTAAGCATGTACATATGCATGATACGTGCCATGACTTTTTCTTTCAGTTAAGTTTTATAGGATTTTTTTTATACCCACAGCTCTGATAGCTCATTTTGGAAAAACATCAGATTTGTAACTTATGTATAGTCAGTAGTCCAGAGCAGTACAGGGCATCTGTATTAATGTAACCTAGGGGAAAGCGATGAGGTCCCATTTCTTTGACTTAATGTAGCCAATAATGTGTTCAAACAAACACATCCAAACTGTTCCTAGTAAATTGTGATGGTTTTAAATGTATGTTGTATCATTTTGTTTTTATTTGTCATATATTTTGCAGCCAACACGATTTCTACATATTTGTCAGGTCCCTATTGCTTTGGCAGGCAACCTTTTGTTCAAGAGCTTATTTCTCTCCTTCCATATTTCCTTCATTTTATTATTGTTTTGGATACTTTTTAATTTTGATTAAAATTATACTTTTTAAAAAGTATACTTTTTAATTTTGATCAAAATTATTTTGATAATTTAAAGGCTCCATTCTGATCAATAATAAAATATTGTATTCAGCTATGCCGACAGTAGATCTTACTGATCATAATGATCTTGCTACATCTGACCAAATCATGGTTTTCAAGGGGCCATGAGTGGCAGAATGGTCTAAACGCTCACCGTTATGGATCACTGCCATCTCACCTCTGTCTGCGTGAGTTCCAGTCCAGACTCGGCTAACGTGGGTAAGTGAGAAAGCCTGCCAGTAGCTTCTCATGGGTTAGTGGTTCTTCATGGGGTTTTCCAGGGTTCTTCCTCCACCATTAATACTGGCCGCCATGTATAGCCTATCTTGTGCTGAAAAAATGGCATTAAGCTTTATAACAACAACAACAACAACATGGTTTTCATCTTGGCCATCCTTTGGATAAACCAAGAGGCTGAACCTGGCCTGCTGTTATTTTAGGCTGCCTTCTAACCAATACAAGTAAAAATGTGTATTGATTGGTCAATTTTTAAGGATAGAAAACTGATTCTGTTAGAAGTTACATGATGTAAAATCTGATTTGCAGAATGATAAGTATGATACATAAGATTTAAAATACTGTAGAATCATTGATTTTTATTTGATTTAAGATATCCAAGAAATAAAAACCTGCTTGAAACTTAATTTTACTTTCCATACGTAAATAAGATAAGACTGTCACTTATGTAGATATAATTTTATCTCTATAAATATTTATGATTCAGCAATATACAAAACTTTTTGTATTGGATTTTCGTAGTAGTTGTTGCTTCTGTGTATAAATTTAGATGTATTGATGTAAGAAATTTTGTCACTTTTTCTGAATATGCTGTAGAATTTTAGATATAAATATATTAATTGATGTACCAGATGCATATTAAGATGTAAATTTAATTATGTGTTTACATCTTTATTTGTGCTTTAAAATGCAATAAAGAACTCCTGTAATTTTTGGTCTACTTTTATTTTCATTTGGTCACTGAAGGTCTAAAAGGTGGCTGGCATAGAGCCTTCTTATATTTAGTAAGGCCATGCTTAAACTTGCCTAGCTGTGTAGATGTGTTAGGATTACAATATGGTCCATATACAGCCGTCATAATTGTGAGTCATTCTTTTATCAAATTTGATAACATTGTTCCTTGGGATATTCTTGGCTGGAATCTTATTCATGTTTACTTCCCCAGCTAAAAATTTCACAGGTCATACAGGATTGCACATGCCTGATCATAACATCATAGGGTATGTATTTGTGTGTGATTAACTGTCACATCATAGGGTATGTATTTGTGTGTTCAACTCTTGTATGTCACATCATAGGGTATGTATTTTTTTGTGTGTTATCAACTCTTGTATGTCACATCATAGGGTATGTATTTGTGTGTGATCAACTCTTCTATGTCACATCATAGGGTATGTATTTGTGTGTGATCAACTATTGTATGTGACATAGGGTATGTATTTGTGTGTGATCAACTCTTGTATGTGACATAAGGGTATGTATTTGTGTGCTATCAGCTCTTGTTTATGTCACAATATCATATGGTATGTATTGGTGTGTAATCAACTTCTACAGATTTCATTGTGAGAGCCACAATAGCTCAGTTGACAGAGAACTGAACTGAATTCAAAGTCATGGATCCAGTATCCACCCATGTCATCCCAGGTTGGCTGCCTTGGTGTATCCCCAGTTGAGTCACTTAGCTATATTTCCTTGGTATGAGGTAGCAAATAATGTGTTAAAAAATGCTGTTCTAAGCACCAATTAACAAACAACTAATGTTTTGCCTTGAAAATTGTCTGCATCATTGTAGATAGATGTGCATATAAAACCCATATGGGTACTGAATGAAGTTTGTCAAGAAAAGAAACTCCATTGTTTTTTAGTGCCTTGTCACTAGTGACATTCTGCATATTGAACTCGTCTTAGTCTTAAATGCATTGCCTTGAAACTTACCTAAATATTTGCTCAGTTGATTGAAATGTGCATGATGAATTATGAGAGTCCTACAGGCAAATGATATGTACATAATACATTTGAGAGTTGTAATGGAGATGTGCATGATACATTATGAATCCTACATATGATGGAGATGTGAATAATACATTTGAGTCCTAATGGAGATATGCATAATAAATTTTGAGTCCTACAGGTAATGGCTATGTACAATAATATATCTGAGAGTCTTAATGGAGATGTGAATGATACGAGTCCTACAGGTGATGAATGTTTACATAATATATTTGAGAGTCCTAATGAAGACTTACACAATACATTATGAGTCCTACAGGTAATGGCTATGTACAATAATATATTTGAGAGTCCTAATGGAGATGCGAGTCCTACAGATAATGGATGTGTCAACTGTTTCATACATTTGGCCCTCCCCTTGATAATACATTATTAGTACATTCACTTCAAACATCCAGCCTTTCCATCCTAAAATAATACCATCCAACATCTTTGGTCTTGCTTTAACAGCAAAGGTTCTAAATTCATATTCTTAACAAAATATATGTCAAACGTGAGTGACCTCCCCATGGATTGAGGGATAAGTGTCAATTACCATCAGTTATCAGTTACTATTTTTATTTCATGCCTAGTTGGTATGTTCTTGCAAATACTGCCCACTTTTGGTTTTCACCAATTTTGATCAATACTTCAGTTTTCTCTTTTCATGGAAGTATACTTTATCTGTTTTTTATACTAAATATCTTATTATTATTGCTCGCAAATATTTTTCACACAAATTGTTTAATCATCATATGATAAACTAATTGGTGCCATTGATTTTGACTTTCCAATGATTCAGAGTCCTTGTACTCTACCAGCAATCTGTGCAGAGCCATTATCACTCCAATGATAACAGCTACTGACAGACATGCCTTAGAGTTTGTGTACTCAGCAGGGTGGCTCACACTTCTCATTGCTACAGCTGCTGCTTTTAATCACCAGCTTGCAGAGAGATTCATATACATAATACTAAAAGACACAAGACCTACCTCAGATCAAAACTGCCTTCTCTCAAACTCCTAATGCCGGATAGAGGTCAGGAAATCCTTCTCACCATTGTCTACTGTGAGAGTTGTTTGTGATAAAACACAGATTTCAATCTAATTCCTCAAACATGCATCGTCAGTCTTTGCACAGAAATGACGCCATGCTCCCATCCTTTTCCAACATCAGGTGTAGTGGGAGCAAATCTTAAAATTTAAGGACTATATCTGTGATATTGAATTACCATATTCTACAAAAGTATCAGGTGAAAATTTGTTTTGTATGAAGACATAAATTCTATGGTTTGCTCTTGCTTCACCTTGAATTCCTGGTCAAGAAGGGCAAATCGTAAGTCATCCTGGTCAAGAAGGGCAAATCGTAAGTCATTCCATCCCAAGATTTATTCACTCTGGTATGGAGTTCAAAACCTCCTTGAACTGAGTGAGTTTGCCATGACAATAATTTGTGAAATATCTTTTCATTTGTTTGGGGAGTTGGTCTCTTAGGTTTTCTAACTACAGTTTTCTCCTTTTTGTCTGATTGTTTGTGAAGCCATCCAATTAATCCTTCTGTTCCCTTTAGTGGCCAAAACATGGCCTTATAGATCAAATCATATAAAGTTTGGTCTCCTCTTTTCATGTTGGAGGACATTTCTTGGCTTATGGTGAGTCTCATATTGCAGAATCAACTGCCAGAAATCGCGATCAAGAGATCTTGGCCAAGCAGATCTGAGTCTATGTTTGTTTGATTTCTCATAAACAACTGCATAGACCTAAACCTGATGAGGTATTAAGTGAAGGCAGATCTAGGTATCAAGTGAAGGTAGATCTAGATATTAAGGCAGATATAGGTATTAAGTGAAGGCAGATCTAGGCATTAAGTGAAAGCAGATCTTGGTATTAAGGCAGATCTAGGTATTAAGTGAAGGCAGATCTTGGTATTAAGGCAGATCTAGGTATTAAGTGAAGGCAGATCTAGGTATTAAGGCAGATCTAGGTATTAAGAGAAGGCAGATCTAGGTATTAAGTGAAGGCAGATCTAGGTATTAAGGCAGATCTAGGTATTAAGTGAAGGCAGATCTAGGTATTAAAGCAGATCTAGGTATTAAGGCAGATCTAGGTATTAAGTGAAGGCAGATCTAGGTATTAAGGCAGATCTAGGTATTAAGGCAGATCTAGGTATTAAGTGAAGGCAGATCTTGATATTAAGGCAGATCTAGGTATTAAGTGAAGGCAGATCTAGGTATTAAGGCAGATCTAGGTATTAAGTGAAGGCAGATCTAGGTATTAAGTGAAGGCAGATCTAGGTATTAAGTAAAGGCAGATCTAGGTATTAAGGCAGATCTAGGTATCAAGTGAAGGCAGATCTGGGTATTAAGGCAGATCTAGGTATTAAGTGAAGGCAGATCTTGATATTAAGGCAGATCTAGGTATTAAGTGAAGGCAGATCTAGGTATTAAGGCAGATCTAGGTATTAAGTGAAGGCAGATCTAGGTATTAAGTGAAGGCAGATCTAGGTATTAAGTGAAGGCAGATCTAGGTATTAAGGCAGATCTAGATATTAAGTAAAGGCAGATCTAGGTATTAAGGCAGATCTAGGTATCAAGTGAAGGCAGATCTGGGTATTAAGGCAGATCTAGGTATTAAGTGAAGGCAGATCTTGGTATTAAGGCAGATCTAGATATTAAGTGAAGGCAGATCTAGATATTAAGTGAAGGCAGATCTAGGTATTAAGTAAAGCAGATCTAGGTTTGTGCAGTTTGCTTGACTTATAAAATTAAATATAAATGGTACCTAGTGCTTTATATAAAAAAATCAGCAGAAAGTAAGGAGTGAGTATTGTCGATAGAAATATTCATATGCTGGCGTGTTTTTAAAACTTTTTCAACTGAAAAAGATCCAACTTATTAGGTACACTCTTTATTATGTAAATGTTGCATAATTTCATCTTCAAACTGATAGTCAATATACAAATGTGACACAGTGAACATGAACCACAAGAATCCAACAATATTTTCCAATGAAATCAGTTTTTTTGTAAAGAGATTCTTTACCAATGATTTTGTACTTACAAGTTCAATAAACATGTTATATCATTATATACAAATACTAAAATCATGTATTAATACTTCAAAACAGTACTTGTAAAATGCATAAAGATTTCAAGAACTCTCAACAGGCTTACCCCTTTAAAACATAACCTATATTTTGAAATTTTACTCCATGTGGACATTTTCTATATATATATATATATATATATATATATATATATATATATATATATATATATATATATATATTCATTTAAAAGTTGAGACCAAAAACAAACTGGACAGATAGATCTGCCTTCACATAATGTGCCAGTTTGTTAGAAATAATCGGTAGAAAAAGCAACACAGACCCTGATCTGCCAGTGCATTATACCATAGCAGATCAAGGTCTCTGTTATTTGCAGTGGGACTTAACTTATGAATATATACAGTAAAGCACTATATTACACACATTTTACTTTGTTATATTACACACAATTTGTTAACCATATGTGATTCTTTTGCTAGGTTAAGAAAATCATTTCAAAACTTGATAAAGTATCAAACCTAGGTTAGATTCTGAAGTGCATGTATACCTGTACTGGATTTGGAAGTATATGGAAAGAATATATGTTGTACAACCACTTGAAGATGAAACAGTTAGTGTGGTCATTTAAATGTACATCAACCATATTTATTGGACGGAATGTCTAGAATGAATGTTAACAACAGTGGTGAATAAAATAAACCTACCAAGAATAATTTTTAGGAAAATAACATTTTAGATAAAAAGAGTTACAAAATGGTAAAGAATTTTGTAATTGTAAATCACTTTACATCAGCAGTACACATATCACAGTTCAAAAAAAGGCACTAAAATATGTACTCAATCTATCAACTAACAAATACATCATACATAAACATATATTCTGCTACCAACTTCTCAGGTTTTCTGTATTTATATTAATTTCAAAACCCCCAAATTGTTCACATTCAAATGGGTCCATGACTTTGTTTCATATGCATTAATTATATTAGATATATAAAATATTTCCATGCAGCAAATTTTAACATAAAATATATTTCAAAAGCTGTATGTGTTCTTTACAAAGACTAAAGTTACAAAAACATATCTGTCTATAAAAATTTCTTACAGTGTATATGACATACATTTTTGGATCTTTATCACAAAATTATATAAACATTTTTACGGGATTATGAGGCCACTGGATCCAAATTATGAAATCTATAGCTTGTTGCTTGCTGATAAAGGCATGGCAAGAAGAAAGATAATTTTTCACAAAATGTTAAACTATTTTTTCTTCCCCTTGCCTGATCCCTTAGAACTAGCTTTAGAAGCCTGAGACTCTGGTCTCTTTTTATCCACTTCTTTACCTCCCTTGGCTGAGGTGGGTGGGGCACCACTACTTTGCACCTGGGACGGTCCTTGCACACGTGTCTTGGATGTAGACTGCGATGGACTGTCAGGTTCATGTTTTACATCCTCTCCATCATTGTCTTGCCTTAACTGTTGTTCCATCTCAGCAATTCTCTTCTCAGCTGCTCTGAGTTTTTGCTGAGTCAGCGCCAACTCAGCATCTAATTGGGCAGCCTGTTCCTCATGACTCTGAGCTCTCTGCTCTGTGGCTCTAAAAAAGAAAATAAATCTGAAGATAACAGCAGATGATTTGAGAAAGTTAATGATTCTATTTAGTCTCATAAATTAAGTTTCACATTCAGCAGAGCTTGTAATACAGACACTTGCATCAGTAAATACACCATTCATTACTTAATCCTCTTATAGACTGATATCCCCACTCAATTTTGGACCTGTGTGAACATAAAAATTTGAATTAAAATCACTTACAATAATCCCACAAAATCTTATAAAAATCTGTTCCATGTTTTGTTTAGAGAAACATTAATCAAGTGACGCTTCCCCCAACTGTGTTACAGGTGAATTCTTGCTGGTCATAGAAATCACATATAGGCTTAAGAAGTTCTAAATGGGGCTTAGATAACATAGCAGTTAAACCTTGGACACAAAAGCAGTTAAATCTCACATACTATAGCAGTTAAACATCAGATACCAGTGCAGTTAAACACTGGTTACCATAGCAGTGAAACATTGATACCATAACCGTCAAACATCAGACACAATTACAGTTAAATACTGGTTACCAAAGTAGTGAATAATTTGATACTATAGCTGTTAAACATCAGCTGCCATAGACAATAAACATTAGTTACCATATCAGAAAAAACTGGATACTACAGCAGTTAGACATTGGATACTATAGCTGTTAAACATCAACTGCCAGAGCAGTTAAACAGTTACTGTATCAGAAAACAACTGAATACTACAACAGTTAGACATTAAATTCTAAAGCAGTTAGACATTGGATACTAGAGCAGTTAAACATTAGTTGCCATATCAGAAAAAACTGGATACTACAGCAGTTAGACATTGGATATTATAGCTGTTTTAACATCAACTGCCAGAGCAGTTAAACAGTTACTGTATCAGAAAACAACTGAATACTACAACAGTTAGACATTAAATTCTAAAGCAGTTAGACATTGGATACTATAGCAGTTAAACATTAGTTGCCATATCAGAAAAAAACTGGACACTATAGCAGTTAGACATTGGATACTATAACAGTTAAACATCAGATACCATAGCAGTTAAATAATCTCTGTAGTTTCTGAACTGATCTCAGTGCCAGCAGCTGCAAAAGAAGTAGTTACTTATCCAGTGTCCTAAGATAATCAGCACCACAATACTGCCATATATATTCATTCACATGTTAAGTCAGATCCAAGTACCTTGATCTAACATCACATGATCTCTGGTAGATCAGGGTCACTGTCATTTGTTCTGCTTATGAGTCCAAATAAACTGTAGAGTCCAAGATCTTTTGGTGCATTTTGAAATATCAGAAATGGGTGTTTGCAGTTTACAACTGTATCCAACATGAGTATATACTGTATATATCATAATAATTTTAGTATCATACAATATTTCACAAATACAGTTAATTCATTATATTATCAAGATAAAACTGTAAGGAGTATTGTATATACTTGATTATATCTGCCAAAATATACTGTAGTCAATATAGCTTCCTCATCAAGTTTTCAAAATTGTAATGCTTACAGAAATGTTATGTATACAAAATACCATATTATAAGCAGTCAGAACATAATTCTCACAATATATATGAAATCCAATTTTAAGAACCTACAGTAATTGATCTTGTAGAGCCTTCACTGCAGCAAGGGCCTCAAATGCTTTCTCTGTGTCAGGCGTGTCAGTGGTGGGACTGACTTTATGAAGGGCTACCCCAGGTGGGCCTGGAACTGGGGGTATGACACTCTCAAATGGCTGACTAGGACGCTGCTCAAGTTTATGACGATGTGTGTTCTCATCCCCGCCTATCACCTCAAGCTCCTCCATCAGGTCATCAGTTCCCTCTTTTTCCTCCTGAAGCAAAAATGTTTTAATCATTGAACATATCAACTGGCAGAAAGTTGTATACTGATGAAGCAAATATAGTAAAGTGTCTGACTAAGATGTTTATCAGTATGACCATCCTAGCCGTATTTGGATTAAATACAAACCCTGCAGACCTCATCACTGAGTCACTACAACTGAAGTTTTCTCTCACCTAAGTGTGGTAGAAATCAGTCAACGAACTCCTGTATAACAGGCCTTCTATAAACCTGCCAACCAGTCTAATCACAGTTGATCTGTGGGTAACCTAATAGTATCCAGTTTTCGGTATGTAACATATACACCTAGCTGCTAGACACTGGATAACCTACTGAGTCAGTTTGTCCTATACAATGGCAATATACATCCAGTGGTGTAACTACTGTAGTAGCAAGTACAGCTGTGCTCTGGGGTTTGAACATCTTGAGGCCCAGCCCAAACATAAAAAGTAGAACAGATGAGTGCAGTAAGTTTCAGCTTAATATGTTTTACAGTTGACTATACTAAGACTATATAGCACTAGACTAGTACTTTTAGTAGTAGTTCAGACTTGATTGGATGCAGTTTATGTCATAGGGGGTTTTTCTAGGAGGATTCAGTAAGATAAACAATGTGGTAGCCTTCCGTTACTGCAGTCATACACTCAGGACCCATTTTAAGTATGACCAAGAACTTTTGGATTCTCATTTGCGGATTTGCATTTGTTGACTGTGTTGAGAATGTATTTTTTGTGTTAACAAATGTTTATTTCATTTAGTCTTTCTAGTGTTTTACAAATCAATATGACCTATCCATTGTGTTTAAACTGGTGAACAAGACAAATGACATTATATACATTTGTTTGTGTATGATTTAATATGGTTGTGATGTATGATGTGACATATTTGAATTAGAATAAGACTACGGCCATATCAAGGGTCTTTGAGGCCACCAGAACCTCCAAATATTTCCAACATTATTAAATATGAAATGCTGAGATAAATAAATCAACCTTTACTTATTATTTTATTAATAAACAATTATTGCATATACAAACAGGGCCATTTTAAGACCTTCACAGGCCCTAGGCACTCTTTCTTTTAGACAGGGCCGCCAAGCAGAGAATTCTGTATGCCTTGTATCAGACTTTGGGCAATACAGACTGTATGCCATATAGAATGGGCACTGTATATACGTATAATGGTGGAGTATAGTTAGTATGGGTACTATCACTGTAAATTTCCAAGACACGTCAAACTGGGAGACAGTTTCCAAATCAAAATTCTAAACAAGGTTCCTTTTTCAAAATCAAACATAGTGTAGCAATGTTGAAAATAAAACATTTTTGGGCAAATCCGTTTCTCAACAAAAGAAGGGGACAAATGTTTGAGATTTTAGATGTAGTGGTTCCCATTTTTGAGGCCAACATTTCTAAACCAAAAAGCTTGCATTTATAAACCAGATCTCTTGAAAAGAACACAATGGAAAATACACTTAAATCGGCATTCTTTTTAATGCATATTATTCACCCTAACCCCACCCCAACAGTGACCCAGGAATCATTATGTAAAACACATCCCATATATGATATGTTGAGCTGCATTGTCAGTTAATATAAAGCTTTGTAGTTAGAAAATATATGAAGCATGATTGCAATTAAGTTATTGTATATTTGAACTCTGACCCCCTCTTAAGGATCCCTGGTGATAGAGCAAGTGATGATATCTCTCTTGCAGGCAGTCACCTTAGGGACCATCCAAGTATAAAGTGTTGTGAATTTTAACCCAGTAGTAAAAGCAGAGTTGCAGTAATGGACTGATGGATGGACAGACCATTGAAAAGATGGATGGATGGACAGGAACAATGGAAGGATTGATGGATGGACAGACAAAATGGAAGAATTGATGGAGGAAAGGACAAACACAATAGAAGGATTGATGGATGGATGGGTGAACAGAAACAACTGAAGGATTGAGGGATGGAAGGACAAAAAAGATTGATGGATGGACAGATTCAATGGACTGATGGATTAATGGATAGACACAATAGAAGGATTGATGGATGGATGGACAGACACAACTGAAGGATTGAGGGATGGAAGGACAGAAAAACAGAAGGATTGATGGATGGACAGACACAATTAATGGACAGACACAATGGATGGATTAATGGATCAATGGATGGACAGATACAACTGAAGGATGAGGGATGGAAGGACAAACAAACATAAGGACTGATGGATGAATAGATGTGCAGGCACAATGGAAGGACTGATTGATGGATGGATGGATGGATGGACAGACCAACAGAAGGATTGATGGCTGGATGGATGGAAAGACACAATGGAAGGACTGATGGATGGATGGATGGACAGACCAACAGAAGGATTGATGGCTGGATGGATGGAAAGACACAATGGAAGGACTGATGGATGGATGGATGGATGGATGGATGGATGGATGGATGGATGGATGGACACACCAACAAAAGGACTGATGGCTGGATGGATGGAAAGACAATGAAAGGAATGATGGATGGATGGTTGGACCAACAGAAGGACTTATGGATGGATGGACTGATATAATGGAAGGACTGATGGATGGATGGACTGATATAATGGAAGGACTGATGGACAGATGAATAGACCAACAGAAGGATTGATAGATGGATAAATGGACAGACACAGTGTATGGATGGATGGATGGATGGATGGACCAACAGAAGGACTGACAGATGGATGAATGGACAGATACAATGAAAGAACTGATAGATGGATGGAAAGACACAATGGAAGGACTGATGGATGGATGTATGGATGGTCAGACACAATGGATGGACTAATGGACAGATGAACAGACCAACAGAAGGATTGATGGATGGATGGATGGACAGACACAATGGAAGGACTGATGGATGGATGGATGGACAGACACAATGGAAGGATTGAGGGATACATGGATGGACAGACACAATGGAAGGATTGAGGGATGCATGGATGGACAGACACAATGGAAGGACTAATGGATCGAAAGGCAGACAAACAGAAGGACTGATGTTTGGATGAATGGAAAGACATAAAGTAAGGATAGGTGCATGGATGGCCAGACTATCAGAAGGATTGATCAATAGATGGATGGCCAGACACAATTAAAGAACTGATGGATGGATGGACAGACACAATGGAAAGATCAATGGATGGATGGGTGGATAGACACAATGGAAAGATTGATGGATGGATGGGTGGACAGACGCAATGGAAGGACTGATGGATGGATGGACAGACACAATGGAAGGATTATTTGGATTGATGAACAGACCAACTGAAGGACTGATGGATGAGTAGATGGACAGTCAGTAAGTAGTGATGGATGGATGAATAGACACAATGGAATGGTTGATGGATGGATGGATGGATGGATGGATGGATGGATGGATGGATGGACAAAAAATGGAAGGACTGATGGATGGATGGATGGACAGACACAATGGAAGGATTATTTGGATTGATGAACAGACCAAGTGAAGGACTGATGGAAGAGTAGATGGGCAGACAGTTAGTAGTGATGGATGGATGAATAGACACAATGGAATGACAGACACAATGGCAGGATTGAATGATGGTTAGACAGACCAACAGAAGGATTCAAGGATTGATGGACAGACAGCGGACATAACAAATATCTTCAATTCTTTTTTAAAATTGTACAGACAAAAATATGTTGGCTGGCAAGACAGCCTCTGAGTAAGCATAAAAATACAATATTTTGGTGTCTAGTAAGGTTGTGTTCTCTGAGTATGGATAAAAATACAATATTTTGGTGTCTAGTAAGGTTGTGGTCTCTGTGAATGGATAAATATACAAAATTTTGGTGTCTAGTAAGGTTGTGGTCTCTGAGTATGGATAAATGTACAATATTTTGGTGTCTAGTAAGGTTGTGGTCTCTGAGTATGGATAAATATACAATATTTTGGTGTCTGTCAGGGTGGTCATCTCTGACCAGGTGTAGTTTCTCAAGAGGAGTACCACTGTATTAGTATACAAATTCATTTCCTTTGAAAACAGTGTCTCTTTTGTGGTACTGTCAGCTATGATGGGTTACTCTATTCAAATGGTTTGTAACAGGATTTATTTGGAACATGCAAAGGGTACAAGATATAAAATGGCACCTTCCCACTTCTTTTATTTTGGCAAAAATAAGTAACCCAGGGCTAACAACTTTCAGCCACTAATGTTGTCTACCATTCTATACTAACTGTTTCTTCTTTATGCTTTTTATCCTCATTTTGAGTTGCCTCCCCATCAGCTTTTTCTTGTCCAACTTTTGTTTCCTGAACCTCAACAGCTGGCTTCTCCTCCTGAAATTGGGAAATATTTATTAAAAAAGTATTAAAACATGCACTGTAAATGAAGAATGACATCTTGGCTGCATTAAAAATATATCAAATTGTGATGGCCAAAAACATGCAGGTTTCAAGACAGCCTGTATTGTTTGATAGATTTTAACATGGCTTACCATCTCATTATTAGTGCTGTTTTTAACTTGTTCATTTTCAATGAGATATATATCTTGCCTAAAAATGCAAAATTTATCAGGAAAATGATATTTTTTTATTTCTGTAAAGTGTCATCCCCTCAAACAAATAAATTGGAATATTTAGTAAACAACTAGAAATTATCTGGATAATGCAGTGACAGTGCACTTGTACTACACCTCAGCAGTCCAGGTTTGATCCTCAGTTCAAGAAGAGGATCAGCAGTTGCTCATCTATGATTGGTGGTTTTGTCTTAGTTTTATGTCCATCTTAAGTTGGCACATGGTTAGAACTACCATACATACTTGTTTATATACTGAGTCCAACTTCAGATTATGCAGACCCAGATCTGCCATTATATAATGCACCAGCAAACCTAGGTGTTTTAAGTTTTTGTTAGGATTAATCAGTAGAACAAACATGAGAGACCCAGATCTGCCAGCACATTGTGTAATGACAGATCAGGTTTCTGTTGTTTACAGTTTGAATTAGATTATATATGAGTATATATTGTATGTACAAGCTATCAGAACTTGTTGCAAAAGTGATGCAGAATAAATTTAATTTTAACAAATGGCACCCAACTTACTACAAATCACATGACATGGTGCAAAATGAAGGAAGTTTTGTTGGGAAACCAAAGTTAGGATAATGAACACTTCAGGGGCTATAACTCCTGTAAATGATGTGGGAGACTGTTAGTCCAACTCATTTAAGGTTTCATCAATATGAATGTGCTTAATACATTTGGTTTAAATTCAGCCCTGTGGTAAAATTATGCTGCAGTGCAATCAGGGGACATAACTCTACTAAAAAGATAATGTACAATGCTGAAATCCAACTCTTTCAAGGCCTCATCAATATAGAAGTGCATGCTACATTGGCTTGAAATCCATCAAGAATCAGTAAAGTTGTTCTGCAGAAGCCAAAGTTAAGAGAATGAGAAACATAAGGTACAATTCTTGTAAATTATTTCATGTAATATTAGAAATGAAACTTACTAAAGATTTAATTCAATATAAAGCTACATTTTAAATTTAGATAAAATCCAAAAATCCTTAGCAAAGTTATCTGGGAGAAATTCAGAGGATGGGAACTCATGAGTTATGAATCCCAGTAAATGATGGAATCCATACTCTTACAATATCTTATTAGTGTAAAGTACATGAAGTGTCATGCTTCAATTAATTTAAATCTGACATGTACTGGTAAAGTTGTCATGAAAACCAAAGTCCAGAAGCATGTAAAATCAGGGCACATAACTGATGTAAATGATGTCATGGAAATGAGATTCATTTAAGGTCTCAAGCTAAATTTTGCTGTCAGAAATCAATCAACAAGCCTTGATAAAATTATGTTATTGAAACAACAGTCAGGACAGCAGACAATTAGAGTGAATAACTCCAGTTAATGATGTTGTATGCTGGAGGAAATAAAATTCATGCAAGGTTTCATCAACACAAAGTCACAAATTTCAACAAATATTGGTAATATTATGTTGTGGAAACCAAAGCCAAATTTTTCAGGGGGCATAGCTCATGTAAAAAATGACATGTGTAATGTTAGAAATCAGACTCATTCAAGTCTCAAAAACATAAAGATAGATGTCAAATTTTGTTGGAATTCAACAATCCTGATAACATTAAACTCTGAAAACAAGATTGGAATGATAGACAATTAGGACTATAACTCCTATAAAGGAGGATGGAAATGCAACTTTTTATACATTTTCATCAATTAAAAACTTCATATTAAATCTTGTTAAAATCCAACAAATTCCAGCCAAGTTATCTAGAGGAAACCATATTGTTGACACAAGATTACTATTGCAAGCTAATTACAGAATCCTCCACATCTCACCTTATCAGCTTCCTTAGCAGGTTGTGCCTCCTGTGTGACTGGTTGTTCTAGTTTTTCCATGTCAGTATAGGCTATTGTCCCCGGCCGTCTCATGTCCCTGCGATGAGAAGCACCTTCAACCCCTGCAACGTTGGGAAACAACTTTTCCATTGATTCACCCATCAACTGACAGGTAAGAATCTTGGCTGTATTGATCCAGTCCTCACACTCATGCTAAAAAAAAAGAGATGAAACTTGGTCAGAGAGCCAAGCAGATTGATGATAAAATGTTTGCACACTACACCAAAATGATTGCACTTCAGTGGTACACCAAAATGCTTGCACACTACAGTGGTACACAAAAGTGCTTGCACCCTATAGTTGTACATCAAAATGCTTGCACACTATAATGGTACATCAAATGCTTCCATACTACAGTGGTACACCAAATGCTTGCACACTATAGTGGTACATCAAATATTTGCACACTATAGTGGTACATCAAATACTTGCACACTATAGTGGTACATCAAATGCTTGCACTCTATAGTGGTACATCAAATGCTTGCACACTACAGTGGTACATCAAATGCTTGCATACTACAGTGGTACACTAAATGCTTGCACACTATAGTGGTACATCAAATGCTTCCATACTACAGTTGTACACTGAATGCTTGCACACTATAGTGGTACATCAAATACTTGCACACTACAGTGGTACATCAAATGCTTGCATACTACAGTGGTAAGTCAAATGTGTGCACACTACAGTGGTATATCAAATGCATGCACACTTTAGTGGTACATCAAATGCTTGCATACTATAGTGGTACATCAAATAATTGCAAACTATAGTGGTACATCAAATGCTTGCATACTATAGTGGTACATCAAATGTGTGCACACTACAGTGGCACACCTACATCTTTTCTAGACTCAGTACCAATTAAAGTAGTGAAAGGAAACATCAACAGATGTTCACTTTCAAATATAACACAACAGTTTGATATTTAATTAGGGTATTTTTGTAGCCTAATCAAGTAATTTAATGGTGCTTAATTATTCTGAAAACAATAATGCATTAATTCATGATTAATGTAATAAATACATCTTAAAAATATACTGGCAGCTACAATAAATTGTAGAATTTATTGTCTATATACATGTACTGTTTATTTCTGTTCAATTATGCTGTATCTGAATCACATGTAATAGAAAATACTCCCTTTTCCCATCACATGAAAAGCATGGAATGGTCTGCCATGTATATTGGTATGTTTTAGAAAATACCCCTCTGCCTTGGGATCACATGCACTGGATAACCATGTACCACCTCCCCCTAATAAACATTATACATGTATTTTAATAATCAGCAAAGTCTCAAGATTCAAAACAAACTTAAAAGCTACTTGTTACCTTATTGCAGTGGTCCCCAACCCCCAGGCCACGGAAAGGTACTGGTCCATGGATCAAATGGTACTGGGCCGCTCAAGGTACATTAAATTATTTCCATTTTATTTACTGTTGTGTATTTCTCTTGGGTTTATATTCACTTTATATTCATTTATATTCAATTTTGGTGTAACTGTATTTTATTTTGAAGGCATGTTTAAATACAATTAAATTAAAATTATTAAATCAGAACAATCTAAAATATAAACAATCAATGCCTCCCCCCTTTCTTCAGTGGGCCGCGGTAAAATTATCAAATGTTGACCGGTCCGTGGCGACTAAAAGGTTGGGGACCACTGCCTTATACAATAAAAACCAATCCTGGCAAACCTCTTTTGGGCTATTTCTTTTGGTATGCAAGCTGAATATGACACTGGCATCTCCATTGTAATACTTGTTTTTGTTTCATTCTACAAAGATTGATTTAATTTTTCAAAAGCTCAGATAAAGAATAGTAACATCTTGGATATCCCTTTTCTCATCATTTTCATGCTATAAAGTCACATTTCAATTAGGTCATTCCCTAGGGTTATTAAGTACTCTGAAAGTGGGACAGGCCTAAGATGTAGATGTGTCCATTGGCATCAAGCAAAAATTGAGAGAATGCTGGCATACCTCTAGGTTAATTACATGTACTCTAACTGAAATCTTCACATAAAATTATGTGGTATTAAGGAAACAACATGCTGCCTTAAGCAGACAGCATATTAGAATGGCAGTTCCAATGTGCTCAAGACATGAACTTAAACAACTCCAAAGTACATATATAAATAGGGGGCCCCGAGTGGCCAAGTTGTCTAAAACACTCTCCGTTATGGATTACTGCCATCTCACCTCTGTCTGCATGGGTTCGAGTCTAAGATTTGGCGAATGTGGATATGTGAGAAAGCTTGCCAGTAGCTTTTTGTGGGTCAGTGGTTCTTTCCGGTGATTTCCCGGTTTCTTCCTCCACCATAATACTGGCTGCCATGTATAGCATATCGTGTGCTAAAAAATGGTGTTAAGCCCCAGAACAACATCATATATATATATATATATATATATATATATATATATATATATATATATATATATATATATATATATATATATATATTAAAAGAAGTTATCAGGTAAAAAAAATTTGAATATACCACTGAATTTGTGGAAATGATCTTTTGAAAGAAGCAAGGCCAAGCTGTACAATCTCCAACCAAAATGACAAAATTCAATCTATATTCAAAAAAAAAGGCAAATAAAAGTTATTTGAACAATATATAAGAGGAATAAAATCCTTTACTAATTCTTTTCTTTGAAAATCAAACCCTGTACAAAGTATGAAACTAGAGCAGAACTTAACAACCAACATACAGCTTTAGCTATTAACATTTGCTGTGGCATACAAACCATGTACAATTACTTCACTGTACAAGTGTATCAAAATATATTTCCAAACTGTATTTATTTAGGTCTGACAAATCCTTCAAAAACCTGCAATGAATTACTAATTGTTTAACTATAATTATTCCACAATAATATTTGCCTAAAATATTTATAGCCTAATTAAATAATGGAAGTAGGTTACAGCTTATACAAATCTGCAAATGCTTGATATATAAAACTTTTTTATATTTAAAATGGTATACTTTTAAAAAAAATGATTCATCAAAGGAGTTTATATTTAAATTGCATCATCATCATCATCATCATCATCATCATCATCATCATCATCATCAATCCCTTAACCTAAGAGGTCACTGGGGCAACACAGTCGACAATGCAACCAATTCCCTCCATCTTTCCCTGTTCTCTACTGCTGTTTGGGAATATGCAAATCCCATGTCTGTCCACTCCTTAATGTTGTATTCCCACCTCTTTTTCAGTCTGCCTCTTCTTCTGTACCCTTGCACTGTGTCTTGCAAGATTGTTTCTGTCAGTCTATATGATCTTTAGACATAACCATACCACTTCAGTTTGCAGTTTTTTTAAAGTGGTCAAGAGGTCTTCATAGAATCTGATGGCTCATTGGATACTGTTGTGGAATTCTTCGTTGGTTACATGGTCAATATATGGGATGTCCAAGATCTTGCAGTAGCATCTCATTTTGAAGGTTTGAATCATTCCTTGTAAATCTGATGTGAGCGTCCATGTCTCACAAACATGTAGAAAGATGCAGATGACAATTGAGCGCATCAGTCTTATTTTTTTAAACAAAAACAATGTTGGTATCTTTCCAAATTGCTGATCATGCATATTTATACCAGTGTAGACATTTATTCTAAACGAAAACACTGCTTGTAAACGTTGTGATGAATATACTCAACTTACATGACTAGCAATGCAGAAGGAACAATACAAGACTTTGACAAATGCTCTGGTGGCCTAGTGGTTAGAATGTCCACCTCGGATGCAGGAGTTTGTGGGTTCAATCCCCGGTCAAGTCATACCAAAGACTTACAAAAATGGTACTAACAGCTTCCTTGCTTGGCACTCAGTATTAAGAGATCAGTGTTATAACTGGTCGGCCTGGTGTCAGGTTAATGTGACTGGGTGGGACATCATGCTACATGTCTGCGGCATGATGCTCCAGTGCTAGACATCACTTTAAACTGCCACACTGCACACATTGTAGCAATATGACTGAAAAATTGTTAAAGCTACATTAAAAATCAAAATCAGATCACATCACATCACTTAACTTTGTTATTGAAAACATGAAGAAATTACATTTTCCATAAACTAATTAAAAGGGCAAAAGGAAAATAAAAATTCAAGTTGTTCTTGTTATTTCCACATATTTTAAGGACATATTAGAGATTTTATGTTGCTGAGTATGACTGTTCCATCTTAACTGCCTCTCTGATCTCTCTACCAAATTCTCCTACACACATAAAAAATGTGCATACCATATTTTGTACAATACAGATCCAGATCTGTTTTGGCATAATGTTCTGGCATATCAAGGTATTTCTTCAGTTTGCCTTATGAATGATCTGAACTAAGTGGTGAAGACTCTGATAATGTGCTGGCCTATCAAGTTCTTCAATGCTGGATCAAGAAGTGTAAACACAGATCTGCTGTGGCATAATGTGCTGGCATATCACATTCTTTAATGTAGGATAAACCAATGTAAACACAGATCTGCTGTGGCATAATGTGCTGGCATATCAAAGTTGTCTGTTAAACTAAACAGTGCAGAGAGATTTGCTGTGGCATAATTTGCTGGCACATTAAGGTCTTCAATGTTGGACCAAGTAGTGTAGACACAAATCTGCTGTGGCATAATATGCTGGCATATCAAGGCCTTCACTGTTAGACCAAAAAGTGTACATAGTTCTGTGGCATAATGTGTTGGCATATTAAGATCTCCACTATTAGACCAAGCAGTGTAGACACAGGTTTTTGTAGCATAATGTGCTGGCATATCATAATCAAGATTTTAATTGTTTATTCTACTAATTAGTGAGCTGAACCAAGATATATGTTCTGGGATATCAAGGTCTTTGCTGTTGGACCAATCAGTTTAGACATAGATCTGCTGTGGCATAATGTGCTGGCATATCAAAGTCTTTGCTATTTGCTCTACTAATGAAAGACCCAGATCTGACTGTACATGATTCTACAAAAGGAGATATTAGTCTTCTCTGTTCACAGCTGAGTATACCGTATATATATATATAGATTCCTCGCTATAACTCTGCTATAGGAAGTCATACATGTGTACTACATTATAGTGAAGTTACCTTATACTGGGGTAAGTTCATAATTTCATTAATTATTATATTCATATTATTTAAAGGACTGCCTAATAGTGAATAATACTGTACATATAAAATTAAAATATGTGTTTTACTGAAGGTAGAAATAAACAGGAATGGTATAATTATAAACTCATAGGCTAATCATATCCCTATAGTCAAAATTATATCTGCACCGTCTAATTATATCCACCTTGTTCTAATTATATCAGCAGTCTAATTATATCTACCTAGTATAATTATATTACATAGTCTAATTATATCCCCTCAGTCTAAATACCAAGAGTCTCTGGAGATCCTTAAGTTCATGTTCTGCATCCTCCTCCATCTTATCTCTTCTCTCCTGTGTGTTCTCCATAACTATTCCACCACAGCAACTGGAATATACAAAATATTGATATGCCTTCTCTCTTCTAAGTGCAATAAACACTGACAATAATAAATCCAAGCAACCCCAAAAATGTATCATTATATCTGAGTTTTGTTACAACAGAGGTAAAATATTACTTAAAGCAAATATGTTATGTAGTGTCCATCATTTCTAATATCTGATTTTAAAATAGAGTTAACTGTAAATCCTTAAAGATTAAATACTTATCTCAAGGTCTTTCTTGGTTTCCTATAAATAATATATATTCGTATAGATTTCTTGTCAGGCCCTATTTTACCTCAATACAATACTATATATTCATATAGATTTCTTTTCAGGCCCTATTTTATCTCAATACAATACAATATATTCATATAGATTTCTTGTCAGGCCCTATTTTACCTCAATACAATACTATATATTCATATAGATTTCTTGTCAGGCCCTATTTTACCTCAATACAATACTATATATTCATATAGATTTCTTGTCAGGCCCTATTTTACGTCAATACAATACTATATATTCATACAGATTTCTTGTCAGGCCTTATTTTATCTCAATACAATACTATATATTCATATAGATTTCTTGTCAGGCCCTATTTTACCTCAATACAATACTATATATTCATATAGATTTCTTGTCAGGCCCTATTTTACCTCAATACAATACTATATATTCATATAGATTTCTTGTCAGGCCTTATTTTATCTCAATACAATACTATATATTCATATAGATTTCTTGTCAAGCCTTATTTTATCTCAATACAATACTATATATTCATATAGATTTCTTGGCAGGCCCTATTTTACCTCAATACAATACTATATATTCATATAGATTTCTTGTCAGGCCTTATTTTATCTCAATACAATACTATATATTCATATAGATTTCTTGTCAGGCCTTATTTTATCTCAATACAATACTATATATTCATATAGATTTCTTGTCAGGCCCTATTTTACCTCAATACAATACTATATATTCATATAGATTTCTTGTCAGGCCCTATTTTATCTCAATACAATACTATATATTCGTTAAGACACCTCTTCTATCTGTAGGTCCTATTTTACGTCAATACAAATATTGTATATTCTTTAGGACCCCTTTCCTATCTATGGATCCTTTTTTACCTAAATACAATTATGTATATTCTTTAAGACCCCTCTCTCTATTTTAGTTCAATATAAATATTGTATATTCTTATACACGCCTCCTTTGTCCATGTGCCTGATTTTACTTTCATATGACTATATTTTATTTTCATATGACTATATTTTACTTTCATATGAATATTTTTTACTTTCATATGAATATATTTTACTTTCATATAAATATATTTTACTTTCATATGAATACTGTATATTCTTATAAACTCTTACTGATCTCTCAGTTATCGAGAGGGATCATTTTACCTTAATGAAAATACTTTATATTCTTTAGGACCCCTCTTCTATCTATTGGCCCCATTTTATCTCCATACAAATCTGCATATTCTTATAGATCCTTTATTTATCCATAGACCCTATTTTACCTCAAAACAAATAATGTGCAAAAAACTGAATATTCTTATAGATCCCTATCTCTGGGACCTCAATAAAAATGTTGTATATCATTAAAGGTCTTTATATATGACCCATTTCACCTGTCAGAAATAACATATATTATTAAAGATCCCTATATATGACCCATTTCACCTGACAGAAACACTTAATATAATTAAAGATCCCTATATATGACCCATTTCACCTGACAGAAACACTTAATATAATTAAAGATCCATATATATGACCCATTTCACCTGACAGAAATACTTTATATAATTAAAGATCCCTTAACATGACCCAATTCACCTGACAGAAATACTTTATATAATTAAAGATCCCTATATATGACCCATTTCACCTGACATAAATGCTTTATATAATTAATGATCCCTATATATGTCCAATTGTACTTGACATAATACTTTATATAATTAAAGATCCCTATATATGACCTATTTCACCTTATATAAATACTGTGCAATCTTAAAGATCCCTATATATGTCCCATTTTACCTGATGGAAATAATGTATGTTTTTAAAGAGTCCTCTCCTATCTGTATTTTACCTCAGTACAAATACTTTAGCACATTTAATTGTGTATAAAAAAGTACAAATGTGAATTGTTTCATAATGCATCATAGAGAAATAAATGAAACTTCTAATTAGTCTTTACTTGTGGCAGACTACTAAACCAAGGCTTCCAATGGAACAAGTTTTAATTTTACTGTAAAACAATATAGAACAAACCTGATGGAAAGATGTCAACTGAATTATGTGTATGTTAAACATGTATGGGTGAATTCTCTAACACTAAATCTCGAAGAATTATCATTGTCATTCAGTTTTTAAATTTATTTTATTCATGATGGATACAGACACAAAACTACAGAACATTTTCACCCTGTCTTTATGATTTGCATGTAAAATCGTTCAAAATGAATGACTTTAGATGAACAATAATGACAGAGTAAAAGATAGCAACTGGAAACTATGACTTAAAAAAAAAATCAGCATGCATGCATATATGAAGCATTTTGTTATCATACTGACAATTATGAGGGCGGTGGCAAAATAATAAGAAAATTTAAAACAGGAGTTCTTCAAATAACTCTGCTGGTACTGTTCTTGTTGAAAAGCTCTTGTGGAAAACCACTTGTGTTTAGTTATGATTTAAACATATCTTAAGTATTTATATTGTTTGGAATGTGCTTTGCAACAGGGTTGTTTTTTTTTTTTTTTAAAACTAAGCCTGCAACTAAAGAGGTTAGCAAACAGGACCTCACAAACACTGCTGATTCTGTGAAACAAGTCATAACAAAAGAAAATGTTGCAGCAATACTGAATAAACCCTGGAAAGTAGATTACAGTGAAACAGTTTTTACTGTGCAAAATATATATCTCAAGATACAACCAAATTAATGTTAGGTAAATGTATTGGAATTCATTTTAAAACAATTTGGAATAACTACTGTAGATATGGTCACAGTGACCTAGTTTGACACTTAATCTCAAGATGCATAGACACTGCAGGTTTTAGTCTTAAACAATGTACTGAAATATGAGTTGTAGCTAATATAGGAAGGAAAACTGGATGGACAGATGGATTGAGATGTGAATCCAAAATACTGCATTCATTTTTAAGTTTGGTGCAATAAAATAAAATAAAAAATTTCCTGTTTAATGGATAAGCTGAATAAAATGTGCATCTGCATAATTAAATGTACA
Organism: Potamilus streckersoni; assembly: GCA_016746295.1. Lineage (NCBI taxonomy): Eukaryota > Metazoa > Mollusca > Bivalvia > Unionida > Unionidae > Potamilus > Potamilus streckersoni. The sequence continues at coordinate 563,520 of JAEAOA010001893.1, forward strand.
AAAAACCCTGAAATGAGTAACTTTAACAAATCTATATTCTGTTTATGTTTCATCTGCATTCATGGTTGGATTACATCTGTTGTATCACAAAATGTTTTTTCCACAGATAATCTCAAAAATGCATTCAGATGTTACATTTATTGCCTTTAGCCATGATGTTCGTTCACTTTCACTCAATTGGAATCAAAATGAAAATGTATAGTAAGCAAAATGGACAGTCCAGTTCTCCATTTTTTAGTGTTTGAATGAATGTATCTTGTTTTATTAAAAGATTGCTTTTATTAAACAGCAAATGGATGAAATGCAAAAGACACCATAGAATGTATGGTATATGAATATATAACTCAAACTACAATAAATTAAAAGTACAGTTGTAAAGTATTTGCAGAATTTTTTTTTCTAATTTCATTTCATTCAAATAAAGCTTCCCCACACACAACCAACAGGGATGACATCAAATCAATGGCAGTTGTTGTTTTGTCCATCAGGGCAAGAACAATGGCATAGTTTGTAAGGAATTTAAAAAACTTCAGTTAGTGTAAATAACCTAGATTATCATGTGAAAGGCTGATCCTGGATAATCATTTGAAATGCCTGATCCTGGATTATCATTTGAAATGCCTGATCCTGGATTATCATTTGAAATGCTTGATCCTGGATTATCATTTGAAATGCCTGCTCCTGGATTATCATTTGAAATGCCTGATCCTGGATTATCATCTGCAATGTCTTTCAACAGAGGAAACTTAGCAGTAAATTGTTGAAAATGTATTTTCAAACTGATGCATGGGATGTATTTTCATTTGGTTCCATTTAAGCTCTACAGTTTCTTCAGAATACATTCATTATTTTGTTTGTGTTCATTTTGCATTTTTTTATGCTGTTGGCATAAATTCTGTATTTGATTTTTATTTTATGGGTAAGATTACCCATTTCAGGGTCTGTAAAAAAAATACAAAGTAGCTGCAAATTTCTAAACCTCAGGCCAGCTCGTCCTTTCCAACTCCTGTAGATAAATAGACAAATTCAATCAATTAACAATCTGTATCTTTGGAAATGATTTTAAAAAGACAACAAAAATGTGTCACACTTTTATCCACATTTACCAATTAATTTACCTTGGCTGCAAATTGAATCATTATATATATATATATATATATATATATATATATATATATATATATATATATATATATATATATATATATATAATGTTTATCATCTGAACTTAAAAAAGGAACCAATTAAATAACTTAAAAATAAAAACAAACTGTAAGGAACACTTTGTAATTCTAACAGAATTTTTACAATATTTTGTGGAAAGGGATTAATAACATGGACTAAATAATGAACATTAGGCCACATTATGGTAGCCGTAAGAGTTTTCTCTTTCTAAATTTGCTTTCTTTTAGGTCAATATTTCTACTGTATGAGAGGGGCATTTTTAAATTCCTTTTTTTAATTAAACACCACTGTGAAAGCATGATAAGCAAGTTGTATTTTTTAAAATAGAAAACTGGAAACAATTTAAAACGTTTAGCAGTTTAAAAGCAAATATTTTCTTCATGTGTAATAATCTTACAAGCTGAACTAAAAGGAGATATCCTATGTTAAAAAAGAGTCTCTCCAAAAAAAGGCTGATACTCTACTGTCTGAAAAGGATTTCCTGGAATTCAAAATGAGACTATTTCAATTTTAATTGCTGAGTGTTAAAACCATCTTTGATATTCTTTAACAAAATAAGATTTAACTCAGCAATTGTGGCAGCCAAGCTTGATGTCAGATTAGTACAATTTTCCTTTAGTAATCTGTTGACAAGTCTTCTTGTGAAAACCCAATGTTGATGTGACTTTCCATCAAGGAGGAGTAGCAATAAGATTTTCAAGATGGCCACTGTGGCAGCCATATTGGATATAAGATCAGCACAAGTTTTAATTAAGACCAACTAGACATCATAAGAAGTCTTCAAGTGAAAAACACATCAAGATATGGCTTTCCATTTCTGAGAAGCAGCAGTAAGAAGAGCTTAAAGATGACAGCTGTAGTGGCCATATGTGATGTTATATTGGCATCATTTTCATTTAGGACCAACTAAACATAAGTCTTTCAGTGAAAACCCCATGCTGATATGACAATATATTTCAGTTAAGTAGTGATAGCAGGATTCTCAAAATGGCCACTGTGGTGGCCATGATGGATGTCTGGGCACCAGCATTTCATTTTGGACCAGCTAATCATCACAAGAAGTCTACTGTTGAAAACCCCATTTCAATATGACTTTTCATTCAAAAGGGGTAGCAATAATAAAACTTAAAGATGGCTGCCATGGTGGCCATATTGGACATCATATGGGTATTATGTTAATTTAGGACCAAATAGACATTATAAAATGTCCTTCAGTGAAATCCCATGTTAATATGATCATCCACTTATTAGCTGCAAAAACAAGATTTTCACTGTGGCAACTATACTGAATATCTACGCAGAACCATTTTTATTTAAGACCAATTAAACATCTTAAGAAGTGTTCTGGTTGAAAGATCATGTTGATATAACATTACATTCAGGAGAAGTGGTAGTAAGGTTTTCAAGATGGCTGCTGTGGCAGCCACATTGGATGTCAGTTGACACCATTTTTATTTAAGGTCAACTAGACATCATAAAAGTGTTTAAGTGAAAACCATATGTAGATATATCTATCCATTCAGAAGAAGTAGCCAGAATGGCAATTATGGTGGCTATATTGAATGTCAAAGCACCTTAGGATGAACATATTCGTAAAGCTTCTTGGCAATTTTTCAACTTGTTTGGAGGAACAGTGATAAGAAATTTGGGCTAATAAATAGATGGATGACAGACAACAGGCCATCCCATAAGTTCTTCTGGTCTGTGACTAGCATGACTAAAAGCCTAAATTATCCATGAAAGTGAATGACAATGTGGTCAAAATAAAGAGTACCCTTAGCACAATTTTCAAAATGCTTGGCTTACAGTTATTAACATAATATTGAAATATAGTAGAACAATAACAAAATTTGTAAAAAAAATGTGTTGTTTTTAATCCATGCAGTTATCTCCAACTGTCTAATTTCATGCAAATGTAACAGCGGTTAGTTATTAACATGCTACAACCAACATTAAAATGCAACAACAATTTATTTGTACACCATGTCTTTCATTTCTGGACTGCCAAAAGAAATTAAGAGAGAAATATTAAGAATATTATTTAGAGGATTATATCCAAAGATAGACAGCAACACAAATCTTACTGTACCTGATTACTATCCAATCTTTAAGAATTAACTTTATTCCACTCCCCCGACCAATTAATGTTAATTTGTATAAAGGGTTTGTGTTCGCTTGGTTGCTGATCACAATTTATGATTAAACAATTAAAGCTAGACCATAAAACTCGGATAACAATTAAATATAAGAACAACTTCATCACTCTAGGCACTGAGTTTGAATTGATAATTTTGTAATATTCAAATAAGGGTGCCAGTTTGTTTTTCTTCTACAAAACTTCACTGACAAGTGTATCACACTTTCATTGCTTGTGAGATCCTGGTAAACTATCATCCTCCACCTTAGTGAATGTATGAAATCTCTGTAACTTTTTTCCATGATGCATCTTGCATATGTGAAACTAACAATCAATCATTGCAGCTCAGGTGAAGTTTCCAACCAATGGTTATGGGAGATTGAATGAATCAGAAGACAGATTTTACAAGTTACCAGCTAATAATAATGGTTTATCAATTTAAGTTAAGTTCCAGCTAGTGAAAAACAATGCTAAACACTGTACCTGTACTGAAAATCTTGTTAACAAAAATAAAACTTTTCATTAAAATGTATCATGTTCTAGACTACCAAAAAAGGAACTGGAGTTAATCTGGCATCTACTGACAGTATTCCCAATTATTTTTTATATTACATGTAATGCAAATAATTTGATAACCATAAGAAAAATCTGATTAAGAAGAATATAATGATCATCAGCATACACTGGCATAACCTGCATTTGATTGCTTCAGGTTAATAACATGCATTTGACTTCTTTAGGTTAATTACCTGCATTTAATTTCTTCAGGTTAATAACTGGCATTTGACTGCTTCAGTTTAATAACTGGCATTTGACTGCATTAGTTTAATAACCTGCATTTGACTGCTTCAGGTTAATAACTGGCATTTGACTGCTTCAGTTTAATAACTGGCATTTGACTGCTTCAGGTTAATAACTGGCATTTGACTGCTTCAGTTAATAACTTGCATTGACTGCTTCAGTTTAATAACTTGTATTTGACTGCTTCAGGTTAATAACCTGCATTTGACTTCTTTAGGTTAATAACCTGCATTTAATTTCTTCAGGTTAATAACTGGCATTTGACTGCTTCAGTTTAATAACTGGCATTTGACTGCATCAGTTTAATAACCTGCATTTGACTGCTTCAGTTTAATAACTGGCATTTGACTGCTTCAGGTTAATAACTGGCATTTGACTGCTTCAGTTTAATAACTTGCATTTGACTGCTTCAGTTTAATAACTTGCATTGACTGCTTCAGTTTAATAACTTGTATTTGACTGCTTCAGGTTAATAACCTGTATTTGACTTCTTTAGGTTAATAACCTGCATTTGACTGCTTCAGGTTAATAACTGGCATTTGACTGCTTCAGTTTAATAACTTGCATTTGACTGCATCAGTTAATAAGCTGCATTTGTCTGCTTCAGTTAATAACCTGCCTTTGACTGCTTCAGTTTAATGACCTGCATTTGACTGCTTCAGTTTAATAACCTGCATTTGACTGCTTCAGTTTAATGACCTGCATTTGACTGCTTCAGTTAATAAGCTGCATTTGTCTGCTTCAGTTAATAACCTGCATTTGACTGCTTCAGTTTAATGACCTGCATTTGACTGCTTCAGTTTAATAACCTGCATTTGACTGCTTCAGTTTAATAACTTGCATTTGACTGCTTCAGTTAATAACCTGCATTTGACTGCTTTGGTTTAATGACCTGCATTTGATTTATTCAGCTTAATAATCTACATTAGACTGATTCATCTTAATAACCTGTATTGCTTGAGCTTAATAATCGGCATTTGACTTCTGACTGCTTTAATTTTTAGAAAATTTCCATTGAATAACATTCATGCTTTATAATTAGAGGAATGTAAATTAGTTTTTCAGTTCATAAATGCATCTAAAATTTCTCCCTAAACATGCATTTTATTAAAGAATTAGTTCATTAAAGATTTCTATGCAAACATGCTTTGAAAAGTTAGAAATGATTATTTCATATTTGGGTTTAATTGTTTATCTGCATGGTGGCAAGGGGTGGTTACCAATATTTAAGCTTATTATAATGTCACAATAAAAGTTTTAGAACTTACACAGTCTTACTTTTAAGGTCATCCTTCATTGATACCTCTAGATAATGCTGACCAAAACTGAACAATACAGTAAGGCACTGAATTCATTATTTAGTAGAAATAAAATGAATTTATTTAGCACATAGTATACAATGAACATAATACAGAGTTCTGTAAAAAGTACAAAGAATACAATTTAGATAATACTGTATATATTATTTTGTACAAAGTATACAATGTACATTATATAGCATTTAGTATTTAATACAAAGTATACAATGTATATAATATAGATTTGGTATTCAGTACAAAGTATATAATGTACATAAATAATACAACATTCAGTATTCAGTACAAAGTATATAATGTACATAATACAACATTCAGTATTCAGTACAAAGTATACAATGTACATAATAGAAAATTTAGTATTTGGTACAAAGTATACAATGTAGACAATACAGTAACAATATACCCACTGGCAAAAATCTGCCACTGTTCACAAAACAAAAAAATTTCCATAAACATATTTTAGCAATTTCAATATTTTGACAATCCAAGTATCTATATTATCATATATCATTAAAAATATGCAATTTGAACACTTCTCTTATTTAACTGCAACTTGTAACATCTGACACTTAATTTACTGAAAAATTCATATTCACTATGAATTCATCATTTATAAAATGACTTACACCATGCATACTGATATACTGGACTTAAAAAGGAAAAATACATCTAATTTGTAACATTTCAAAGACAAATATGTCAAATTTATAAGCTTTATTCCTTTACAGAATGAAAACATTTTAAAAGCTTTAACTAACCTTGAAGCACAATTCAATACCTTCAACTAGACTTTCTAAGAATTAAAGAGTTCATTGATGAGCAACCATAACAATAAATAACAATTGATTCTGTCACATCTGTTGTATCCAAATTCTAGTTACTAAAAGACAAGAAAATAAGAGGCTCAAGTGTACCTGATATTGCTCACCAAGATTACATAACTTAAAAGTTGAGCACTGTACTCAGCAGACTTATGAAGTAGTACAAAACACATCCTATGTAAACTTTTTTGCAACCTTTACATCATGCTGACTTATTTTACTATACCCTGATAAGAATCCCTTTTTAAAGATGAAGCCGTATTCAATATGCAATCTCTTACTCATATTTGAAGTAATCCATGATTTTGGTGATGCAAGCATATGTTCCAAGTATGATAAAAAATTAGATAGCAAATAGAGCTTTCAGAGTGGTATCAACATCAATCAATCAGATGCAAGATTATCTAATATGTGTGGATCATGGTCATGACTGAACCAAGTTCACATTTCAAGTTTGATCAGATCAAAAATATGGCCTGCAGAATGGTAACAGGATCAGCCGATCATATGTGAGATCATCTCATAAGTATGCATGATCTTGCTCATCAGTGAAATCTTAATGACAAAAGCACATATTCCATGTCTGAACACAATCAGATCAGATATACAGCCTCCAGAGTGGTAACAAGCTTAGCCAATCGGATCATCTTGCTGATATTTGTCAATCGTGTTAATTACTGAATCTATATAAGATCTTGATGATGAAGCTTATACATCAAGCTTAATAAAAATCAGATCAGAAATATGGCTTCCAGATTGGTACAAGACTCACCAATCAGATGCAAGATCACCTCATAGAATGCATGATCTCACTCATTATCAAACCCATTTGAGATGTTAATGATGTTAATGATACAAGCAAGTATTCCTGGTTTCATTAAAATCAGTTCAGAAATACAATCTCCAGAGCCAATCAGATGCATGATCACATCATTAATATGAATGTATCTTCCTCATAATTGAATTCATCCAAGATATAATTAAAATAATATATTTGCTTGAAATGCTTAAATTACAGATATACATGTATTTTATCAAGTGGGTGAAAAACTCAGAATTTTCATGAGTGGTAAAGCCAACACTAAAAATGATTAAGTGTTTCACCCATGAGATTAAGTATTATGTACTCACAGCAAACAAATTTTCTTTTTATTTTATGCTTAAATATACTGACAAGCAAGATGTACTGTAAAGTATATTTAAGTAACATATTTTTTAGTGGATTTTGTGCATGTTCACAAAATACTGTTCATGTTTTGCTGTGTTTTGAGATTATTCACACAGAAATTATATACAGTTATATAATTCTCCTTCCCAATTCAAAGTGAAATAGTACATTACGAACTAAAATAATTTATGTCTTTTTGGATTAGATCTTGAGTCGTCTATAATGAGAAATGGACATCTTGATAGACCAGGCACAAAAGAATTTAAAAATAACTTTTAATTTCATGGTAATTATCTTGTTATCTAAATGGCAGTAAACTTATTTCTCATAATTCACTACAATGAATTATCACAATTATTTTACTTGGAAATCAAGTAATTCATGGTCTAGCATAAAATAAAGACACATATTTTAAGTTTGACAGAAATTGTTTCAGAAATATTGATTACATAGTAGTGATAATTGATAGATGAATTGATAGATGTAGGACCGTACCATAAGCTCATTTGACTTAACAGCCAGGTGAGAGGAAAACTGAAACAAGCCAGTACTCCTAAACAGAACATCTCAAAAATTAATTTGTATATTGCATAAAACATGCTATGTCTAACTGATATTTTCATTTAAATGCTTCATTGTTTTCTTTTGTATCATATGAATACTTTTAAAGAACATGGCCTACAAGTATCTATACACCTATATACTTACAGGGACACATATCTGGAAAATGACTCAAGTTGTTCAAACAGTGTCTTGGCATTCTGATGAAGTTGGCTGACAGTTGTGCTGCTCAGGAGTGCCATCTCACTGGCCTCCTTAGAGTTACCTTTCTTGTCTGGAGCCAGCCTCAGCAACACCTGAACCATCCAGCGAACCATCTCTGAGTGCAGTTTAATAACCTGATAATAATAATAATAATAATAATAATAATAATAATAATAATAATAATAATAATAATAATAATAACAATAACAATGATAATAATAATGGTCCTTGATCTTTTTGCTTAGAGTCATAGAAGTCCTAATATTTTTTCATAGTCATAGAAGTCCTGATCTTTTGTTCATAGTCTTTCCTGATCTTTTCAGTCATAGAAGTCCTGATCTTTTTCATGGTCTTATAAGTCCTGATTTTTTTTGCAGTATTAGAAGTCCTGATCTTTTTGCTTTGTCTTAGAAGTCCTGATCTTTTTTCCCAATCTTAGAAGTCCTGATCTTTTCATAGTCACAGAAGTCCTAATCTTTTTTCATAGTCATAGAAGTCCTGACCTTTTTCAAAGTCTTATAAGTCCTGATCTTTTTGTTCAGAGTTTTAGATATCTATTATTCTAAAACACTACCCAAAATAGCAGTCAAGCTGATAAAAAGATACAATAATTCAGTTAAAATCCAGAAACATGTAGCTTACAGATCATAATTAATGTTTTTGCACAGCAATGATTCATTTTCATCAAGAATGGGTCTGTCTTAATCCTGACTGTTATATAAGCTGGCAAGTATTAAAAACTATCACTACATTGGACTGGGATTTTTGTTTATCCCCCACCCCAAGGCTCATGCAAACATTCATAGAATTGATAGTTTTCACTATTCTACCAAGGTTTTGTATACACTGAAGTCATATGTTGTGGATTCTACCAAATTATAGCATAGATTTTTTTGTGATAATTACACTGAAAAGAACAATTATACCTGTTCCACAAGCTTGGCATCTTCACTATCAACAGCATTTGTTGCTGTAGTAACCCATTTCTGAACTTTTCGCACAGTCTCAGCCACTTCAATTCTATTTGTAAAAAATGATAGGAAATTAATAGTCAGATACTGTTATATACTATACACACACACACACACACACACACACACACACACACACACACACACACACACATATATATATATATTTTTTTTTTTTAAAATGAATCCAGCATAATTGCTAATTATACTAATAAAATAAGCTTTCTAAGAAAAGAATGTTTTTGGATAGATAAATTAAGACTTACCTTTATGGAAGAAATAATTACAATATACCCTGGATAACATCTTCAGTGTTGCATGTAATAAAATGTCATTTGTTTTAAATGCACAGGCATGAGTGATTTCTTTAATGGTTTTTTTAAATTTGAGATGTCATATCTGAGAACCCTTAAGATTTCTTTGTGGCTTGATTAAAATAATAGAATATATTTCTTAATAAATTAAATCTTTAAAAACTATAACTATACAACTTAACTGCATGGAATAAATGTCATCAAACCTTTTCCTGTAATAATAAATGGTAATATCTGAAGTGATCTCATTACCATACAAAACTATGATAAGCAAAGCAGAAATTATTTATGCATTGAATGGACTGGTTTCGTGTTCTTTTATACACTCATCCCCTTCTCTTGTATGCTATTTCAAAACAACTGCATTTAACTAGCCTTATATTTTTGCTTCACAAAATCCCACAAAAATAAAAACATAAAAGAGCAGGATCTGAAAATGAAACCAATTCAATCTCCTAAAATTTATTTTGTTTTTGTCTTGGTCAGTTTGTCAAAAGACCATTGTTTTTTTTTATGAAATAAGGGTAAGTCATCCATATATATATGAAAAACATGAATGTTATATTTATATGCACATTTATTCTAACATTTAACACTAAGAGCTAGGTCTTGGAACATGCAAATGCTAACATAATAAATCTGAAAGTACCTTCCCCATGCACACACATGCAATCATGCTTTAACTGTTATTTTTTAAACAATTGGATAAAAAATAGTGGGAAAATTTAGATGATTGAAAGTTATTGTTTTCTTCCATAAGGCAAATGAGCATATATTGAGTAATTTTTACTGCTTCAAAACATGTATTGCCTGATTGGTAGAAATCTCATAATTGCAGTATGTCCTATAAATTAGTAAGCAAGCTTTATTCTATTTTATAAAACAAATATAATTTGCTCTCTGCGGAATTTATTTTTATTAAGGCAAAAATTGCTTAAATCATCAAATTATCTTAGAAATACTGAATTACTTTAAGGGAGAATTGATTCCTTAAGGTGAACCTGTATTCCTTCATTATAATCCTGTCAATGAGAGCTACTTCCTTAAGCTGAACATATATTCCCTCATTATAATGGTGTCAATGGAAGCTACTGCCTTGTGCTGAACCTGTATTTCCTCATTATAATGATGTCAGTGACAACTGCTTCCTATGCTGAACATGTATTCCCTCATTATAATGCTGTCAATGAGAGCTACTTTATGTGCTGAACCTGTATTCCCTCACAATGCAATCAATGAGAGCTACTTCCTTATGCTGAACCTGTATTTCCTCATTATAATGCTTTCAATGAGAACTACTTCCTTATGGTGAACATGTATTCCCTCATTATAATGCTGTTGATGAGAGCTACTTTATGTGCTGAACCTGTATTCCCTCACAATGCAGTCAATGAGAGCTACTTCCTTATGGTGAACTTGTATTCCCTTATTATAATGCTTTCAATGAGAACTACTTCCTTATGCTGAACATGTATTCCCTCATTATAATGCTGTCAATGAGAACTACTTCCTTATGGTGAACTTGTATTCCCTTATTATAATGCTGTCAATGAAAACTACTTCCTTATGGTGAACCTGTATTCCCTCATTATAATGCTGTCAATGAGAGCTATAATTTAGTACACCACCTTATAGTGATATCACCTTATGATGAATTACATTATACAGATAATTTTAGTATTACATAATTAACTGGGATCCATGACTGTATGTACATTATATCTGAAATGGTGTTATAATTGTATTATTACACAATGAAATGGAATGAATAACTGTATGGACCTTATAACAGAAATGGTATCAATTTAGTATTACACAATGAAATGGTATCCATGACTATATGGATCTTATAATAGAAATGATGTTGTAAATTTAGTATTACACAATGAAATGGTATCCATGACTATATGGATCTTATAATAGAAATGATGTTGTAAATTTAGTATTACACAATGAAATGGTATCCATGACTATATGAATCTTATAATAGAAATGATGTTGTAAATTTAGTATTACACAATGAAATGGGATCCATGACTATATGTGCCTTATAACAGGAATGTGTTATAATTTAGAACCTTATAGTGAGAGAATGTTGTATTTGCTCAAGCGTTTTTATACACATGTACTGTGAAACCTGTCTTTACCAAACAGTCAAGTGAACATGGATTTTTGTTCTCTGTGAATAGATGATCTAAACTGAAAATGTATATTGATGAATGTATTCCTTTTTGAGTTCAGCTTCCATCTTACAACTTTCCACAATGTTGTAAGTTCTGTGTGTTACTCCAGAATTGGAAATCTTACTTAAATTTGACAAATGCACCCTTCTGACTGATCAGAATATTTTTAGTAAGATCTGTGGTAGAGTGAAGTTTTATGATGAAAGAGCCTGGTGTCCTTAATATAAAGGCATCATTTTAGTGAGGTTTTACTGGGTATATAGACTGCCTAATATGCATAACTAAAAGCTACTGTACATTTTGCATGATGACATCAAATGTTGAAATAGTATTTACCATATTTATTTACCAATGATAAGCCATTACTTCCTTAATTTCATGAATACTGACAATAATTTATCTAATAAAGTCTTGTCCAGTAATAAAACCACACAGGTCATTACATTTATAATGTAGTTCCCTTGAGTTTATCATGGCATATATACTTCATATTGTCCCATATATATTTGCTATGCAATACCTTTGAGTTTATCATGGCATTAATACGGTATATTGTCCCAGATATATTTACTATGTAATCACCACCATCATCACTTTGGAATCCAGCTCTGGTTGAACACAGTATAATAAATCTCAGCTAAGGACTATGTGCCTACTTAAAGGCCAAGTTTTAATCTGGCAAGTTGGGAATGAATGGGCTGGTAATGTATGTCAAACTTAAATTAATGAACACATACTGATTGATCTCATGACACATAATGTAGACAACTCCTAGTCAATTAACAAGGCCAAAATGAGTAAATTTTCTTGATGGCTTAGAATTTTAAAACTGAACTTTAACAACATTTACTCCCTTTTATAAGGCGACACAGCCTTAAAATGTTTGGACTGTGTGATTGTTTGTACAATCTCTATCATGTGCACTTGCAAAGCATAAATTTGAAATGGCAAACAAATTTTATAATATTGGTACATTTTTTAAAATGTGAGACATAAAAAACTTGAGACTCTAGGAGTCTGCAAAGCTCATTAAAGCACTGTAATAACTGATCGTTTTTAAAGGAATTATCATGCAGTTATCTTCTATAACGAAATACACAATGTAAAAGTATAAAGATGAAAGAAAAGAAAAAAGAATACAAATTATAAGGGTACTCCCCTGCAAAAGATATAACAATACATGCATTATGCACTGGTCCAGTCACCTAATTTTTCATGCTATAACTTTAAGGAATTATAAAAGTGAAAACATTTTCTTTAAAGTTTTGGACAGGAAAGTTTTGTCTTTTTTGTTAAAATTTTATAAGTCGATACATTAAGTGATAAATTTGTAAAGATGTTGTGTCTGTATGATCTTAATCCCTAGAAAATTAAATGAAAAATAAAAGTAGAGTGGAAAGGAATTTTAAAATGTTTGTAGACTGCACATTTAAAAGCATCAATATTGCTCTGTTTATACTAATCATTTTTATCAGAATTTGTTAATTCATATCTTGAAATTCAATATTTATATTTATTTTTAAATACATTTGTTTGAACTCTTTATTTCTTCCAGCACCTATTACTAAAAATAATTTGAAGAGAAATGATCACAACTAACAGAGAAATTTAATGTTAAGTACCATTATGGAGATTTTAAGAAAAAATGAGCACCATCTCTATAATGACCCTGATTTCAAGTGTACAAGTAAGGGTTTGAGAAATAACATATTTATCCTGTGTAATGCACAATATACAGCTGATCCAGATCTGTCATCCAATATTTATCTGATGATAAACACACCTTTCATTTTTAACAAATTCTGTCAAATACTTGCATAGGATATCTTTGACAGATCTTATACTTTCATTTTTAACAAATTCTGTCAAATACTTGCATAGGATATCTTTGACAGATCTTATACTTTCATTTTTAACAAATTCTGTCAAATACTTGCATAGGATATCTTTGATGGATCTTATAATAGACTTACTCTCGATATTTTGATGAATTTATTGTACAGACACCTTGGTCTTATTATGAAAGAAATATTACAGTTGAATGGTAGATCAGGCTCTACCATCTTTGCTTGAATCATGAGTAGAACAAGTAGGACAGACTGATTATAAACTGGCTACACACTATGGAACCACATATCAAGGTTTATGATGTTTCATAGTTGGATACACTGTTTTATATAAGTAAATATGGTAAGATTAAAAAAGAATTGTGTCCCATTTAAACTGAACAATACTTAGATCTTCAAAATGAAACATTTTGTACCAAATTCGGTTTCAATCAATCAAGTCCTTATAAAGTTACTGAGCAGAAACAACAAAAAAAATGACATACATTATACATAGTTACATGACACGAATTGGACAGAGAAACATTGGTAATACAACTTTCTATGTATGTGTCAGGGATAATTCAACATAATTTTTTATTAATAGGTACAGAGACATTTCTTTCAAATTTGGTGACTGGATTTTATGATGTGCAAGAAATGGGATAGAAACAAGCACCAATTCAAAAAGTACGGCAATAGGGTATGATAGTAATAAAGCATGATATATATTGTAAAGAAGGAAAAGAATAATTATAAAAGAGATAAAAATATGATGAAAGTAATAATTAAATTTACCCCAAGCGATCTTGATATTTTTTATCTGAAGCTCGTCTGAATAATATTTAAGATAAAATACAATGTTAAGAAAAAACAAAATACAAAATATTGCAAATTTTCAGTTTTATAAAATAAAACATACTTGCATCTGGTTTAGTTAGGTGAAGGATCTGTCAGTTTTAAAACTGTCATCTATATAAAAATCTGTCATCCACATAAAATTAGTGTGAAAAATATGTTATCCATTTAAAACTTAATGTAAAAGATCTGTCATCCATGAAAAAGTTGTCAGCCATGTAAAACATCTGTCAACCATAACAAACATCAGCCATATAAAAATGATTGTCATCCATGAACATATGTAATTAATCTATGTTAAAATTGTGAATTTTGAATATAGAGTGAAATGTGATTTATAGCAAAATAAAAAAAACCAATGAAATTATATACCCTACACATTACCAATCAGTAATTTTGGGAAGTGTTCCAAGTTTAAATATCACAGATTGATTCCTCAAGCATCATATTTTTCATAACCAATCAAACATCAATTTTAATTGGTTGAACATATTTTCTATTTATTTTTCATGGACAATATCATTTTTCACACTTGGTAATGGTTACTGTTGGCATCACAACAAGCTGAATGTCTTACAAGCACATTTGTTATTTGTCATTTTATTGACACTTGGATAGTATCAAACAACAGAAAACTATATTAAATGAAAGCTATTATTCATTTTTTAATATTTTTCCTTTAAGATTTTATCTCTAAATGTTGACTAGTCCAAAAAAGAAGAAAACAATTTATTTCATTTTATATTCAATTACAGACAATTATAATGAAAGGTGTAGTTGTTTGATCTTTCAGACCAATCTCTGATTATTTCAATTTTCATGCAATTCATGTACATCTGATTGTGTAAAAGCTTAATTAACAATTGATTGTTTGAATTTTTGGACCAATCTTCAATTTTTGTGATTAAATGTTACATCATTATCAGTCAGATGTGAATCTGTAGGTCACAATATCAGAAAATTATTGAAATCTGAATTTATTACAAATTATGATTTATAATACTGCATGACAAGTATTGAATGTGGTGTTAAATTTCATGTTGAAGACAAGGAACCTTGAAAATCATAACTATATCTGTCTCAAAATTATAGGTGCAAACTATTGACCATCAAAATATCAACTATACAGCAACTGACTTATCAATTATGCTGCTCCTTATACATTAGCATATCAACTATTTTCTGCCTACTCATTAGCATATCAACTATTTTCTGCCTACTCATTAGCATATCAACTATTATCTGCCAACTCATTAGCATATCAACTATTTTCTGCCTACTCATTAGCATATCAACTATTTTCTGCCTACTCATTAGCATATCAAATATTCTCTGCCTACTCACTAGCATATCAACTATTCTTTGCCTTCTCAATAGCATATCAACTATTCTCTGCCTACTCATTAGCATATCAACTATTATCTGCCAATTCATTAGCATATCAACTATTTGCTGCCTACTCATTATTATATCAACAATTCTCTGCCTACTCATTAGTATATCAACTATTCTCCTCCTAGTCATTAGCATATCAACTATTCTCTGCCTACTCATTAGCATATCAACTATTCTCTGCCTATTCATTAGTATATCAACTATTCTTTGCCTTCTCATTAGCATATCAACTATTCTCTGCCTACTCATTAGCATATCAACTATTATCTGCCTACTCATTAGTATATCAACTATTAATTTGCCTACTAATTAACATATCAACTGTTCTCTGCCTACTCATCTACTCATTAGCATATCAACTATTATCTGCCTACTCATTAGCATATCAACTATTCTCTACCTGTTCATCAATATATCAACTATACTGCACCTTACTTATCTATATATTGACTACAATTTCAGTAAAATAAATAAAAACTCTCATTCTCAGTTTATGGTTCTTTACCCATAGTGAATTGGTTATATATGTCACTGTGACCATTATCTTTCATTTCAGTGATAATCTACAAATTTTACATGTCAATGTGACCATTTTCTTTCATTTCAATGACAATCTACTAATTATGTATCTCACTGTGACCATTTCCTTTCATTTCAGTGATAATCTACTAATTATATATGTCACTGTGACAATTTCCTTTCATTTCAGTGATGTTCAACAAATTATATATGTCACTGTGACCATTTCCTTGCATTTTAATGACAATTTACTAATTTTGTATGTACAATTATTTACCTAAGGTCATAAAATACAAAACAAAAACAAAATATGTATTTGAAATACCATTTTATATCATTAGGTATGAACATGTCAGTTTAAACTTTATATACCTATTACTGTATGAGTTATACCAGACCTTTCTGTATATTCAAAGTGAAGCATATATACTTTTTTAATTACTATCTGATTTACATTTAACTTTTCCATATGTTCAAAGTGAAACAAATAGTCTCATTTGGGTCAGTAATAAGAGTAATGAAATGTTTCAAATTAAGATAAAAGGGTGAGATTCCTATGTACAAACACTACGAATAACTATGATACAAATTACCAAATAATTTAATTAAACATATTTAATATTGAGTCCAGAGAGAGAGAGAAAGAAAGAGGATATATATTTTACATACCACACACCAGAGGTTGAAGTCAGATTGTAACATCAGGGCTGGTTACAGTAAACATATGCAATATATATTCTTGTTTCTTTTGGTAATAAATTTCATCTGGTTTTAGTACATTTTTGTCTGTTTTAAAGTATGCAAGCAAACTGATTAGTGGCAGACAGAAAATTTGGTTAGATTATGATATAGAACAATCATGTGCAAAATAATATAAGAAAAGTCAAACTCATCTTTCAAAGAAACTTCTCTTCTGTCTGATAACTGCATACATACAGCATATTATTTCTACATCATGCTATAGCAGATAAATAACGCTATATATATGGCATAGAATACTGCAATAAGAAATAAATAACACCATACATATGGCATAGTATTTACATATCTTGCTTTGGAAGATAAATAACACTATAAATATGCCATAACATTTCTACATTTTGTTATTAGAGATAAATAACTATGTATATATGTATGTATGTATGTGTGTATATATATATATATATATATATATATATATATATATATATATATATATATATATATATATATATATATATATATATTCATAGTTATATATGAGATTACTTCTACATATTACAATATTTTGTTCCGTAGAAGTGTCTAAATAACAGTATACTTACAGCAGATGTAATAATTTATGATGCTACTGTCAGAACTAAACAACAACTGAATACAGGATAAATAATGATTGACTTTTGTAATAAGCTATTTCAACTAATTGTACATGTTGTTAAGATGGCATTTTTATTTTAAAAATGTTAGATTTTTAAAATTAAATGTAAAAAATCTGTACAAGAAATGTAGCAAATTAATATGACAAGTCTCTAAAGAAGTGTAGCAATTAAATGTAACAAACCTTACAAGAAATGTAGCAAATTAATATGACAAGTCTCTAAAGAAGTGTAGCAATTAAATGTAACAAACCTTACAAGAAATGTAGCAATTGCATGTAACAAACCTCTACAAACAATGTAGCAATAAATTTAACACACTTTGACATGAAATTTAGTAGTTAAATGTAAAATAAACTAAGAAAAAATGTAGCAATTGCATGTAATAAAACTCTACATGAAACATAGCAATTCAATTTAACAAATCTCTACATGAAATGTAGTATTTAATGTAAAATAAAAAATCAGAAAGAAAGGTAGCAATAAATGTAATGAACCTCTACAGCAAATCCATATCTTTAAAGCTTAAAATAATTTCATTTTAAACAAACATTACATAACAGGCCATAAAAAAAATCATGCTGACCTAATTTTGGATCCCAACGAAACACAACCTATATATTATGAACAATCATTCAAACTTAGTTTTCTTTGATCCAGCAGGTGGAAGTGTTAAATACAGAGTTTAATCTATACTGTTACTGTTAAAAAAAGGTCAAAGTGACTATTAAAATCAAGGTAACATCAAATTAATTTAATTTTAAGTTTGCACAGAGCAAATGAAATGACTATAACATAGTTAATACTCTGTACTGGCAATATAAAAAGAGATTAAATTCAGACATACCAAAAAAATGTACATTTGTAAAGAAACTGAAACATGTAAACATTATCTTCCTATAATGTACAGCAAAATGCATTTCTACATAAAGCTATATGAGTGATTTTTCAAAATTGCATTACCATCATTTCTGAATTATTTCAACATTACAAATAATTAGTTTTCTTGCTGTCTCGATAATTTGTGGGCAAATTAAAATTAACGTTTTACACAAATCTCTTGCTCAGAAAATAAACGTCTGTTGTGTATTGATGCACCTATCAAATTCAGGATAGTCATAAGTGTGCTGCATGAAAAAGGTCATGTGATGTCCATTCTTGCAAAAGATAATATTTTGGTGTTTTCAATTAAAATAAAAATTACAGGTTTCTGTTGGGTCCCCAAGTGGCTGAGTGGTCTCATGTGCTCACTGTTATAAATCACTGCCATCTCATCTCTGTCTGCATGGGTTTGAATCTTGGATTTGGCCAATGTGGGTATGTGAGAAAACTTGCCAGTAGTTTCTCATGGGTCCTTGGTTCTTTCCAGGGTTATCCCAGGTTCTTCCTCCACCATTTATACTGGCCACCATGTATAGCCTATCTTGTGCTAAAAAATGGTGTTAAACCCAACAACAACTGTAGGTTTTTGTTCTTGTGATGGCTTTTAATATTTCTTGTACAAATAATGCACTGCCATTGTATATACAAAGGTCTAATAATGTAAAATATGCATTTCCAGCTAAGTTATCCTTTCTCTTAAGAGTGACGGCCTCATTTCTGTACATACATCCTGAGTTAAAACAGTATCAATGGTAAACAGAAACAATGGACCTAAGGCCTAAAAGTTTCAAGACCTGTACATAGAAAAGGAAGTTTAGCTTGATTCCGAATGCTGTATGTATAGGAACTGAAAAATTATTTTTGCTCTTTCCGTTATACTAGTTCACAACTAGAAATTGTTTAAAGAAGAAAGTGTTTCAGAAATATGATGATTGCTTGGAGAAACAAAAATATCTTTCAGATTTGGTTACCTGCTGGGCTTTGAACCTCACAGCCAGTAGAATGATAAATTGAGCCATAACGGCCAGAGGAACTCCAGTTATAATTAGGGTAATCAAAGCAGTTTCAATGTCTGACAGTCATCTATTCAATCACCTCTTATTCAATATAGTAACTCAAAGCAGTTTCAAAGTCTGACAGTCATCTATTTAATTACCTCTTATTCAATATGGTTACTTAAAGCAGTTTTAAGGTCTGACGGTCATTTATTCAATTACATCTTATTCAATATGGTTATTCAAAGCAGTTTCAAGGTCTGACAGTCATCTATTCAATCACTTCTTACTGAGTATGAATAATTAAATCACTTTCAGGTTCTGATGGTCATCTATTCAATTACCTCTTATTCAATATGGTTACTCAATGCAGTTTCAAGGTCTGACAGTCATTTATTCAATTACCTCTTATTCAATATGGTTATTCAAAGCACTTTCAAGGTCTGACAGTCATTTATTCAATTACCTCTTATTCAAGATGGTTACTCAAAGCAGTTTCAAAGTCTGACAGTCATCTATTCAACCACTTCTTACTGAGTATGAGTACTCAAATCACTTTCAGGTTCTGACAGTTATCTATTGAATCACCTCTTATTGAATATGGTTACTCAAAGTGGGTTTAAGGTCTAACAGTCATCTATTCAATCACCTCTTACTGAGTATGAGTACTCAAAGCAGTTTCAAGGTCTGACAGTCATCTATTCAATCACCTCTTACTGAGCATGAGTACTCAAAGCAGTTTCAAGGTCTGACAGTCATCTATTCAATCACCTCTTACTGAGTATGAGTACTCAAAGCAGTTTCAAGGTCTGACAGTCATCTATTCAGTCAACTTTTTCTGAGTATGGGTAATCTTTAGTTTTATGCTCCAACTTTAATTTTTTCCCACTGGCTGAAAAGAACCCAAATATATTTGGTGTCTGTAGTTTCATGTACTACAGAGAAGTATTACAAATTTGGAAAATACTGTGTCTAGAAAATGGAAATGTCCAGATATTTAGATTAACTATGGTATAGTGATTGGCATGCATGCTATCAAGAGCATAGTGATTTAGCATGGATGCTGTCAAGGTCATAGTGATTGACATGCATGCATGTAGTCAAGGGCATTGTGATTGGCAGTCACACAGTCAATGGCATAGTGACTGGCAAGCATGCTGTCAAGGGCATAGTGATTGGCATGCATAATATACAGTAAAGGGCATTGTGACTGGCAGTCATACAGTCAATGGCATAGTGACTAGCATGCATGCAGTCAAGGACATATATGATAATAAATATAATGAAACTGGCTAACTGTCTACTGTAAAGTTAATTTCAGAAAGTCTGCCATACAGTCACCATTGCATACAAAGTCTGTCATACAGTGACTATTGCATACAAAGTCTGCCATACAGTGACTATTGCATATAAATGATAAAATACAGTGACAATTGCATACAAAGTCTGCCATACAGTGACCATTGCATACAAAGTCTGCCATGCAGTGACTACTGCATACAAATGATAAAATAAAAATTTTGTGAAATGGCATTCTACACTTTCTTGAATGCATGCCCAACTTGCACTTTAATGATGCATCTGACCCATTATAAAAAGGTTATCAATTCATTTAATAGCAGTGTCAATAATGATCTGCAACAAATTTTCACAAACATACAGTATCTTTAGTGAGAAAATTAAATCTGCAAGGATGTGATTCATCATTCCAGCTGTATTTATTCAGGTGATCCCTGATTTATAAAGATTGGTAACAAGAAATTGGAAATTCGAATGGCTTGGATTGACGTGACTTTTCCCCAAACTTAATGCATGTGAAATATGCTATAAAAACATTCATAGTAGGTATAAAAATTTGAGACAGCAACAACATAATTGGATTATCTTACTTATTAAATGTACTGAAAAAGTCTCATGTCTTTGCTTCAAATATAGTATTTGACTTCCAGTCTTCAGTAATTTCTCCCAAACTATTTAGTTATTTACAAAAATGATTTTATTTGTCTTTCAAACTAGGTATGTAATAAAATTTTCTGACTAAGGCATCACACTCATTTCACTTTTTATTACCATGACTTCTTCATGCTTACTATAATTACTTGAGATCACAATAACTGGCATGCACGAACAGAGTCTATTCTACAGATTCAAATAAAGATGAAAAATTTCTCAATGAATTTTTTAATTTAGTTATCTTTTGGACACAATTTTTCCGAAATAAGCATGAACCACTGTCTTGAATTGTAGAATAAACCCTGGAATAAATGAGAAGTTTCTCTGAAAGAAGATGAAAGTGCATTTGTGAAATAAGCTTTGTTATTTAAGTTGTTAAGCGCTTTTAAAAACTTATTAGTGCTGGTTCCAAATATCCCAAGTGTCAGTGCATCAGAAAGAATAAATAAATCATCAGTCTTTGAGGTGTATTTGTGCCCAGATTAGTAGTCAATCTTCATTTACAGGCAGAACCAGCCTCAATGGTAACAATAACCCTACCTCGTGTGTGGCTGTCCCTCATTGCGATCATCCTCACGCTGAGTAGTACCCACATACTCGACAGCCTCTTGAATGGCATTAAGCCAGTCTTCCATCAGCTGGCACATGCCGAGCCACTCTGTATCATGGATTGCCATTGTGCCATTCAGGCCTGCTGTTAGTTTCATATCCCATGTCTCCAGCCCATTCATCAGGTGGATCACAAGTGTTGCCACACCTACAACAGTCAGGAGCCATCATATGCATTGGAATGTCCATTAAAGAAATACAATCAATTTACCTGCATATAATGACCTGTATATAATGACTCAGGGTTTCAGCTGAAAGTGGTCTTCACAGACTGATAAATACAGAAAAATGTTATACAGATAGACTGAAAATGGAATGCAAGATAGACAGAAAAACCTATGATTGGAAGAAACGCACACACACACATGTACATATGTAAGTACATGCATGCATACATACAAACATATATACATACATGCATACAATTATACATACATACAATTATACATACAATTATACATACATACATACATACATGCATGCATGCATGCATGCATGCATGCATGCATGCATGCATACATACATACATACATACATACATACATACATACATACATACATACATACATACATACATACATACATACACACACACACACATACATACATATATACATACACACACATACATACATATATACATACATACATATATACATACATACATACATACACAGGTAAAGTCAGTGAGAGGTGAATTATCTTTAAAACTGAGATCTGATAAAAAAAATTGCTGTTTGGTGGCTATTGTACACAGTACATCATGGTCTATGGAACCCAAAGTAGAATTTGTTGGTCATAATGGGAGGTGGCTGCAGGCAAAATATACAATAAAAGATGAAACTGAAAAATATGGCTATAAACAAGTGGTTGCCATAAAAAACTGGTCACTATGAAGAGATGGTCACTACAAACATGTTGCCACTATAAATGGTCCCACGTTGCCACTATAACATAGGACCCATGGTATCTGTTTATTATAACATATGCTGACATTACTAATTTTAATGCTGTTTGTAATTCTATTTCACAAATATTGAAATCTGGATTGTCACTTAAGTTTATTATCTAGGTTTTTCTTTCAAGAAATGGATCCTAAGCAAAACATTTCTTCTCACTAAAGCTAACTGTTAATAGAACATGGCATTTCTGCATGACATGACTGGTATACTTTAGTCATTCATTATGGTAACTGGGTATACTTTATTTTGTTTTCCAAAACTGGAGAGTTGTAACAAGCTTAGACAATCAGATACAAGATCACATTATTAATATTCATTGACATCACCCATAACTGAACTCAATACCAATCAAATATCTTGAGTATATAAACTTATATGTAATATTTGATTAGAATTTTATCAGAAATGAACCTTCTAGACTGTTCACATGCAAGTATTGCTTGACTGACAATGCATCACAGATTCACAACCATACCATAAGGTTGATGTGTACAGCATATGGCCTGAGGGCTTCATGTTCCTACTAACACATTTTCTGCTGCCTGCAGCATGTCTTACTTTATGCATCTGTATTTATGCTTTTACTTTAGACACAAAACTTCTGCACTGTGGGGCCAGTTTAGTTCAAGTCATAGACAATTCTGGCCCATGTAAACATTGGATTTGGCATCTAACCAGGTGAGCTAAAAATATACTGACTATTGATCAGTCACTGGTGTGTTATAAAATACTGATGATTGATAATAAAATATAAACTGATTCCAAGTATTACTGACCAGTACTGAATATCATTTTTAATTCACTTTGCCTTAAAGCAAAAACAGCATATGGTTTGGCCCTAAGTTCATTACATAACCTTTAAACAAAAACAATTTATGGCTTGGCCAGATATTCATTACTTAACCTTTAAGGAAAGACAGTTGACCATATGTTCATCACTTGAGTAAGTCAAGTTAGCTAAAGCTCTGGTTCCATGTTCAGGATTTAACCTTTAAGCAACAGCAGTTGACCTTATATATATCATTTGATTTTTAAGATAAGATAGCACATGGCTTTGGCCCTAATGTTTATCATTTGTCAAGCATCATCTTGGAAAAGATGTGCATCCTGTATACATAAACAAAGCTGCCTGTCACATATCTACAGACTTTATATCTGAACAGGATTTTATCAACCTGGCACATGCACTCATATTGTAAAGATTTAATATGTAAAGACCCTGACACAAGTAATTTGACTAGCAAAATGAAAACGAAATGCAGAAAGAATGCAAACAAAATAATGAATGAATGCAAATGAAATGCAGAATTAACAGCAAGTACTGGATGCAAGCTTGATGCTGAGAAATGGTTCTAAATGCTAAAAATTTCAAGAGTAAAATGAAGACAACAGATTTAAGACCTTCTAATACATAACCCCTTATTTATATATATATATATATATATATATATATATATATATATATATATATATATATATATATATATATATATATAACAATTTCATTTCACACCCAGCCCAGCCCTTGATTTTCATAATAGTGTTCATGTTTATACTGACATTTTTCAGCAATTTAAATGTTATTTTAAGATGGAGAGATTTTTTTCCAACTATTATGAAGTTTTACTTTATGCATATGAGAAATTTGCTGCTAGTGAATGGTTTCAATTTTGGTCCGGTTAGATGTAGCCTGCCCCCAGATCACAGTATCTACTTGACAATGAGGCAGCTATATTGATACATTGTCAGAAGACATTTCTAGAAGTATGAAATCACATTTCACAAGAAGAAAGTAACTGGCTTAAATTTGAAGGATAACTAATGTGTCAAAATAGATTTGTACCAGCCTTGATATGATGCAGGTCATTCATTTCGAGACTGCTAGAAGGCCATTGATCATTGCACAAAAGCTGGTGAAAATATCCTTTCATTTGTAGGCAAACAACATTTTTCATGTGAAAAGGAATTATGTACTTTTAGAAATATCTCCTGACATCTTCAGTTTAGCATGATAATTTTTCAACAAAGATGTACTTTTTTGGTATTGCATATGCTCACCCATAAGATCAATCCAACAGCAAACTGCACAGACCCAGATCTCCCACTCCATAAAGAGCTAGCAGATCTGGATCTTTTCAGTTTGTTAGGAGTAATCAGTAGAACAAACAGCATGAACTCTGATCTGTAGACATAATTTTTGTTGTCTGCAGTTTAATTCTACTGGTAAGCAAGTAAATATGGTAGATACCAGTCTTATTATGTCTCTTACTACATATGTATTAATGGGGTCATGTATTAGAATAGTCTTAAAACTGCTAGAAAATGCAGAAAATTAATACAAAAAGTTTAACGATTTTGTAGTTATAATACCTTTTTTCTTTACTTACCAATACCCTTTTCTATTTTTCCACGTACATTGCCTGCATAGGAATGATTATTAATGTGTGTGTGTTTTGTATTTTTAACATAGTTTTAACAACTTTTCAGTCATATTGCTATGACATCTGTAGTGTAATGTTTAGCACTGGGGCATCATGCCACAGACATGTAGCATGATATCCCAACCAGTCACATTATCCTGACACCAGGCCAACCAGTCCTAACACTAACCTCCTAATGCCTCACAAGGCAGCTTATAGTACCATTTTTGAAAGACTTTGGTATGACTTGTCAAAGATTCGAACCTGCAACCTTGTGCATCCAAGGTGGATGCTCTAACCACTAGGCCACCAGAGCAGTTTGATTATTAATAATGTCTCCATTTTTAATTACAGCTGATCTTCAATGCTTACATTGACTTGCCATAAAATATAATGATCATGAACATACAATCTTTGAGACATAAATTACTTTTTTCAACATTAATAAATTGAATAAAACTGCCTTGATACCATAAAGTTGTAGGCAGAAACTAACTTTTGTACATAATGAAACAAAAAACTGAATATGTACATTTATTAAATACACTTTATCAGTTAGGCAAGTCATTGTATAACACAGTGTAAAATAGTCTCCATAGATTTCAGATTAAGCTGTGTTTTAGCACAATCAATTACTTAACACCTAGCCTGAAGCAAACTGTAAATTTGTTAACATGTCTTTTTGACACAATCTGTGCTTTTTTCAATAAGATTGAACAAAATCTGTAATCTGTTTACAGTACCTATTCATTAAATCTGTAATCTGTTTACAGTACATATTCATTAATTCTGTAATCTGTTTACAGTACATATTTATTAATTCTGTAATCTGTTTACAGTACATATTCATTAAATCTGTAATCTGTTTACAGTACATATTCATTTCAAAATGAAAAGCCTCATGAGGCCAAGTTTCCTTATTTAAATCAGAAAATATTGGGACTTTCATCATATCCAATGTATGGTGTCCTTTTATTCATATTTTGCAGGTTTGTTTCAGGCACTGTGAATGGTAAATTTTCTCTTTCTTTTCAAAAGTTGATAACACTTAAAACATCACTGCAAACTATTCAAGGAATCTAGATTCAAGATATAGACTGAATACTGTCATAACAAATCCTCATCTAATCTTATATAAATTCTAATGAGAGGATCGTATTACATGCGATTACACTAATTCATTGACTTCTCACTAACTTTAACTCAGTAGCACTTACTACAATCAAACCCATTCTGTACACTTTTCAATATGGATGATTTTTGTATATATAACATTGAAACAGTCTTCTATCATAAATGAATAGATCATACAATAACTCTACTGAAATCAACAGCATACCATTCTCTCCTGTTAATCTTGTGTTGAACTGTTTCAATAACCCATCAATTAACTGAAATGGAGAGGAGAAAAAAAATTGAGATCATAAATTCTTTGAAAATTTAAAAACCTAGCTTAAAGCAACTGCAACTACAATGTAATAATGGAATGATTATAGCATAAAATGTTAAAAGGATGCAAACCCACCCCCCAATTAAAACCAATAGTTGAGGAATACAAGAAATGGATTTAATACTCATGGATAATTAATAGTACATATATGTAAAATTTACACTATCTACTGCTTATTATTATAACATTAGTAATATGGTCTTTAAACATTAATATTTTATAATGAAAGACAATATAGACAGTCTTATTATATGGCTAAATTAGATTGGGATGGGGTAAGATGGGCCTGGTTTAATGTGTACTCCACAAAGTATACAAGCAATGCTTGAAATAAATGGTCATAACTGAGGCCCTAATAGAGACTTACTTGTAATGCCTTAGCTTCAATCACTACTTGATAAATGTGTACAGAAGTTATGTATGTGTTTAGGAGATGGCCATTTTGGAGAACACTTGATTTCTGATTATTCACACACCATAGAATTAATAACAATACTGTAAATGCATTTTGTTTTTAAAAAAAAAAATACCTCATTCATTTTGCCCATAACTTCCTGGTCTGGGTGTGCTCTGCCCTCCTCACCACGATGTCGACCAAAGACTTTCATGGCATGCTCTGTCCACCCCTCCATTTGCTGTCGAATGAAGGCTAACTGTTCCTGTCCTGATAGTAAAACAACCCCACCAAACTTTTCAGTCTCATGACCAAGACTCTGTAAACAGATCAAAGTGCAGACTAACAAATCTGTCCCAATAACTAATTTTGTAATAAAAGTGCATTACTGGGACAAATTTATAGTCTGAAGTATAAAGAAATACCATATTTGACATAATATTTGTACATGGCTTAAATAAATATATACACCTCTTTATATCCTATCTCATAAACAATTACCCATTTTAAATAATAATAATAATAATAATAATAATAATAATAATAATAATAATAATAATAATAATAATAATAATAATAATAATAATATAATAATAATAATAATAATAATAATAATAATAATAATAATAATAATAATAATAATAATGATGAGGATTTAATACAGCACTTAATTTTTAGAAGCTCTTAGCACACAATATAATTCACACACACACACACACACACACACATATATATATATATATATATATATATATATATATATATATATATATATATATATATACATATATATACATATATATATATATATATATATATATATATATATATATATATATATATATATATATATATATATATATATATATATATATATATAAAGAATACCAAAACAAATAACATACAATTACAATTAATGACAAGCTGAAAATAAAATATATAAGCTAAAGAAACATGGCTAAGTATTAAAACACTGTTGCAGTCAAAATAGGTGAGTTTTACAGGCACTCTTGAATAATATTACTTTGTCATTGTATCTAAGTTCAACAGACAATTTGTTACAGGTAGCTGGTTCTTGGTATATAAAATTACTTTGTCCATATGATTCCGTTTTGAAAGTTTGAATATTGAGTGTTGGCAGAGGAACACAAGCATCTTGAAAGGGTATATGCATGAGTCAGGTGGTCAGATCTCTCCCAGAAAGGTAAGTTTAAACTGGGTCTGTTTTCTTCTTTTACTGAACTTCCTAGAACTTTCCATCTCATTGGAGGCTGGAATCTGTATTATGCGAATGATGATAATTCCTCTCCCAGAAAAGTAAGCTATGCAATAGTAACAGGTAATGTATTATTGGTAATAAAACTCTGGATTTATTCCAGAACAACTGGATATTTATAAATGTTGGATTAACATTAGAAATCCTTAACTCAACATACTAACAAACATTTCATAAAGAGTATGTGGCACTTCTGAGCAAAATCATTTCTGATACTTAAATAGTGTGTGTTTTGTCTTCAGCTTCAACCCTAATTAAGTGGTTTTGGTTTGATCAATCAAGTCTTAGACATTTTTTAATATATGTTACCAAGTATGACAGCAGCATAAGGATACCCTTCAGAGTAATTACTACCCTCCTAAAAAAACATGTGGCCAAATGAGATAACTGCATGAACTATTAACTGTCCTCTCTTGGAACTCTCTGGTCACTAGGCCATGGGTCAGAATCATAACTGACTCCTGAAAAATCTATTTCAAAAAGCATATAAACAGTATGTAAATTCTGCCCAGTTAGTTGTGACAAATGATGGTCAAGTAGATTACAGGCATGGGTGAATTAGATCAATTCTGAGGTCAGCACTCATGGATTCAAGTTCAAAATTACAGACTTGTTTTGCTCTGGTCCAAATTTAAAAATCAAGTCCCAAGAACTGCAACAACAATTTCAGCAAGCCTTAGTTCTCACAGACCTGTGTTGCCACAAGTAAAATGATAGACTAACCTCTTCCCATTTCCTTATTTCCTGCAGTAGTGCTTGTTGTAGGGCCTCATCTGGTGCCTTCTGCAACAATCCTTCAGCCGTGCTACAATTAATGTAAAAAAAAGTATTACTGTCTGTAACATATTTACCAATGTATGATGCAAATGGTGTACACCCAGATCAGTCATCACATAACGCACTACCTGGCCTGAGTCTTCAGATGTTTATTTTATTAATTATCACATATGAGCAGTGTACACCCAGATCAGTCATCACATAACGCACTACCTGGCTTGAGTCTTCAGATGTTTATTTTATTAATTATCACATGTGAGCAGTTCACATCCAGGTATGCTATTTGATAATGCATGACCAGTCCCCAAGTCTATAAAGTTAATTTTATTAAAAATGACAAGCAGTATACTCCCAGACTGGTCAATGCATATAGTACTGCCAGGACTGCATCAACAATGTTATTTCTACTAATTATCACAACTGAATTGTGTGCTGGCAATGATGTAATGAGCTGCATGGCCATCTAAGTCAATGATGTTTATTCTATTAATTTTCACAATTGAACACTGTATACCTAGATCATTCTGTGGCTGATCTGTTTCTATTCTCCTCTTAAGTTGGTGAAAGAATTTTCCAAATAGCTTCCAATATCTTCCTGAATAATACTGATGTATCATTTGTTAAAAAAGGGCTTTAATATTCTCTGAATCTGGCTTATTTTCAATTAGTCATTTTAATTTATTTATTATTACCTAGCACAAATATTTTTCCCTATTTTTTCCCTATTTCTATGAAACTTTTTTCAAAAGTTGTGATTTATTGCTGAATTGTGCAAATCGTACTTGGTGAAAACATTTAATTTACATTCTTTTTACAATCCCAAATATATTACACTAGCTGATATCCGTGTCTCCAAAGTGAAGGCATAAAGACGACAACAAAATCTCCATAATATTCAATTGCCACATGTTTAATGTATTGACACGGATTGCCAACTGAGAATTTTCATACCATTTGTAATTCTGGTGATTGCTAGCACAAACATAGATCTTCCCAGTTAAGTGTACATTTATTCCGATAGCAAATATTTGATATTTCATACATTTTATAATCCAGAAGAATAACTTATCACACCTGTCTCACTATAATGCACCTAATTACAACAAGGTCCCTGATATAACACAGATTAAGGATTTATCCCATTATAATGGCTGAATATGTACCCTGTGTAATGCAAACTACTCTTTTATGGTTCCCCTAGTGAGGAATCATTGTATGTATAACTCTCATTCCTTAGTTTCTATAGTACATAATGTAAACTTATCAGCAAACAGAAATATGATGTATGTTCGGATTTTCAAACATTTTCAAATTATAAAGATAGCAAAATATTTAACTGATTCAAGAAAAATTAAATTATTCCTAAAAAGGAATTTCATAAGTTCAAATATAAAAGAGATTCTTGAATCTACTCTTAAAGTTAAAATATCAATGTGGGATTGACTGAAAAAAAGAAATGCTTTGTAAAATCAATCTGTATGAGAAATCTTAAATACAAAACTTCATAGACATAATTTACATGGAAGTTTGCAGCTTTTGACATAAATGATCTATACTGATATTTATCACATGAAAACCAAGGCAGCAAATGTCTGGTTATTCTGTTAATTCATTTTAATTGTTTCAGAAGAATTTGTTCAAGTTTTACCTTTGAAATTTCCTGAAAGAGATTTTTTTGCAACATATTGCTTTGTTGGCCACAGACTGCCGAATGTTTCAATGGTACAGATATTGCATTACAGCTTTCACTGACATCTATCTTGTCTGTGACTTGTTTACTGTATTTCTTAACATATAAACTCTTAACATGTGTATAAAGAAAAAGTGTCTTGCTTGGTTTTGAACATCATATTAAGCACTGTATTTGTCTATATCATATTTATATCATGTCTAAATCATGTCTATATCATGTCTAAATCATGTCTATATCATGGCAAGGAAAATGGGAGCTAATTGCTTTTCCCAAACCAGAACAGCTGTGCAAGGCTTGGTGGATATTCTACTGAGTTATCAGACCCACACCCCACCCCTTGATAAATTTCTGAAAGATATTCTTATTACTTATTTTCTAATGTGATTGATTTAAAATATCGTCACTTTTACTAGTCAATAACTCAAAGTTTCACTTATAAAAAAAAATTAATACTACCTTAAAACTTAACAGAAAAAAAATATTTAATAAATTACAAGTAATTTCCTTTGCTATTAATACTTACATACTTAGCTCTTGCTTTTTGATTAATAAGAGTTGTTACGGATTTTGATGGTTTTCATTATTTATGTCATTTTGCAAATTAATAAAAGAGGTCACTTGAAAATAATCTCTGGCTTTCAGACCAGTCTGTTGTATTCATGTGTTTTAAAAACTTAATATTATATCTCAATACTGTTAAAAAAATTGCAGGCAAAATGATATAGTAAAAATTACAATTTTCCAAACACATTGTTGGGGGAGCTGAGATTGTTTTCTTCCTTCATATGGTAAAACTACAATCATCCAAGCAAATGGGTGGGGGTATTTTGTATTGCTTGTTACAGTACTACCTCTCTTTAAGGTCCTTCATTTTAATATGGTTCCTTGTGTAAGGTGAGTGAGGTCATGAATTGCTTTCATTCAATGGTAAAACTGATATATATCATGTACTTTATTATTAGGTGTTCTCATTATCAAGTGTTATAAACTATGATGCCTATGGACTGCATTATGATTAGGTAATAGTTTAAACTGCCTGTCATGATAATTTTATGCACTCCGTTTATTATATATAATTAACAAGTCCATAATCAACATATACATAACTGATGCATATCAACACTTATGTATCACCATCCTTAGGTGTGAAAAAACACATGTTCAAACTATTTCATAACTGATACTTAACTAAACTTGGGTCTCACCATCCAAATGTGATAAGAAAAAACAAACACATTTAACTGATGCTTAGCCATAATTATGCCTTGCCATTTAAAGGTGAGACAAATACAAATACACATATAATCTTTTTATATTCTTATTTCTTAACAAAATGGGCTGACATTGTGCAAGAAATATGAGTCAGATTTTCCAAAGAAAATCTTCTGCTTAATATGTGTGCAATGTGAGTTTT
This sequence comes from Potamilus streckersoni, assembly GCA_016746295.1. NCBI lineage: Eukaryota > Metazoa > Mollusca > Bivalvia > Unionida > Unionidae > Potamilus > Potamilus streckersoni. The sequence continues at coordinate 595,962 of JAEAOA010001893.1, forward strand.
ATAATAAGCCTGTGCAGAGTGACTACTAAAGCTTTCTACACTTAGTAAATAGCTCCACTGTTAGGTTCTATTATACAAATATGTGTGCAAGTCAAATACACTGTAACAATACTATATAATTCTACAGTATAGTAATGTACATGCATATAAACCTGTAATGCCAACAAAATGAAAGAGGTTCTGTACATATTATAATTTTACTTGATATATTTGTAAAGAAAATATATTCTATAATTATAAGAAAACATATTTTTGTACCATGTGTCACTCATGACTTCCTGTTTCAGTGTAACTTATAATTCAGACTTTTATTGCCTGTATAGCTCACTATATTAAGAAACACACTTTGTGCAGCAAAAATGAAAAATAGGTTAATAATTCCCATACAAAATGCAAACTTTGTCAAAAAAACCCAGAAAATTTAGAACTCTTGACCTGATGATCTCAGTTTAAAGAAAATCTCATTCACTTCACACACAAAATTAACATTAGATAAAAATTCAAACTGTTTGAACAAACAAAAGTTAGATTAGACTTGACTTTTGTGCAATACAGCTATTTTGTTAGGTGTTGGCAAAAAAACATAGACAGTAAAGACTGCAGATAAAGAACTGAATTATTCATTTCTGTTAGTATCATTAAAACAAAAATCTGGCAAGTCTTCTTGCAATTCATGTGGAAAGAAAAATGAAGTAATTATGATGTCTTGGTTCAACAAGGCATTTAACTTTCTCTTTTACTGAAAGGTTATTACTTTTGAAGACTTAAAAATTGATGACAAATATACACTGTCAGGTACAACATCAGCAGAGGGAGAGAGCTTTGCCAATACAGGCATACAAAAATTCCTGTTCCTTGAAAAAGAAACAAACCACACTAAATGACTTGACAAAAAGTTACAAATAACCTATACATGGTGTTGAAGTGTATTGCATCCCATAATATGACCAGAATTTCTCCAGGGCAGTTTTGCAGGACAAAGTTCTTTTTGTGGATATCAATTTTAATCTGTTCACAAAAAATTACATTTTCATTGCTGCGTAAACTTGTGGATTGAAACAAAGATCTGATTATTTAAAAGAAAGAATCAAAGCAATGGGATATGTATTTTAATGTTTTCATGAAAGAATCACTGCAATGGGAATTGGGTCCCAATGTTTCCATGAAAGAATCACTGCAATGGGACATTTATTTTAATGTTTCCATGAAAGAATAAATACAATAGGACCAGGACCTATTGTTTCCATAAAAGAATCACTGCAATAGGACATGAATTCTAATATTTCAATGAAAGAATCACTGCAATTGGACATGGGCCCCAATGTTTCCATATGACATTTATTCTAATGTTTCCATGAAAGAATCAATGCAATAGGACCAGAACCTATTGTTTCCATAAAATAATCACTGCAATGAGACATGGGTCCCAATGTTTCCATGAAAGAATCACTGCAATGGGACATTTATTCTAATGTTTCCATGAAAGAATCAATGCAATAGGACTAGGACCTATTGTTTCCATTAAAGAATCACTGCAATGGGACATGGATTCTAATATTTTTATGAAGGAATCAATGCAATGGGCCATGGGTCCCAATATTTCCATGAAAGAATCAGTGCAATGGGACACTGATTCTAATGTTTCCATGAAGGAATCAATGCAACAGGACCATGACCTATTGTTTCCATAAAAGAATCACTGCAATGGGATGTGGATTCTAATGTCATGTAGGAATCACTGCAATGGGACATGGGTCCCAATGTTTGCATGAAAGAATCAGTGCAATGGGACATGTATTTTAATGTTTCCATGACAGAATCACTGCAGTTGAGACATGAATTCTAATGTTTAAATGAAAGTATCACCACAATGAGAAAGGGATCCTACTGTTTCCACCAGTGAATAACTGACATCATCACAATTTTTATTTATAGTAGCCATGGTATCCAAGAATTATTTCTGTCAAAACTGGAAAACTCCATTAAAACTTTTAAAAAAAAATATTATGATATTTTCATCATCATTTACATATGAACAATTTATTATTAATTTAAAATATGCCCTGTCCTAGAGTAAGGATGGTCAACATGAGAGAGAGTCAATAATTATTCAACCCTTTCAGTGCCCAACTGTATCCTCAATAATTATCCCTCAATTGATAAACTGATGAATCACTTCATTGTTATATATAAAAAAAATCATACAACTGTATAAAACCTTAAATAATAATAATGAAATCTCATCCCATGTTGCACATCCACTTCAAGTTGTGGTATCAATTGGCTTATTAAATATAATTGATACACACATACACACGCTTCACCTCCTTTTCAAAGTAGTGATATCAATAAAGAAATAATTAATTTTATTCATCTGGGCAAAGAAAGTGCTGAATAAGTGTATGTGCACAATATATACATGGAGTTTCATATTTTCTTTGATGCTGTGAGATGAAAATGAATCCGTCTCATGAATTTTCTGATACATACCTTGGATCAAATCTAGAAATGTCAAATCAAAATAATGTTAAGAAACACCTGTCACCTCATTAACCTAAAATTAATTGCTACATAGCATAAATATTCTGGCATACTACTAGATATGGGAAAAACACTATTTCCATTTTTAAATAAATTATACAGGCTCTAAATCAAAATCAATTTCCTTTGCAAGAATATACTAATATCTATTATTAAATAACCAGCTCATGATTTCCAATATAAATGCAATGCATGTGAGGTTCCAATAAATTGCTAACTGACTGGTCATTATCGAGCATTCATTGGGTACTGTTCAGCACATGTAGAAATCATTAAGTTTGTTGCATAACATGATGTCACAGCATTCAAAATTATGTTGCTTCATACCATGTATCAATGCTTTTCATTAAAAAAAATAATTTAAACGAAAATCATTTTCAATAAAATTTGCATTTACTTTAACTTTGGGATTTTTCTAACTTGGATATATAATAAATAACTATATAATAGTGCTTATATTGTTGTATACCAAAGTCTTACAATACATCTTCAAAGTTCATCATGTTGTACTCTTGTTCTCAACCACTAAATAAAGACTATATTCTGTAACTACTATGCCTCTATTCTGTAATAGATTCTCCTGTTAAAATGAATACCTAACTTTCTGTAATTATGGTGTGGCAACCTTTCTAATATTGGGACAAATACCAAATTTCTTTTACAGTTTATATTTTTTTTTTTTTTAGGAAACTGTCATGACGAGGATTTATAAATTTCAGTCAGACACAAAGAATAAAAAAAACCAATATCAGAATACTGAGCTAAAAAGAACTACTACTGCTAACACATTAAGTTTATTATAATTCAAATGGTCACAATTAGATGCCATTCTATATAATAATGAATGAAATTGTTCATTCCATAGAGATATCTACATTTTTCTACATATATATATATATATATATATATATATATATATATATATATATATATATATATATATATTTTATAAAGCATATAAAAGTTAAATTATAAATACATTTATGATTGAAACTGAAATTATTACAGAATATTATTAGAAGAATATGAAGTTAAGTTTGTTTTCTTAAAAATATCCAGTAAACAACAAACTGAAAAATTGCATGGTCTATCTACAAAGAAAAGATGTAAAACAGGAACTAGGTGAACAACTTTGAATACAAAACTATATTAAAATATATATAGATAGGACATTCAACAGACCAAGCAAATTTCCATTACTAATTGATGTCCTTTACAGAGTGGATAAATAAGAAACTTAAGTAAAGGTGGATTTTTAATGCTACCCTTAACAAATATGTGTCTTTTATATCGATGTCTCCACTAAGTAATATCTGTCTGTATTATAAGACAAAAAAACTACAATTATATAAAATATGGTGAAATAGAATTCTCAAATATTGTCTGAAAACTTACAAGCAAACTTTGCGAATCTCCTTCATCCATTTTTCAATGCTGGGGGCAAGTAAAAGAAGCTGTGTTCGCATTTCTTCTTCACGATGTTTCAGGACAATGCTAAACTCCTCGAGAGCATTGCGCCACTTCTCAAGGTGTGTCTGTATCTTGGTCAGGAGATCAGTGTCTCTATCACTCAGAAGAATGGTAAAATGTGTTGCAAGTTTCACCCAAGCTTTTTCAGACACATGGAGACGCTTGGCAGTTGTAAGTTGTGCCTCCTCTGTTACCTGTCATGTTAAAGGCTAAGTGTAAATATTTCAAGTAGTAAAAAAACAGAAATGATATTTCTAAAAGGATATGAATATTTTTTTATTCTCAGCTATTTTTTAATGAGCACTTCTAGAGAAGAGCAAAGTTGGTTTTTTTTTTCCCCCATAATTTAAACCTATTCAATCTTATGGCGGGAAATCAGAAAAAAAATATTTTTAACTTGTCAATAATAAATGTAACACATAATTATCATATATATTTAAATATATCCAATAAAATACCAGGTGCAAATTTCAGGGTATACTGAGTTGTAAACAAGTTTTAATCCATGGTAGAAGTCAGCAACAACATTATGGAGGTGCCTTGAATTATATTACTTTCCAAAGTCCAGTACATTAACTTTGACCATTCTACTGAGAACGTACATGTAAGGGAGTAATTTGGATGTGTATTGTTAAGGAATCCTTCCCTTTACCCTGCTAAACAGAAGGAATTATGTATTTCTTGCCAGTATGAATCTTAAGTAATTTATTGATGAATGGACAAGCCATCAAATACGTGAGCAAATAAAGTTTCCTCCTACCAACCTTCATAGCAAGACAATATGCAGCATTGCTCCAGATTTCTCTCTCATCAGTCAGTATAAAGACCTGTCCCTCCAGTCGTTTCCTTTGGAGTTCATACAGCTCATGATATTCTGCAAGAAGACTGGCATTCTTTTCAGCTTCTTTCAAGGCAAACTTAAGCTGAAAAATTAGGAACAGCACTTAAATTAAAGAACAAATCAAATGAGTTTCAAGATAAAAATGAATCATCACACACTTAAAGGAACAGTAGACTGAGAGATTGCTAAGAGAAAGGGAGCCTGGCTTCATATAAATGTCTAAATTAAGGACTAGATTCATAATTGGAAAAGCTTTCTTCAATAAAAATGTACCTGAATTTGTTATATGTAGAGTTTGGGCTTATTGGCAAGCAAAGATCTGTGTTAAAAAAGTATAATGTTAACAAATGTCATCTCCATCATGTTAAGACATCTTTTACATCACTCACAATATGAAAACCATCAATGCTGGTATGACCAATTTGCAAGAAATTAAAATATAGGTCACAATAACCAAGTTTCAATCATGGTTTATTACCTGTCATAAAACAATTACAAACAAAGTCATGTAACTCTGTAAGCAATAATGTCCAAAAAAAGACCTAAATGCAAACCACAGCAGTATTGATGCATACAAATGGACAAACACATGGACGCTGCTAATCCATTGGCCAGAATTGCTTGATCCTTTCAAACATGTGAAACAAAAAAAATCACTTTCTCAATCCAATTTTCTTTGAATTTGGTTCATATCTGTGGCAATGGCATTGTGATAAGATGGTATTAAAGACGTAATTCTCTGCTCTTTTGGGAAGATCACATCAAATCTTTATTTAAACTCACAGATCAGTGATTATGTATCACAGTTACCTATATTTTAACTGATGGCTGTAATACTATTTATCAAAATCCTAAAATTGTCTTGATGTACAAGCTGAGTTTCTTGTGTCCTTGATCTTTTTAAAGACTGAAGCACAAAGGAAATTTAAATCCAATGACTTACAACAGACCTTTTGTTTAAATATGCCACAATCATGATATTTCTATGACTCTTTTATACACTGGGATGAATATTGCCAAAAATCTGCCAGGAAATGAGATACCCATATAGTGTTATTAGTATAAATGATCCATCTGCAGTGAATTACTATATACACTTGCTTCTAAGTCAAAGTTTTAATTTTTACTTGGCAAATAACAGCATGGTAGTGTGATATACTCTCATCAGCATATCATTATTTTCATTGGTATATGAATTAGCCATGTTAGGGTTGGAATTATTTTGCTTACTTATAAATCTTAGATGTTAAGTATGTTGGGCTTATAAGTCCAAGATTCTCTGGATATTTGGTTTTAATTTTACAAGTCCTTAAGTTTCATAACATTTGACTTGTAAGTCCAAGATGTGCAATATGTCTGGCTAAAAATTCTGAGATATTTTTAGCATGTTTGGCTTTTATATCTATGATTTTAATATGTTTGGTTTACTAAGATCTGTTTGTGTGTTTGACGTGAACATTCAAGTTCTTAAGTATGTCTGACTTATTAAGTCTAAAATATTTTGGTGTGTGGCTTGTACATTCAAGATATTTAATATGTCTGGCCTATATGTAAACTCATATATGCACATTTAATTGGGGTTTTTTTTTCAAGAAAACTTGGTTAATACATTTTTATGATATTTTTGATGCTGCACAACAGAAAAATCCCTCCAGAATCTGGCAAGTTACTGAAAAAACACCAAGTTTCAAAGATTTACTGCTTTAACAGCAAAATGTTCTTTTCTGCTTTCTCAATGTTAGCCACAAAATAAAAATGAAATGGCTTCCACTTTGGTCTGTCATAACATTGGTTGCTGTATTTGTTCAAACATTATTTATCATCCTAATTGTCAGTCATAAAGTTCTTTAATGGGAATATTTGATTAGAAGTATTCATACATCATTCATCTTATAGACCATAGACTGGTTACTATTCCAGATTCAAACAATCATGATGTTTTCTTACTAATATTTTTTCCATACACTGGTATTCAAGTTCAAGAGTTAAATCAAAACAAATATTCCAAACTAACAATAGTTTATACAAAACTTTCAAAAAAATGTACCTGAATGTTACTGTAAATGTTTAATTTTGCACAAAAGAAAATAAAACCTGGTGACAAGCTCTACTTACATCTTCCTGAGCCTTCTGTGCCTCTTTAGTCACCTTTTTGTCATGCTCCTTGACCTCCGTCAGCTCACTGTGGATTTTAAATATATGCAGATAAATAAGCCTCTTAAAGGTAATTAAAGGTGGATGTAAAAAGATACATTCACTTTGCTGTCAGTGATTTCCTTTCTATCACAATGAATTCATTTTCAGCAGTTAATCTAAATTTAATTTTTTGCATACCTATGTAGTGATTATTTAAAAATTCCTGAAAAGCTAGTTCATAAACAATAAATTTCTACTCTTTGTGAAAGCATTTTATTCACAAATTTATTGAAAATAAAGTATATATGTTTTACTGTTTGCCAAAATTATTATTTTTGAAACTGATGTGTACACCAACAAATAGCAGTCCTTGAAAAACTGCACAGCTCTGTAACACTAGATATGGATGCTGCTTTATTGTTATGGTAGCCAGTATATAAACCTGGTTCACTGTGGTTATAGCTGGGTGCAAATTATATAGATCTGGTTCACTGTGGTTACAGCTGGGTGCAAAAGATCTGGTTCACTGTGGTTACAGCTGGATGCACATTATATAGATCTGGTTCACTGTGGTTACAGCTGGGTGCAAATTATATAGATCTGGTTCACTGTGGTTACAGCTGGGTGCAAAGTATATAGATCTGGTTCACCATGGTTACAGCTGGGTGCAAATTATATAGACCTGGTTCACTGTGGTTACAGCTGGGTGCAACTGGGTGCAAATTATATAGATCTGGTTCACTGTGGTTACAGCTGGGTGCACATTATATATAGATCTGGTTCACTATAAGCTGGGTGCAAATTATAAAGATCTGGTTCACTGTGGTTACAGCTGGGTGCAAATTATATATATCTGGTTCACTGTGGTTACAGCTGGGTGCAAATTATATAGATCTGGTTCACTGTGGTTACAGCTGGGTGCAAATTATATAGATCTGGTTCACTGTGGTTACAGCTGAATGCAGAGTATAGAGATCTGGCTGTCATGCTAACAGCTCAAAGAACAATATACAGTTCTTGGAGCTGATGAGCTTGTAACGTGTTCACAGAATAAAGATCTAGCTCTAATTTGTGTTAATAGCTGGCTGCACAGCATTACAATCTGTGTCTATTTTCATAAATGGATGCACTGTATACACACCTGCAGTTTGTGTTTATAGCTTGGTGCAAAGTATAAAGACCTGGGTCTCATGTATTTACAGCTGGGTACACAGTATAAAGATCTGGGTCTCATGTATTTACAAGTGGGTACACAGTATAAAGATCTTGGTCTCATGTGTTCACAGCTGTGTACACTGTATATTGACTTGATGCTCATGTAACAAACTGATTATATAATATAAAGATCCAGGTTTCATGTATCTACAGGTGAATTCACAGTATGCAGATTAGCTAGGTACATAATATAAAGACCTGGGTCTTGTATTCACAGCAAGGTACATGGCATAAAAACCTAGGTCTCATGTGTTCACACCTGGGTACATAGCATAAAGACCATGGTCTCATGTGTTTACAGCTTAGGACACAGTATAAAGACCAAGGTTGCATGTGTTCACAGCTAGGTACATAGCATAACAACATAGGTCTCATGTTTCACAGTTAGGTACATAGTAAAAAGACATAGGTCTCATGTGTTCACAACTTGGTGCACAGGATACAGACCTGGATATCTTGTTCACAGTTAGGTACATAGCATAAAGACCTTGGTCTCATGTGTTCTCAGTTAGGTACACAGGATAAAGACCTAAATCTCATATGTTCACATCTAGGTACATAACATTGCAACATAGGTTTCAGGTTTTACAGCTAGGTAGATTGTATAAAGACACTAGGTCTCATGTGTTCACAGATAGGTTTATAGTATAAAGACACTAGGTCTCATGTGTTCACAGATAGGTACATAGTATAAAGATACTAGGTCTCATGTGTTCACAGATAGGTACATAGTATAAAGACACTGAGGTCTCATGTGTTCACAGATAGGTACATAGTATAAAGACACTAGGTCTCATGTGTTCACATATAGGTACATAGTATAAAGACACTAGGTCTCATGTGTTCACAGATAGGTACATGGTATAAAGACACTAGGTGTCATATACTCACATATAGGTACATAGTATAAAGACACTAGGTCTCATGTGTTCACAGATAGGTACATAGTATAAAGACACTAGGTCTCATGTGTTCACAGATAGGTACATAGTATAAAGACACTGAGGTCTCATGTGTTCACAGATAGGTACATAGTATAAAGACACTAGGTCTCATGTGTTCACAGCTAGCTACATAGTATAAAGACACTAGGTCTCATGTGTTCACAGATAGGTACATAGTATAAAGACACTAGGTCTCATGTGTTCACAGATAGGTACATAGTATAAAGACACTAGGTCTCATGTGTTCACAGATAGGTACATAGTATAAAGACACTGAGGTCTCATATGTTCACAGATAGGTACATAGTATAAAGACACTAGGTCTCATGTGTTCACATATAGGTACATAGTATAAAGACACCAGGTCTCATGTGTTCACAGATAGGTACATAGTATAAAGACACTGAGGTCTCGTGTGTTCACAGACAGGTACATAGCATAAAAACACTAGGTCTCATGTGCTCACAGCTAGCTACATAGTATAAAGACCTAGTCTGATCTGATGTGTTCCTGCTTGCTATACACTATAAAGACTTAGGTGTCATGTGTTCAAAGTTAGGTACACAGTAAAAAAGACCTATGTGTTTATGGCTGGGTAGTACACACAGTATACAAAGTAAATAAGATATTTCTTACCTGGTGAGAATACTGATGGTTGACTTGAATCTCATTAGCTCCTCTGTAAGCCTTCTGTCCAGGGCTCTCTGTGCCATCACCTCCTCATGTAAACTACAAAATACCATCATTATCATTTTTGTTATCATTGACCATCATCTAATTTTTGTCATCATAATTGCCATCATTGTTGTTATCACCATAATCAACATCATTAGTCATTATCATTATAATTATTGTTGTTCTTATGACTATCATTGTCTGTTTCATGTTTTGTAACCATCAATATAGCACTAATGTCATTATTGTAATTATTATAAGCATCAGTAATGAATACTGCTATTTTCGTCACCACAACTATTGTTATCCATGTTATAATTTTTCTAATCACTGTAAGCATTATAACTGTATCATCATCATCATCATCATCCTTATTGTTGTTGTCACCATTAGTGTTACTGCTTATGTTATAATTTATGTCAAAAAATTTTAAAATCATCTTTTATCAGTATCATTATTTTATAATGCCATCATCATTCTGTAATCATTATTATCATCATCACTAATTTTATCAACATTATGATTACAAAACTTTCCAGAATTTTTACTTATTTGAAAAACACAACCATTTCTTATCAGCTTTCGATAACACTAAATAATAAAAACAATTAAACAAAAGAGGTTTTCCCAATACAAGTTACAAGGTGGTGACTTTTGAAAAGCAAATGTTTTCCAGAGAGAATTATAAGATGGAGGTCTTCTGTAGAGTGGTTGTTTGCTAGATATAAGTTATAAGGTGGCAGGCTTTTGTAGAGTATTGTTCACTAGATAGAGTGGTTGTTTGCTAGATGTAAGTTATAAGGTGGCAGGCTTTAGTAGAGTGGTTGTTCGCTAGATATAAGTTATAAGGTGGCAGGCTTATGTAGAGTGGTTGCTTGCTAGATGTAAGTTATAAGGTGGCAGGCTTTTGTAGAGTGGTTGTTCACTAGATGTAAGTTATAAGGTGGCAGGCTTTTGTAGAGTGGTTGTTCGCTAGATGTAAGTTATAAGGTGGCAGGCTTTTATAGAGTGGTTGTTCACTAGATGTAAGTTATATAAGGTGGCAGGCTTTTGTAGAAAGGTTGTTCGCTAGATGTATGTTATAAGATGGCAGGCTTTTGTAGAGTGGTTGTTCGCTGGATGTAAGTTATAAGGTGGCAGGCTTTTGTAGAGTGGTTGTTTGCTAGATATAAGTTATAAGGTGGCAGGCTTTTGTAGAGTGGTTATTTGCTAGATGTAAGTTATAAGATGGCAGGCTTTTGTAGAGTGGTTGTTCGCTAGATATAAGTTATAAGGTGGCAGGCTTTTGTAGAGTGGTTGCTTGCTAGATGTAAGTTATAAGGTGGCAGGCTTTTGTAGAGTGGTTGTTCACTAGATATAAGTTATAAGGTGGCAGGCTTTTGTAGAGTGGTTGTTCGCTAGATGTAAGTTATAAGGTGGCAGGCTTTTGTAGAGTGGTTGTTCACTAGATGTAAGTTATAAGGTGGCAGGCTTTTGTAGAGTGGTTGTTCGCTAGATGTAAGTTATAAGGTGGCAGGCTTTTGTAGAGTGGTTGTTCGCTAGATGTAAGTTATAAGGTGGCAGGCTTTTGTAGAGTGGTTGTTCGCTAGATGTAAGTTATAAGGTGGCAGGCTTTTGTAGAGTGGTTGTTCGCTAGATGTAAGTTATAAGGTGGCAGGCTTTTGTAGAGTGGTTGTTTGCTAGATGTAAGTTATAAGGTGGCAGGCTCTTGTAGAGTGGTTGTTCGCTAGATGTAAGTTAAAAGGTGGCAGGCTTTTGTAGAGTGGTTGTTCGCTAGATGTAAGTTATAAGGTGGCAGGCTTTTGTAGAGTGGTTGTTCGCTAGATATAAGTTATAAGGTGGCAGGCTTTTGTAGAATGGTTGTTCGCTAGATATAAGTTATAGGGTGCTGGACATTTGCATTTTCCAGATACAAATTATCAGGTGGTGGACTTCAGTATTCTCTTTGGGCTCTTACTGGCCACCAATTTACCTGCAAAAGGTACATTTGAAACAAAACATTTGATATGCAATCAATACACTGAGCATCATACAATTCTGTAATACACATGCACAATTACAGAAAAGGAATTATCAATAAATTTCCCATATGCAGAAATCTTTTCAAATAGGTCAATTGAAAATATCCAATAATTCTCGAGATTCAGACTCTGCTTCACTTTTGTCCAAAACTTTCTTACCTCCTACTGAGGTATAGGATCTCATACATTACATTAATTTTACCTTTTGATCTGTTGAGGGACTTTGTTTAAAAGGCCACTATATTTCTTTCTGAGATCAGCAAGAAGTTCACCTCGCTCAATACATTCCACACTTGTCTGAAAGTAAAATGGGTGAAAATACATATCAGGTAGTTTGACTGACCAACAGTCCACACACACCTTTCATCCCACCCCTCAATGATGAAGACAGTTTCAGACATTCCTACATGTGTATACCAATGATATGAATTATCTTGAATTTTCAACATGATACACTGTGATCACATTGTAAAGAAACTGCCAAAGTCTCAGGGATGACAGTGTATAGAAATTAGCAAACTTTCAGCAACCACAGTGTACAGAAATTGGCAATATCTGGCAAAGTGTCAGTGATCAGAGTGTACAGAAATTGATAAAGTCTCAGTGACCACAGTGTACAGAAATTGATAAAGTCTCAGTGATCACAGTGTACAGAAATTGATAAAGTCTCAGTGATCACAGTGTACAGAAATTGTCAAAATGCCTCTGATTTCCTTCATCATCTTTTACAATATAATCAAGATAGACACATTTACATTCTAAAAGATAAAGCCGATAAAGTTAGTGTTCTGCAAACAATACATTTTGCATTGATCAACCTAGCTACAACAGCAGATGATTATATAGTCTGGTTTCAAGTTTAACAAAGTCATGGTTGTAACTATTATTTCTTTGATATTCATATTTTCATTATTATTTTTCGAAGGCAAATTAATTCTAGATCAAAGCAGAATATATGACTATATAATCATTTCTTTTCTGTCTCATACAGTATATGGGAGAGAAGTGGACATTCCTTTTACCTGTTCACATTTGTATCCTAAAACTTTTTTAAAGCTTTTTTTTTTTTTTTGACAACACAGTTTTAGATGCTGTCAACTGACATTACCTACAAGGCCACATACATAGCTCTTTGAATGCTGGTATATATTTAAACATCATTTAAAGTATACACTGAATTTTTCAGTTGAAAGCAAATTTTTACATCTATCTTACAGTGAATAAGGTTTTATCTATCTTTTACATCTAATTACACTCTACCTATCTACCAACCAACCTACCTACTTACCCATCTATCCATTCACCAATCTATCTATCCAGTAATGATCTCTGTGTATGCAAATAATATATTATATGCAGAGAATCTATAGTAAGCTTACCTGTCGAATGAGCTCATGAAATATAATGTTATAGATGTCTTGTTCTTTCTTTATAAGTTCCAGAAGATTATGCATCTGTGAAGAAACAAGAATAAATACATTAAATGTAATGCTCATACATGTTTTACTCTGAGACACTATATGAGAATGGTATAATGGAAAAATTGCCAAGATCTACCTTGACAACAATAAATGTTGATTGGAATTTATAAATGGACCAGTGACTAATCTCTTTCTTTGTCTATGTGTGAATTATTACACAATCATGATTACAATAAGTTGGTCAGAGACTAACAACTATCCTTAAACAGATTACTTCACTGACTGAAAAAAGCTAAGGTGATATGTTAAGAATTCATTTGGAAATTTGCATAGGTAAAGTAGAAAAATGGAATATCCCAATTCATTCAGAGTTAGGTAAATGAAAGAAATGCATATAGATGACTGAAACAAAAGTTATTGCTCTTGTCCATTTGAATAATAATGTTCAAGCAATTTTTATTAAAGATTATTGGTTAGTTCATAATTGGTGGTAATGTTTTCAGAAGTCCATCTTTGCTACATATAAAACATGCAAAACATAATTATTCCACTGCTGTAATTGTGTGTAAGTGTGATTCAGTTTTGAAAACACAATATCAAACTAAAGCTGTGATTCAGGAAATAATGAGGCCAACTACAAAGCAAGCAAAGTTAAGAAAAAACTGAACTTTAGAATTTTGTTTTGACTTTCTGAAATGCACAAGAAAGTAAAAAGAGGGAGGCAGGAACTGAACCAACTCTGCTATTTCTGTTTTAAAAAGTCTCAGATGTATGTCACCATAGTAATTTGAAGGAAAACTGTACATTATGTTCACCAGAAATTTCTTAGAAAAAAGAAACCACAATTTATTTTAACCGATGCAGACAAGAAATTTGTGTATTTTTTGATTTATCTTTGTATGGCTGTGATTGTGTCAGTGTGTTTATGTGTGTGTATGTGATAGTGCTAAGTTTACTAACTATTTTCTCCTTGAAAGTGAATTAAATCCTTAAAAGAAAACAATTTTCTTTTATTTGCATTTGTATTTCCAGTTATTTTGTATAGGCTTATATGTGTAGGCAACTTTAATTATTTTCAAGTGTACAAAACTGCTTTCTGGAGTTGCACACACTGTTCATGCCCCCATCTTGGGACCTCACAAACCACTTTGAGACCCACCCAGCCACTCATAAAAATCTGCCATTTTCTTGTAGGTTGGCAAGTTTGATCTGGACTTTTGCAATACATTGAATATCCTATGTAGAAACGAGCAGATAAAATAAAAATCTACATTGAGAATTATTTTAGAAAATAAAAAGACAGTGGTAATACTCATATAATACTTTACATTAGTCAAGACTGTTAAAGTCTTATGACATAGACTAGCTTTATGATCAATCATCACATAATAACCATGTTCAACATACTACCTGGCACTGTCTAATGGGGCATTTATTATGAGATTTCATGATGTTACTAAATTCTAACATTTTTTGATACACATTTGGATTACTTTTTGTCTCTGAATTCATCCCAAGGTATTATAGCTAGAACTAAAAGATCAAAAGTGAGGAGAAACTCTAAATGTTAAATTTTAATTTTTATCTAGATCTCCATTTTCATTATTCTTGTCAGTGAATAATCAGTTAACTTTGCACATAACAAAATTGCAGGTTTTATGTTTTAAACTAGTGAAGTTTGTATTTACTTCTTTAAACATATCACAATTCAACTTCAAAACTTTTGATACTATGCTTTAACAACAACATTTATACATACCAACCACATTTGCACATATCAAGCACAAATCTACCAACCACGTTTGCAAATATCAGGCACAAATCTACCAACCACATTTGCACATATCAGGCACAAAGCTACCAACCACATTTACATATATCAACCACATTTATACCTAACAACCACATTTACACATATCAGGCACAAATCTACCAACCACATTTGCACATATCAGGCACAAATCTACCAACCACATTTGCACATATCAGGCACAAAGCTACCAACCACATTTACATATATCAACCACATTTATACCTAACAACCACATTTACACATATCAGGCACAAATCTACCAACCACATTTGCACATATCAGGCACAAATCTACCAACCACATTTGCACATATCAAGCACAAATCTACCAACCACATTTGCACATATCAGGCACAAATCTACCAACCACATTTGCACATATCAAGCACAAATCTACCAACCACATTTGCACATATCAGGCACAAATCTACCAACCACATTTACACATACCAGGCACAAAGCTACCAACCACATTTACATATATCAACCACAAGAAAACAATGTATGGTACAAACAAAATTAATCAAGCTAATTTTATACCTCAAAGTTTAGCTAAAAATAATGTTTATTTTTTTCTATAAAACTATTTGAAGGCCTGTGAACAATTATTTTTAATATACACTTGCATACAGGTATGTAGTGAATATTGTTACAGTAAAATTCTAAAAATAGTTTTGAAAATTTCTATCATCAGCATAAACCTTTAAATTATAGAATAATGAGCAAACCCTGGACTTGTGCCATGCAAAGAGAGTACTTTATCCACTGTCCTACTGTTGACATGCATAGATGATGCAACTAGTTGTATATACTTTGCCTTAATTAGTTACCTGTGTTGGCCCTCTGATCTCTAGATCAGCATCATTAATACCAGCTCTCTCTAGCATGTCCTCCATGGTCTTCCTCAGTTGCTTTACCTCAAAACGACTTGTAGGTTTCCTGTATAGAAATTATATAAATAAAAGACTAATTTCGCATGACCAGTAATGGAGGAATCATGTACTGTAGCTACTAAACAACCTGTTTTTTTACATCCTGCTTTTTCTGTAATTGTTTCCTTAATTATTTGCATTTATATTTAAATTTTTTCAGTAAAAAGTTAGTCTGATACTGACCATGGTTATTAATTCTCATATATAAATATATGTACTTCCTATCTCACTACCAATTAAAAAATATAAATGCATCTAAAGGTCAGTATGGTTAAAAATATGTAACTTTCAAATATATCATATCAAAATGAAAATCCATGCTACTGACTTCAAGAAAAATAATTGTACTACTCATATTCCAATACATAACACTGTACTGAGTAATCTTTAAATACTTTTCACTTTACTTACAGCATGCAAACATAAAACTTACAATTATTATATGCCTATAATGTTTTTAACAAAAAATTTGCTGTTCATAGCTGTTGTAAGAATCTGCACAAGAGAATTCATTGAAATGACCATCATCACTTCTTATTTATCATTATTCATACTCCATATGCAAAAAGGCAAACACAGTATGTATGTATGTATGTATGTATGTATGTATGTATGTATGTATGTATGTATGTATGTATGTATGTATGTATGTATGTATGTATGTATGTATGTATGTATGTATGTATGTATGTATGTATGCATGCATGTACATAGGTACATACATGTGTATGTACATATCTAAGTACATAGGTATGTATGCATACCTAGGTAATTCATAGCTATGCTTTCTCATTCCTAGGTAATTTATTTCCTATGCTTTCTCATTCTCAAGTACTTTATACCTTATGCTTTCTCCTTCCTAGATATGTTATACCCTGTGCTTTTTATTCTTAGGTAATTCATATCCTATGTATGTATGTATGTATGTATGTATGTATGTATGTATGTATGTATGTATGTATGTATGTATGTATGTATGTATGTATGTATGTATGTATGTATGTATGTATGTATGTATGTATGTATGTATGTATGTATGTATGTATGTATGTATGTATGTATGTATGTATGTATGTATGTATGTATGTATGTATGTATGTATGTATGTATGTATGTATGTATGTATGTATGTATGTATGTATGTATGTATGTATGTATGTATGTATGTATGTATGTATGTATGTATGTATGTATGTATGTATGTATGTATGTATGTATGTATGTATGTATGTATGTATGTATGTATGTATGTATGTATGTATGTATGTATGTATGTATGTATGTATGTATGTATGTATGTATGTATGTATGTATGTATGTATGTATGTATGTATGTATGTATGTATGTATGTATGTATGTATGTATGTATGTATGTATGTATGTATGTATGTATGTATGTATGTATGTATGTATGTATGTATGTATGTATGTATGTATGTATGTATGTATGTATGTATGTATGTATGTATGTATGTATGTATGTATGTATGTATGTATGTATGTATGTATGTATGTATGTATGTATGTATGTATGTATGTATGTATGTATGTATGTATGTATGTATGTATGTATGTATGTATGTATGTATGTATGTATGTATGTATGTATGTATGTATGTATGTATGTTTGTATTTATGTATAAGTATGTATAGACACTTAAACATGGTAAAAGCAATACTTACAAGGAAGGAAAGGCACTTAAATGTGTGTGTGTGTGTGATTGTGTGTGTGTGATATAGATTTTTAATGTAGCTTTAACAATTTTTCAATCATATTGATACAATATCTGCAGTGTGACAGTCTATACTGGTGTCTAGTAGTGGGGCAGACATGTGGCATGAAGTCCAACCCTGTCACATTATCCTGACACCAGGCCAACCAGTCCTAACACTAACCTTTTAATGCTGAGCTCCAAGTGAGGCACTGCTGTTAGTACCATTTTTAAAAATCTTTGGTATGACTTGGCTTGGTATGACTTGTTTTGGTATGACTTGGCTTGGTATGACTTGGCTTGGTATGACTTGTTTTGGTATGACTTGTTTTGGTATGACTTGGCTTGGTATGACTTGTTTTGGTATGACTTGACTTGGTATGACTTGTTTTGGTATGACTTGACTTGGTATGACTTGTTTTGTTATGATTTGACTTGGTATGACTTGGCAAGGGTTCTAACCAGTGACCTCGAGCATCTTAGGCAGATGCTCTAAACACTAGGCCACCGGAGCGGTCTCTTAAATGTGGTAAAAACAATACTTACAAAGAAGGAAAGACACTTAAATGTTTCTCATGGTCCTGAATCTGAGTACTGTATTTACTGAAAATAAAACATTAACAAAATTAAAGCCTAAATCTCTCCTATTAAATACCTGAATTTTGAAATCATTTTCTGCTGCTATATACTGACAACAATCATTTTTTATCCTAAAATAATAACTAAAATATTCTATACTTAACTGAATATTTAACTACTACTTTGGTTATGCTTTAAACAATCTTTCTAATTCCACTCTTATAACTCTTTTAACAACATTTAGGACACACAAGTTTAGAATTTAAATTTCTTTGTTAAATCTGGAAAACAAATCTGATGTAACCTCTCCCCACAAATTTGTATAATCTTGCATCTCAAAAGTTACTTGGAATTTTAAGTTTAAATGACTATATGGGTTTTATTTGCAAAATTACTTTACATGCAGATTTTAAATAAAAGATAAGCCTTCCTTAGTTACAAAATACACATAACTTGGGTCTGACAAATTTTACAATTGCTGGGGTACAAGAAAAAAATTCTGGTAGCCCACCCAGTTCAATAGTCCAAATAGAGCACTTAAAATAAATGTAAAACATATCACCTTTACAACTTCCTGGTTTCCTTGCTATGTCTCATTTATACTTGTTCTTCTTGATGAAATATTTTCATATACATTATTTATTGAAAACAAAAGTATGGGACAAGTCAAGACACCTTGTACCCCATGGAACTATGAGACAAGTCAAGACACATTGTTCCCCCATGGAACTATGGGACAAATCAAGACACCTTGTACCCCATGGAACTATGGGACAAGTCAAGACACCTTGTACCCCATGAAACTATGGGACAAATCAAGACACCTTGTTCCCCATGGAACTATGGGATAAGTCAAGACATCTTGTACCCCCACGGAACTATGGGACAAGTCAAGACACCTTGTACTCATGGAACTATGGGACAAGTCAAGACATCTTGTACCCCATGGAACTATCTAAAATTATGGGAAAAGTCAAGACACCTTGTAGCCCACTAATTAACCTGATTATAATGTGGTAGCCCAACAATGCATTCTGACAGAACCTGGGTTTAATACACAAACGTTATATGTACCTGATAACTGCATCATAATTATCTGCACATATATATCTGTATATATATATATATATATATATATATATATATATATATATATATATATATATATATATATATATATATATATATATATATATATATATACACACATTATCAAATCATAAGTTTTTATATGTATCTCTAATAATTTAAGATTGGACAATATTCTCTGCCTTAAGAAAATAATGACAGCAGTAATGAGAAATAAAGAGTGAAAGTGTCTGTTATCTCAGATTAGACTTACTCTTCATGAAATTCAATTCCCATGACACCCTTGTTCTTTACTATGTGGTACTCCTCAGGTATCAAGGTGTCTGGCAGCTGCAATACCTTAAATATGGAGATGAGAGTTTAATTATGCTTCATTCAATGTCAGAAAAACTATCCCCACATTTTAACTAGGAGACAATAATATTAATTCTGCTTTATTTCACATCAGAAAAGAGGCCCTGACTGGCCAAGTGGTCTAAAGCGCTGTCCATTACGGAACACTGCCATCTCACCTCTGTCTGCGTGGGTTCGAGTCTAAGATTCGGCGAATGTGGATATGTGAGAAAGCTTGTCAGTAGCTTCTCTTAAGTCGGTGTTTCTTTCCGGTGATTTCCCGGTTTCTTCCTCCACCATTAATACTGGCCACCATGAATAGCCTATCGTGTGCTGAAAAATGGCGTTAAGCCCAAGAACACATCAGAAAAATGCTCCCCATGTTTTATCTAGCAGATGATAGTGTTAATCATGGCTTCATTCTATTACAGAAAAACTCCACATTTTAATTAGTGATATCCTACATCCATTTATCCATAACCACGTATCCTTCTAATCTACTGGATAGAAAAACACCAAACACAACACAGGTTACTGATGTGGCAACCATCTTGCAGAATGTGATGAATTTGCGGTTCATGTCCTGAGATTCCTTGAAGTGGGTCATAGATGAAACATACAAATTGCAATTACACTGGCATTTTATAATTTTTTAAAACTGATATTTTGTACATGCATTGATTGGAGGAGGGCAATATAATATATGCAACCAGTTTTATCTCCAGTATGTATTTTTAAACAGAGTGCCAAACAATCCAGAAGAACATCTGTAGCTTCATAAGAAGGTTAAACATCTATGTTGGCTGATGTTTTACCATCACCTCAACATTTGAAAATGTTAACACCTAAAAGAAAAGCAGACCCAACTATAATGGCTTGTTATTACAGATCTTTACTCTGTTCACTGCATATTCAAAAATTCTACCCACTACATCTACTCCCCACTGCACTGATGCCTAGAGATACTAACCCTGGAAGCTGCAAATGTAATGTTTTACCAGAAAGTATTTGAAAATGCCATGTTAATAAGGATTATACATTTGACCTTTGACCCCAAAGTTTCATGAATTCCCCCCACTCCAAACAGATTAGGAGGTGTTGTAATACACAGATGGAAATATAGATTGATAGATGACTGAACTTAGTGACAAAATGCATAATTATATTCCTAACACCTTTTAAAAAAAGTGAAGGGATAAAAAGAAATGAACAGTAATATAAACAGTAGGTCACTACAAGATCTGAAAACTTGGTGGGGGATTACTTTCCTCTAAAACAAATAGAAGGTAAATTTTTAAATACAGGGCAGATATAATGAAGAAGAAAAGGTATAGCTTTAAGATATAAGAAGTGATTCTAGTGCATTTGGTTAACTTTTCTGTCTAATGTTTTTAGGAAACAAGCATGAATATCTCAAAATTTTATGGTGCATTTTAGAATTGACCCTGTATCAAAACAATGAAAATAGTTATAATCATATGGATAATGATCAACTTTGAGAATTACTGACATCAATTAGGCACAATGATGATACCTTGATCAGATATAAAAAAAATATCATACACAGGGATAGCTCAAACAGAGCATATCCAGATATCTCCCTGATTCATTAATTGGCAGATCAAGTTCTATACTGTTCTCTCACAATGAACAGAACAAACCCAGTTAAGTCTGCACACTATACAACAGTAGATCATAGTCTGTCATTTGTCATTGTATGCATGAACAAATAAAATAATGTGAACCTTACATGATGATTGTGTTGTACCTGTTTTTGTGACTCTCCAGCTTCTTTGCGGATGACAGTTTTGTCAATTCTTTCTGGTCTCTGAGGCCAAGCATCAGATTTTGGAACATCGTACAAGAAGGAAATATCCCTGAAAGAAAAAACTCAATCAATTTAACAGATGTCATCAATATTCTGCTGACAAAAGCAGCTAATTAATTCATTATGCTTTTTCACTGTTATGTAATTTATACCATATACTTTCTCATACCAAAGTAATTCATACCCTATGCTTTCACATTCTCAGGTAATTTATATCCTATAATTTCTCATTCATATGTAATTTATACCCTATGCTTTCTCATTCTCAGGTAATTTATAACTATTGCTTTCTAATTCCTAGGTAAGAAATACCCTGTGTTTTCTTATTCCTAGGTAATTTATACCCTATGCATCCTTTTTCCCAGTTAATTTATACCAGGTGCTTTCTTATTCCTAGATAATTTATATCCTATGCTTTCTTATTCCTAGGTAATTTACATCCAATGTTTTCTCATTTCTAGGTAATTTATACCCTATGCTTTCTTATTCCTAGGTAATTCATACCATATGCTTTCTCATTTCAAGGCAATTTATATCCTATGCTTTCTCATTCCTAGGTAATTCATACCCTTTGCTTTCTCATTCCTAATTAATTCATACCCTATGCTTTCTCATTCCTAGGTAATTTATACCCTATTCTTTTTCATTCCAAGGTAACTTATACCCTCTGCTTTATTATTCCTAGGCAATTTATACCTCACGCTTTACTTATTCTCAAGTACTTTATACTTTATGCTTTCTCATTCCTAGATATGCTATATCCTGAGCTTTCTTATTCCTGAGTAATTCATACCCTATGCTTTCTCATTCCTAGGTTATTTATACCCTATGCTTTCTCATTTCGCAGCTACAATTTACCTTATTGAACGACAACAAATGTGCGTTTTGTAAGAGAGAGAATGAAAGTATTGAACATCTCTTCTATGATTGCAATATTACTTCACGGTTCTGGTACAGTTTTTTTTAACACTTTGCACCTTCTTGCCCAAATATTGTACATTTGTCCAAAAAAGAAACACTTTTAGGAAGTGAACAATTCGACAATTTGTGTAATTTCTTGCTTATTTTGGCAAAATATTACATTTACACTTGCAGATTCAATATAAAAAATCCTTCCATTTTATGCTTTTAAGCAGAGACTTGTAATTATAAGAACGTTGAAAAATATTCTGCTAAGGTAAACAAAAAAAGAGGACAAATTTCTTAAAAAATGGACCTCAACAGATGAATAGGTAATTTGTATCTGATTAGATGGTAAACAGGAACAAAACTCTATTTTCAAAATCCTGTGTCACCTGAATTTGTCTAGTTACATTGAGTATGCTATCTAAAGAGATTGTGTGCCATATGCATGTGTGTGTGTGTGTGTGTGTGTGTGTGTGTGTGTGTGTGTGTGTTGTCTTTTCTTTTTCTTTTAATATACATTATATTTAATATCCCTAGTTTATCTGGAATCAAGAAATATTTGCTTGTAAGGTGACTTTGGGATGGTTCCCCGACCCGATGGTCAACCTGTTACGGGAATAATAAATTTTTTTTAATACCTTATGCTTTCTCATTCCTAGGAAATTCATACCCTATGCTTTCTCATTACTAGGCAATTCATACCCTATGCTTTCTAATTCCTAGGTAATTTATACCCTATGCTTTCTCATTCCTAGGAAATTCATACCCTATGCTTTCTCATTACTAGGCAATTCATACCCTATGCTTTCTAATTCCTAGGTAATTTATACCCTATGCTTTCTCATTCCTAGGTAATTCATACCCTATGCTTTCTCATTCCTAGGTAATTCATACCCTATGCTTTCTCATTCCTAGGTAATTCATACCCTATGCTTTCTTGTTCCTAATTAATTTCGTATCCTATGCTTTCTCATTCCTAGGCAAATCATATCCTTTACTTTCCCATATGTTTTCTCATTCCTAGGTAATTCATACCTATGCTTTGTCATTCCAGGCAATTCATACCCTATACTTTCTCATTCCTAGGTAATTCATACCTTATGCTGTCTCATTCCTAGGGAATTCATACCCTATGCTTTCTCATTCCTAGGTAATTTATACCCTATGATTTCTCATTCTTAGTTACGTAACAACCTGTGCTTTTTTATTCCTAGGTAATTCATACCCTATGCTTTCTCATTCCTAGGTAATTTATACCTTATCCTTTCTCATTCCTAGGTAATTCAAACCATGTGCTTTCTCATTCCTTGCTAATTCATACCCTATGTTTTCTCATTCCTAGGTAATTCATACCCTATGCTCTCTCTCCTTCCTAATTAATTTTATATCCTGTGCTTTCTCATTCCTAGGTAATTTATAATCTATGCTTTCTCATTCTCAGGTATGTTGTACCTAATGCTTTCTCATTCCTAGGTAAGTTATACACTGTGCTTTCTTATTCCTAGGTAATTCATACCCTATTCTTTATCATTCCTAGATAATTTATTCACTATGCTTTCTCATTCCTAGGTAATTCATACTCTATGCTTTCTCATTCCTAGGTAATTTATATTATATGATTTCTCATTCCTAGGTAATTTATATCCTATGCTTTCTCATTCCTAGTTAATTCATACCGAATGCTTTCTCATTCCTAGGTAATTCATTCCTTATTAATTCTCATTCTTAGGTAATTAATTTATACCCTATGCTTTCTCATTCTCAGGTAATTTATACCTTATGCTTTCTTATTCCTAGGTAATTTATACCCTGTGGTTTCTCATGCATAGGTAATTTATACCCTATGCTTTCTTATTCAATAATAATTTATACCCTATGGTTTCTCATGCCTAGGTAATTTATACCCTCTGCTTTATTATTTTGAGGTAATTAATACCCTATGCTTTGTCATTCTCAGGTAATTTATATGCTATGATTTCTCATTTTTAGGTAATTTATACCCTATGCTTTCTCATGCCTAGGTAATTCATTCCTTATTAATTCTTATTCTTAGGTAATTAATTTATACCCTATGCTTTCTCATTCTCAGGTAATTTATATGCTATGATTTCTCATTTTTAGGTAATTTATACCCTATGCTTTCTCATGCCTAGGTAATTTATTCCTTATTCTTTCTCATTCCAGGGTAAGTTATACCTTATGCTTTCTCATTCTCAGGTAATTTATACTTTACTCTTTCTTTTGCCTAGAAAATCTAGCACTAACCCAGGTTGAAATCTATTGCAACCACTTTTATGTGAAAAAAAAATGTATGCATGGATGTTCATCAGATCAGAATAATGTCAAAAATAACTGCACACTCTTCATTATTTTACTCAAATATTGTACTACATTATGTTACTTTAATACTGTACTTCATTATTTTACTCAAATTCTGTACTATGTAATGTTGCAGGATGCTACAACACTGTCTTACCGGCCAGCACCACAGATACATATGCTGTCCTCTGTCAAATGCTTGAACTTTTCCCTTCTTTTGAAATTCCACACATTTGCTGGAACTTTTCGAGCAGGTGCCTGAAATATTTTTAACCAGGTTTATAGAAGAGTATACCATCAATTGAACTACATTTAATATCATTCATGTGTCAAAGTAAGAAAAAGAATTAAATGAGAAAATTTTAAAAATCCTAATGTATGTGTATTTCTTAGAAAAAGTATAATTTTCTTAATATGACAGAGTCAACACTGGCTTATTTTCCTATTATGACAGAGTCCACAATGGCTCAATTTCCTAATATGACGGAGCCCACTGTCTCATTTTTCTAATATAACAGAGTCCACACTGGCTCATTTTCCTAATATGACATAGTCTACACATACTCAATTTTAGAGTGATGATTTCTCAAAAGTGACAAAAAAATTCAAAAAAGATGTTTTGATAGACCATTGAGCTAATCAGTCTAAAAATACAAATATGAAATGCTTGTTAAACATTATGAAAATATTGCAAACTAATTTAGCAAAACTGTTGTATGACATTGTTCTTGCAGAAGATGGTAACCAAAACAATAGGCCAGTATTGAAAACAAGTGACAGAAATGATGTCCTATCTTCCTATTTGGTAAGATTAACTAGATGAATGGTGAGAAATTTTGTCACAGAAATATACACCAACCTCTTCTGCATCCCACTTTAACTACCATGGTGGAGTAAGTCAAGAGGGTAATACAATTTTTTTTCCACCCAAGTGTCCAGGACAAGTGAAGCATGAAAAATAACTTATCTTGCCCATATTTTTTACAAGTACATTATTGCATGACAAATAGTGCTACCAATTTCTGTAGCAGTGTGACCACTCCAGGACACCATCTCTGCCTTGTAATTGGAAATGTTAGCAAAGAGGGTTGCAAAATCAAATCAGTACAATGAAAATTAATATAAACAGCTTTAAAGATGTTTTTTTAAAATTTATTCTAGTTTTGATGAATCTCATAACAAACTTCCAAATAAATCAATTATCAGAATCACCCAAGACACATCTTATCAGCTGCTAAAATGGACTAATAAGAGTGTATATATAAATGGACTAGTCAGAATCTCTGTATGAATGGACTATTCAGAGTCAATGTGTAAATCTAATAGTGTCATCAATGTATAAATGGACTAGTCAGAATGTCTGTATAAATGGAATAATCAGATCAATGTATACAATTACATGCAGGAGATGGTAACCAAAACAATTCAGCTCCAAGTTAAAAAAGGCAAATGTTCCATTATTTCACAACGATCAATCAAAATATGTAGGACTAGCTGCATTCACAAGATTTGGTTATAGTATAATTTCAGCTGCATGACAAAGTGGCAATAACTCTAAAAGAAAAATGTAGGTAGATCATGTTGACATGTACATCTTCCAATGATGACCATAAGATATATAAATATTCATGGTGAACTGCTGAAAATTATGAAACTAGTTAAATACACAAGATTCTATCATGAATTATATCAGGCTCCAAATAATAAAGGGCAATAACTCCAATAAAATAAAAACTAAAACAGTGATCTTCAATTTATGAACATATCATTTCTCAAGTTCCATGATGATCAAATGAAATATGTGAGATGTATTCACAATCATTACCAACATAATCATCATTATCACCACCATCACCACCAGTATCATCATCACCAGATGTAATAAAATTACTGTGTTGTCTGTAATTACTCAAACAATTTATTACTTTTATTAGGTGTATGCAATTTTATAAATTACTTTTTCAAGGCATATGAATAAATATTTATAATCATACTTATACATTTCTGGGGCCACGAAAGGCCAAGTGGTCTAAAGCGCTGACCATTACGGATCACTTCCATCTCACCTCTGTCTGTGTGAGTTCGAGTTCAAACTCAGCTAATGTGGGTAAGTGAGAAAGCCTGCCAGTAGCTTCTCATGGGTCGGTGGTTCTTCACAGGGTTATCCATGGTTCTTCCTCCACCATTAATACTGGCCGCCATGTATAGCCTATATTGTGCTTAAAAATGGCATTAAACCCTACAACAACAACAATTTATACATTTGAGCTAATGTTCTAAAAAAAGTTTGAATGGTTTGAAAAGATGTTCCCTGCAGAATTCATAGCTTAAGAAAATTATAATCATGATACTTCCCATGGAATGATATTGCATGAATAATCAGAGGGTATAATCAAAATATCTACAGACAATATGATAGTAATAGGGAAATTAAAGATTAATACTTTTGATGTGCTTGACAAGTTCCATCATCATCATTTTCATCATTACCACGTCACCACCATGACACTAATCAATTCAACCACCATCACCTGATGAAGCTCTTATACATACATCTGAGACAGCAAGGTTTCTTGCTCTAGTTGGTGGTCCCAGCTTGTCCCTAATTTCTGTAGGCTGAGTGAGGGCAAACAAGACATCTTCTGGGATAAAATCGCTCTGAAGTGATGTTGGCAATGGCTTACTCTTGTCTATTGCATTATCACTGGTTCTAATATCTGGCAACCTCTTCTCTGCAGAGTAAACAAAACTTTTTGTTTTAATTACACAATAACAATGTAGGAAAGCTTCAGACAAAACAAATTTTATAATCCTGCCAGTTTTAGATCTAAACCATTACTGCAAATACAATGTCATTTTTCTTACACATTTCAAGCAAATTTTATGGTCAATGCTGACTCATACATTTCCAATTTTTTTACTCCATTTTTTTTTTGTTTAAAGAAAGCCTACTAAACCTACTTGACCTAAATTTAGTTGTCACTTTTATTGTCATTGGTTTCAAATATAAAGAAATACATTCTCTATTAATTAATTATCATCCCATATATTCTTGACTAATTAACAATCATCCCATATATACTTGCTAATAAGTCAAATGAGGGTCTATGTTGTATGTTCAACTGATTACTGATAACAAACTGCATATACCAGATCTGTTAGTGCATTATGTGATGGCAAATTTAAGTCTTTGCAGTTTGCAGTTGGACTTGACTTATATGAAAATATAGATAGTGCTTATCAATGTAACTTGATTTGACAAAACAAATGCAGCATTAAACACAGTTTACTGTTACATTTATACATTCATTTAAACAGTGATTCCTATGTTCTGAAAGGATAATAAAAATAAAATTAATCTGATTTTAAGTACCATCAGGATCTGTGGAAACAACTGCCCTACTGGCAGACAATCTTCCAGTACGTGGTGTCCCCTCCAGAGAGGAAATGGATGCCACTGGCATCCCTGGCCTGGCAATGGTAGTCATACTGGCTTATTTAAACTAAAAATAAAAATATACACATTACTTGTACTTGTAACACTCCTATTTCTGTGACAATGCTGTTAGTAGTGTAAACCACCAGAATTCTTTAGTTATAATCTTTAGATATTGATACCTGGATTGGATCTGTATCCTATATCAGGTCTGAAAATTCACTTATTCAAACCTGAAATGGTTATTGAACCTTTCCAGCACTAGAACAAATTTTACAATTGAGTGAGTGCCAATTCAGGCTGACCAGTATCAATTTAATGAAAAGGATTTTCTATAGAGAATATTCAGGGCTCAAACTAGCTGTAAAGAAGGTGACTAAAACAGCCAGTTTCACTCTGAGGTCATCTTGCTATGTTTGTAATCAATACTCCACTATATCCACTATTTTGGAAAGGACAGTGAAACATTGCCTTTAGTCAAAACCATAATCCCTATCTGTTTTCTTCATCATTTGAGATCCATGACCACTGAAGTACCTTATCTAAAGCTGAACATTTAAAGTCTGGACCTATGTAGCATACAAAAGACCCTCTTAGAAGTTAACAGTACATATTTGAAACTGTACTCAAAGACTTAGAACCCCTCATCCAACTATAAAAAGAAAAAAAGTAAGTAATCAACAGATAAATTAAAACAGATTAAATATTCTATGTATCACATAAGGTATTTCATATGCAACCATGACAGTCTAAGTAAAATTACTCAAGATGATATATTTTGTTATACAGGTAAAACCCGTTATAATATGATCTGTTATAATGCAATTCTGCTTATAACGCAATGGCAGCATGGCTCCCATGTTTTAATTTAAGGTGGCATTTCTTTTGAACATCCTAAATACACACTCTTGGAAAAGCTGGTTATTCACATCACAAAAAGATTTTTAATCACAGTGCATTATTTCTGCCATATTGGAATGTTTACAATTCAAAACTGACATATATTTGATGTCTGATGAAACCTAGTGAACAAAACAAATGATATATGATCAATAGATTAGTTAAAAGTGATGACACTGAAATTTCAATGCACATTTTCTATGGAGATGTTTTTCAAAAAATTTATTAACATGATCCCGTTTACATTATGATGTTATTCTTTGGACCCAGAGCATTGCATTATAATGGATTTCACCTGTAAATACATGATTCTTGCAAGAAATCTAAAATCTGACACCCACAAATGGTGAATTATTAGGATGCATTATAATAGAAGCTTAAACCAATTTTAATACACAGTCTAACTAGTTGAGATATGAGGATAGAAAGGGAGAGATGATACGGAAATAAAAAAAGTCTTCTAAAATCTTCTAACATTGACATTTTACAAATTCTTAAGAAATTCTTCATAAAATTTCTTCAAAAACATGTCATTGAATTGATGTTTTAAAGTTATATCTCTGATATAATGATCACTGCTAATTTTAGTTGTAATTATTCCATTTTGCTCATTAGTGCTCTTGGTGGTCAAAATTACCCAAATGATCAATGACACCTGGAGGTAATCTGACTGCATCTGAAATCTTAAAATAAATTTGCCTTGTTTGGTCTCTTCAATCTTTTATCACAACCTATTAGAAATAAGGACTTTAATATTGTGCATTCATATCATAATAGGTATATGTTGAAAGTGTATGTCAGTCCAATCATGTTGGTGTGTTTATTCATCTTTAATAAATTTAATTATTCTAAGATTTAATATAGCTCTATTCATTCATGACTGTTGAATGCCCTGCACAATAACTGTCATAAAATTCTTCCAGACAAATATTATTGATCACTTTGGACATTCACAATGGTATCCAAGTACTAAACTGGTTCGAGAAAAGTGTGTCAGGATAGTACTAACATTTTGAACATGTTCAGGTTTTGCTGTGACATCACAACATTTACCATTCAATCTGGTTTGTGCTGGATCACACCTATAAGTTAATCACATCCAAAAATGTCCACCTTTTAAGTAATATTGCTGTATGAGAATCAAAATGAAGTCAAATATTACAACATCAAGGTATATGTAATCAAATGCTAACATGTCAATGAAACAGTCAGTGCTTAATGCCTATATGACCTGACTCACTTGTACTTTAACTGTTCTTAAACATGTGATTATGTTCATAAGACCTGCAAGTCACGTGTTACTAAGGGAGATAGCAATTTGCCATATGGAATGACATGTATACTGGAATTGACCTGTACCTCGTTTACATATTCATGTACAAATATATGCTGCTCCCAGTAACACTCATAAAGTCAGTAGTCTGAATTTGATAAAGTTACTCAGCTAACGTGTTATATCTCCCAGTTGCTACAAATTTTAATTAATTTTTAAAATCAATACGATTCAACAATATGTTCCCATAAAGCTAATAAAAACGACATTTAATAATCATTAGGTTACTAATTTAACAAAATAAGCGTCATATCGACAATTGAATACAGTTGCCTTAGTCATATATAGCGTTATATTTTTGTTTCAAAACATCATCTGTACCATATTTCCATGAATACAGTTCATATATAGTTATAGTTATGCCGTTAAATAACTTTGCCACTGATATATATGTCTATTATGATTAATGTAATAACCTTAAAGTTCCGAATCAAAACGTTGGATCCGCCTGTCGCCATCTTACATTTACGAATGTTGTCAAGGGAAGACATTCGGCCTCTTTCGGTATTATTCGTTAGATTCATAGTGAAGTATGTAGCAAAGACACGAAGCCGATGCCGCAAGAATAAGCCACAAAGCGACTGTGACACGAGTGATCGAGTAGTTTTAAAAAAAAAAATGTTCATTATGTTTGAAAATAAAAATTTTACTTTTCTTACAGAACATTTAAATGGATTTTTCTCACCATATATCTGCTGTATTTTACGTTTCTGCTGCATTTCTCTATCGAACAGCTTTCTTTTTACACAAGTTTTCAGATCATTTTTATGTCATCAGTTACTAACTTTGAAATCAACAAGGAAATCACACTGAATCAAATATATTATCGTGATGAATTTCTAAAGAGAAAATTTCTATTTCATTATATTTCCATTGGCAAAATCTATCACATAAAATGCCAGGCAATAAGAGATATCTCTTGGTTTTCAAGGAAAAGTGAAATAGGAAAAAGGAACCCATTTTAATAAATTCCATTGATGAAAAAAATACCAATTGCTTAAATAACACTAATTTGATTTTGCTTTATTTTTGTCATAAAACAATGATATTGATATAATATAATAAGATTATGTTTTAACTGACTCTCACATGATCGCCCGTAAATTGATATTCCATTTGATGCATATCAGGTTATTATATAGTATTCTTTACTCCATTAATTTGAAATTTGCGAATTTTATATCAAATGAAGTACAGGATGCATTTGTATTTAAATACTTTTCATAATTGACTGAAATACATATATTCTCATTCTTACATGTGGTTATTTCCCTAGTGCTTTTGTTATCACAAACTGTTAACGTTGTATTTTATGTATGCAAAAGACAGACAAATAAAAAGATCCTTGATTTGTGGCGTGCTTTGATATCAGTAAAGGTTTTGGAATTAATTTTAAACAAACCGCGATCTGTCTGGTTTACTAACTTTATTTATTTTCAGAATTAATTTATCTCGTTTCTTATAAACCGGTAAAAGAAAAAATGGCGGAAGATTCTGACCACTTGGTGTTCGAATTGCAAAACATCTTACAGAAGAATCCCAACTTACAGTTTGACAGTGTCAAGAAAAAGGTTAAGCAGTGTGCAAAATTCAGGAAGAACATATAACATCCTTTTAATCTACAGAGAGTTTTATACTTTTTTTCCTTAAAGAATTATACCCCCAACATGGCTGGGTCGCCTATTTTCGTGTATTTACGTAAATTATCAGACGAACCATTTCAATATGTTTGATCTTCTTTGCCGTAGATAATAGTGAAATATAAATATATTATTATTCGTAAGATCTGATTCCTCCATAGTATTAGAAAATGAACTCACTGACCCCTGCAAAAGAGAAAAAAACCTTTTCTTGTAAACGAAGAGATTATTGCAGTACTTGCATCCCAAAACTGCATTTTTATATTCTGCTTGACACTGGTTAAAGTTACAAAATGGTCAAGGGATATTTTTGTTCTGTTAGACAGAATGTGTTATGGTCTTCTCACCCTTTAGGATTATTCTGCAGGTCTATCACAAAATCAGGTATTTCACGAAGCAGCTTTTTTTGAATTCCCATCTATAGCACCAGATATTGTGGTTTATCGATGTTCTCAATCTGCTGGTGGACTATCACAGGATCGTACCACAGAGGCAGACCTTTTGTCATAGCACAGATGTTCCATCATATACATCTGTCCACTTACATGCTTGGCTTATATCAAATGACCTCTCCATATCTGCCAACCCTCACAATTTTGGCATGAATTTCACGACTTTTCAGCGATTCACAAATTGATGCCAAATGCAAAAAAATAAAAATAAAAAAAATACATAAGTACATTATTGTAATCAATCTTAATCCAAGTCTATTAATGTAATAGGCAATGAAAATTGAAAAAGATTGGATGATTATTACTTTATTGACAACAAGTAATACAGAACAATACAGCCATAATATTACAAAATAAATTATAACATGACTGTTTTGTAAGAGACTTTAGTTAATGACATTTTAATATCAAAAGCCTATGATCATACTTTGTAATGTAAGATAAGTGACATAAAATGCAGCCATCAATTTCATGCATTTAGGAATTAAATCCCTCTCCTTTTATGCCTAGTTTCACATCTCTATCAACTAGAAGTTAATTTCTGCCGTGATTTACATGCTTTTACCTTTTGTGAATTGCTTCCTAAATCCCAAAAATGATCACTGAATACTGTTGATTTTTTCTCGCTAAGCAAACTAGGAGCCCCATCTAATTAAATTTACACGAGTTAACATCTGGCAACATATAAGCAATAATTTCCTTCATTAAATTGAAAGAAGAAACATATCATAGAGCATAGGTGCTTCCAAAAACAAATTCGGAATAAATATGTTGTTGAGTAAGCAGTGTTGTGTATGTATTCATGCATATATATATATATATATATACACCCACAGTCAAACCCACTTATCTCGCCCTCGGTTATCTTGCCAACCCTATTAAGTCGACGTTTTTTAAGTGGAACTGCCAAATTCTCATAGCATTTTCTCATCGGTTATGTAGATTCTTTTATGTCGCCGAACCCTAATATCTCGAGCACAAAAGAGGGCCAAATAACGTCGGTTATCTTGATCTCCATGACCAGTCGCTAGTGATTTTTTCCCTTATTAGTGACAAAAATGTCCCATCTGGCGACAGACTTTTTGGTTATTTGTACAAACAATTGTGGCTTTTGACTGGATAAATAAAATGGAGAACGGAAGGAAGCTACAAACTTAACTAAGTAATGCATTGGAATCAATCAGTACACAAATGATCCTTTGTTTGTATCAACAACCCCATCTTAGCTGTGCATTGTTACATCATAATCTGCTTATGCTGACATATGGCCAAGTACTGTATGTTTTGACAGTCAATTATGCTACCATATACCTACAACTGACTGACTTCTGAAGATGTGAATAGTATAGATAAAATTAATGGAATGGCTAATCCAACTGTTTGTTTGTTGTTACAGACACTTAAACTCAGCAAGAAGAAATAGCAAACAACAAATAAATAACTTTTGCATAATTAAAAATAATTATTTATTTCTCAAAATACAGGAGTGAAAGAATCCTTATATTGGGTGTTAACTTATGCTACAGTAATATATAAGGTCCAATATTGCTGCAAGTGAATTTAATTCTTTCACTCTTGCATTTTGAGCAATAAATTATTTTCAATTACATAAAACCTAATTGTTTTGCTATATCTTTTTGCATATTTTAAGTCCCTGGAGTCATAACACGGGATTTGGCAAAAGTAAAAGCTGAATGAACAAAATTAACAGAATTACAACCAGCTGTAAATGAATTGACGACTTGTGCATTGATACATATATTACAAAACATATTTTTTAACTTTGTATCATATCTCAGCCATGGACGCTCAAATTTCCAGCTGTAGAGAAATTTTCTTGAACTTTTGACCCATTCATTATGATTTGGTGTTGCATTTGAAGCATTACTACATGTAGATGATGTTGGACTGTTAGGTTCAGTGACTGTGTTGTCTGATGAATTGGCACAAAATTTAAAATGCTGTTAATTTTTTTTTTAACTTTTTAGGATAAGACGATGAACATGCAACATCTAACTTATGTTTACCCATCATAAAGTTGTACTTGACAGTATATAATTCTGATTGAGATTTTTTTCTATTTGCTTTGAATTTATACACAGCAATCGGTATTTTAAAGGTAATCAGTTTCTTCTGAAGGTTCAGCAAAACTATTTTATTGGTATATTTAAAATAAACAACAGAAAGATTAGCCGTCATTTAATTGGTTGAAGCTGTTTCTACTTACATTTTCAGAGGCCAGTCAATTGTAGATATAGTCTGGTAGCATGATTGAGTGTTTCCCAGCATATAGTACTCAGGCGAGATGTTAACATAAGTGGATTATGATGTAACAATGCACTATAAAGATAGGTTTGTCACTACAAACAAAGGATTGGTTTATGCAACAGACCTGTTTACCCGACCGTATTTGACCGTATTTGTACGGAATAAAGCCCATCCGTACGGTCATACGGTCATTGAACTGAAAATACGATTTGAGGTTGCATTTATTTATTACTTTTTAAATTTAATTTTTTAAGCCGTTTTTTTCCGTTTCGTTTCGTTGTATCAATCTCTTCGGTCCGCATCCGCGTCCGCATTTTGTGCCACGTCACTTATTTTGACATTCTCAACATCCGGTTGTTTAAACAAAGGAAAATGCCGCCGACAAGAAAGTTTCAGCACGAAACTGATGATGAAAATGGAAAATCTAACACAGAAAGCAGCATTTTCTACCAGTTTATTATACTCTGTGGCTATGCCTTAAACCATCATCAAAAGGAGAACATTTTGTGCATTGCACTGTTTGCAACTTAGACTTTTCCTGTGCACATGGTGGAAGGAATGACTGTTCACGGCATGTGGAATCGGAAAATCATACAAAATTGAAATCATTAGTGAATGGAAATAGAAACATTTTGTCAATGATGAAAGAAAAGGAAGTCAGTGATCAAAACATACTTCAAAAACAAATAACACGTGCTGAGGCGATTCTATGTGAGTTGATCGCAAATATGAATTTGTCATTGAGTACAGCTGACAAGTTAACGGAAGCAATGAAAAATAATTTATTAACCTTATTTACATTTTTAGTAAATATTGACAAAGATGATACTAAATTTTATCAGATAAATAAGATTGCCTTCACCTATCTAGATAAACTTATTATTTTCTAAGTGGATGGGTGGTAACAATGTCATAATGTTTTATATCAAGTCGTCCTTAACCATGTAAAATAGAGAATTGGCTTTAATTAAAATGTTATGGATATGTGTGAAGCTGAGAAAACAGAATTTTTAGAGAAAGTGACGAAGGTAAACAACAATAAATTTGGTTATGTTGTGGTATTTTTTGTGTTTTTTATCACTATAATATGAACAGGATGTTTAAGTCAGTGGTGATCAATTTCTGCATATTTGTGCCTTGAAACACAGAATTAACTGAATACCAGCGTCTTTGCAAACTAAGTTATTTACACAATATTGTATAGTCATTATGTCGTGTAATACTACATAATGATAATTATAGTATATTAATAGTATCTACTATTTGTGTGCTGAAAATACTGACTGCGGTCTGAAAATACTGACAGGCATTGCTTAAAATACTGACAGGAAAATTTATGGGTAAACAGGTCTGATGCAATAGATTCTAGTGCATTGTCTATGCAAGTCTATGGCTTCCTTTCATGGTCCCTTTGAATTTCTGCACTTCAAATCCATGAGTGTATGTACAAATTAAACAGCCAAAATGGCTGTTGCCAAAAAAATTGGCAGATATATTTTGTTGCCAATAACAAGAAAAAAATCGCAGTTTGTGACATTGGTGAAGCCCAAAACGATCCCTGCCTTTGGGTGAAGCCTCCTTTGAGAATCTTACTTCGAGACAGTTTTCTTGCTCACATTAGCGACTGTTTTTCTTGGAACAAAATAAAGTTTTGTGCACGTTAATCTGTTGTGCAGATTTTTTTCACACCATTATAATGCCTTAGCTGTTACTCTGCACATTTTTAAATACTTATAATAATTACTGTTCACTCATCCAACAGAAATGAGCAGTGTTTGAAAACTGAATTTCATATTAAAAAAGTAATAGTTTACTATGATCTTGTTCACCAAGCTACTATCAAGTGGAAATTGGAAGGCAACTGTTGTGTAGGACACATTTAATGAAGTAAAGAAAATTATTGGCAAATTTATTTTTTATTAATCATTTCTGATGAATGCATTTAGCATGATCATCAGTTGGAGCATAGGAATGGCAATTTACATTGAGTATTTACTGCTGCAATAAACTTTTGAATAAAATTTGAAAATATGGTTTCATTCAGATATTTAAATTAATAATTGAGACATAAAATAATAAAGCTAGTGACAGATTGATTTATGAATTGTGAATATAAGTAGGGAATGTTTGCACATCAATTCACATGTCTTTACCTAAACATTGCCTTTCTTGTGCAAACAACATTTTATTTCTGTGGGCAATATGCTCAGGTAAAAAAACTCAAGCTGTAGAAAGTAGTATTTGCTTATGAAACACTTGGCATTTGACAACAGAAATGATACATCTGGGAGATGGCCATTAAATACATTGCATTTATTGTGGAAAGATTGAGACCAACTATATAATGGCGACTGATCTTAAGAAAAAATTTCTGCAATTCCCGGTATGATTGAATAAAATATTTACATTATTATATTTAATAATTTAATATTTATTTCTTGCAGATAAGATGCAGTTTATCTGGACATGAAATGCCATGCAGCTTAGATATTGTCAACTCATATTTGCAAGGAAAGAAATACAAAAAGCTGTGTGCTGGCCACCAATTTGAATATGATGGCTTGAAACCACACATTGTGCAGAGCAACAAAAAGGGAAGAGAGTAAGTTATTTTATTCAGATTGAGGAGGAAATTGATGCTGATGTCTTTGTATCACTAGTATAAGTATATGAGGAAAATACAGGCTGGAAATGGCAAATAATTATGTTTTTCCCACATAAATCCAGTAAAATGGGGTTTAGAGATTTACGAGTTAACAGCAACAGTTTTAATACATGTAGTGGTAATGAAAAACAGTAATGTGTGTGTATGTGAGATTTAGACTTTTCATTTAGCTTTAACAATTTTTCAGTCAAATCACTACAATATCTGCAGTGTTGCAGTTTAGAATGATGTCTTGCACTGCGGCATCATGCCACAGACATGTAGTATGATGTCCCATCCAATCACATTATCCTGACACTGGGACAGCCAGTCCTAACAATAACCTCTCAATGTTAAGTGTTTGTAACATTACAGCTTTAAGGGCTTGCATTTAAGGTATGGAAGAGTGCCATCGATTTTAAGTCAAAAGGTCAAAGTCATTGTATATTGTAAAAAGGGTTTTGTATATTAAATTTTGATCCATGATAAAGTTCTTTGACAAAATTGTGAATGGCAAGCAATTAAGTTAATAAAGAAACCGCCTGAGTTTGGGGTGTTAATATCAGGGATCATATTCGTGGCAAGTCTGATAAGAAAAGAAAATGGTTTCTGCACATTATGTTGAGATCAGGACTATATACCCTGACCAAAGTCATTGAGACTCCATGATAAAATTTTTTCGCAAAGTCAACTTTGCTTCAGATATGTTGCTCTGGCTCACACAAGAACTTCCACAAATTAGCTAAAAGTCATGCATGCAAAAATACACTTTCTACAGTATACAGTTTTTATTTAACTGTTTAATAAGCTGAATACAATAAGAATTTAAAAGCAAATAGTAAAGATACTTAATTGATAAAAATACAACTGTCCATTTCAGAGTAGGCAGAACAAGGCTAATAAAAAAATAGATTCGAAAAACTTGTGCTAATTATTTTTACAGAAAAAAAACTTAATAATTACATGAGGGCTACTACAGTTGATACCCTTTCTCCACATTTGTGCACACATGAACTTTGGTCCATTTCGAGATTTGGATTCTTGGCAATGAATGGAGAGAACATTTCTGATTGTTTTCAACTTAAAGTCAGTGTTAGTGCAGATGTGCACAGTAAATGGAGAAATAGACAGAATGAAAATTATAAAATGGTGCCAGATGCAACCACCAAAGAAGTCAAAATTAGATACGAAGTTAAAGACACCTTGACTATTACATTAAAGATTGTTTTTAACACAACACCAAGAGGGCATGTATGTTATGTAACATTTACAGAAATTATTGGGAAGATTAACCTTTCACATCAGAAATTGATCTTTGGAGTTTGTTTTTGACTCACAGAGTCACTAGGTCACATGCATTTAAGAGCCGAGATATCTTTGTGAACTGTAGAAAATTCTATAAAACTACAATAAACTTGTTGAAGGCCGGCTAAGCTACCTATGCATATGCCTGTTTGGACAGCAGACAGTGAAAGGATTCTAAGCACATAACACTATAAATACACAGATAAGGAACAGATAGCGCTCAAATAAGTCCACAGTTTATTGATTTTACAGCTATAGGGGTAATTGTATGAGATTTTACAGCTATAGGGGTAATGGTATAAGATTTTACAGCTAAGGGGTAATGGTATGAGATTTTACAGCTAAGGGGTATGAGATTTTGATGTTAGTGGACTCAGACATATCAGAACATGAAAAAATCTTGTGTAGTGTAGTGATATTAACATGGGATAGTTTTATCATGTGCCTTGTTAATTTCATGACCCATCTGTATGGCAGTTATTAACATTGGTGGGAATTTTAGTTCTTGCAATATATCTGCAGACTAGCGATTTCTTAATTGCCTTTGTTGTCTTGTGTTGACAAATTCAAGTGTAAAACCTGCTCAAAGAAGCTTATAATTCATTGTATTATAATAACAGCTTAAGTGTGCTGTATTCGAGCAGCATTAATATTTACTGTCTTCGGTAATGTTTATCTTAAAACCAGAAAAGTTGTTCTGTATGAAAATAATAACATGCAAAGTTCAACCATAATCTGTAGGATAATCATAACAATAGGTTGCAAAATTCAGACATGATCAACATAAAAAGAATAATAACACACAAAGTTAAAACATGTTTCTTTTTTATTTGAATTTGTTTAATTAGTTTGCTTTTAATTTGATTGTCAAAGTTTAACAAATCCAGACATATTCACTATAAATATATATAATATATATTTTTAATAGACATCAGCTTTTCTGCCTTTTGACTCTACGGCACATCAACAGACACCCTGACCATGTCCAGAGGCATATAAATGGACACAGATTTAGAAAAGCACTAGCAAAATGTGAGTAAAAAATGTTCACCCCTGTTGTACTCGGGGGGGAAGGGTGTTCCAGATATTGTCCAAGAAAAGAGAATGTGAGGGGTAACCACTTTTAAGGCTCATTTTTATTTTTATTTTAAAAATTGTTTTTACACACGACATTGTGATCTTCAGTAAAAAGGCAAACCAAAAAAACCCCAAAAAGCAAACAAACTGCAGGCTGCTTGTTCTAACTTTTTTTCTAGAAAATCCCCCTCCCAGGTTATGACCCAGTAAAAGTTTTCAGTGATTTGCGAAAATGAAATTCTGCCTTAAACTTAAATCCATATTTCTTACATATCTAAGTCGTTGTAATGTCATTTATTAAAACATGTAACATTTCCTTCATTTTCACTTTTCTTTTTAAAGAAATATTTAATGTAAATTGATTTTAAAAAATGAGAAAATGTAAGAGAAATCTGAATCATTTGATCAGCTTTATTTCATTCATGTCTGTGTTGTACCAGAATATTTGTATTTAGCTCCCATTTCCAGAATAGCCCCAAAGCACCGACCTCTATGTCTTTGGGAAGGGCATTTAGCTACCATTTCCAGACTTGCCTAAAATCACAGGCCTCTATGTCTGGCAAGGGCATTTAGCTACCATTTCCAGACTGGCCTAAAATCACAGGCCTCTGTATGTTTTTGGGAAGGGATTTAGCTACCATTTCCAGATTGGCCTAAAATCACAGGCCTCAGGATGTCTGGCAAGGGCATTTAGCTACCATTTCCAGACTGGAAATACTATGTATTATGCATCCAGTATGACCATCTTAAAAATTGTGCTATTGCTCCAGAATATTTGAGAACACTCAGCAGTTAAAATGAGAAGTCTTATGTTGGATTTATGGAAATGCCAGTATGGCATCAGTCCCTCCATGCTCAAATGCTGTTTTTATGCTTTTGTAACTGCAACATTATTTTACAGCCTGTACAAGATTTCTCTGAAGATAGTTAGCCAAGAAAGGAGTCAATAATTTTTGCCTAGTCTGCAGGTAAAGGATAAGTTTACCCACCCAGACCAGCCTTAATCAACTGCCCCTGTATGTCTTTGGGAAAGGCATTTATCTCCCATTGCCTAGGCATGATTTAGTCAAGAAATGGCTTTTTAAAACTCGCCAGCAACATGTCCATATAAGCATCAGTATTCTGTTTTTGTGTTCACCATCTGTAATTGCTTACAAGTTGAAATTGATAACTGTATTTGTTGAGAGGACTAATATACCTGATAACTATTTGTTGGAAGGGCTAATATACTTGATAACTATTTTTTGAGAGGTCTAATATACTTGATATTTGTTGAGAGGACTAATATACATGGTAACTGTATTTGTTGAGATGACTAATAGATAACTATTTGTTGAGAGGACAAATATACCTGATAACTGAATTTGTTGAGAAGGCAAATATACCTGATAACTATATATGTTGAGACAGCTAATATGTTTGATAATTTTTTTTTTGAGAGGTATACTTGATATTTGTTGAGGGGACTAATATACTTGATAACTGTATTTGTTGAGAGGACTAATATACTTGATAACTGTAATGTTGAGAGGACTAATATACTTGATAACTGTATGTGTTGAGAGGACTAATATACTTGATAACTGTATTTGTTGAGAGGACTGATATACTTGAGAGGACTAATATACTTGATAACTGTATTTGTTGATAGGACTGATATATTTGATAACTGTATTCTATTCGTTAAGAGGACTGATATACTTGAGAGGACTAATATGCTCAATAACTATATTTGTTGAGAGGACTAATATACTTGATAACTGTATTTGTTGGGAGGACTGATATACTTGAGAGGACTAATATACTTGATAACTGTATTTGTTGAGAGGACTGATATACTTGAGAGGACTAATATACTTGATAAATTTATTGGTTGAGAGAACTAATATACTTGATAAATTTATTGGTTGAGAGAACTAATATACTTGATAACTGTATTTGTTGGGAGGACTGATATACTTGAGAGGACTAATATATTTGATAACTGTATTCATTGAGAGGACTGATATACTTGAGAGGACTAATATACTTGATAACTGTATTTGTTGAGAGGACTAATATACTTGATAACTGTTTTATGTTGGGAGGACTGATATACTTTAGAGGACTAATATACTTGATAACTGTATTGGTTGAGAGGAATAATATACTTGATAACTGTATTTGTTGGGAGGACTAATATACTTGAGAGGACTAATATATTTGATAACTGTATTCGTTGAGAGGACTGATATACTTGAGAGGACTAATATACTTGATAACTGTATTTGTTGAGAGGAATAATATACTTGATAACTGTATTTGTTGGGAGGACTGATATACTTGAGAGGACTAATATACTTGATAACTGTATTGGTTGAGAGGAATAATATACTTGATAACTGTATTGGTTGAGAGGACTAATATACTTGATAACTGTATTGGTTGAGAGGAATAATATACTTGATAACTGTATTGGTTGAGAGGACTAATATACTTGATAACTGTATTGGTGGAGAGGACTAATATACTTGATAACTGTATTGGTTGAGAGGAATAATATACTTGATAACTGTATTGGTTGAGAGGACTAATATACTTGAGAGGAATAATATACTTGATAACTGTATTTGTTGGGAAAACTGATATACTTGAGAAGACTAATATACTTGATAACTATATTGGTTGAGAGGAATAATATACTTGATAACTGTATTTGTTGGGAGGACTGATATACTTGATAACTGTATTGGTTGAGAGGACTGATATACTTGAGAGGACTAATATACTTGATAAATTTATTGGTTGAGAGAACTAATATACTTGATAACTGTATTTGTTGGGAGGACTGATATACTTGAGAGGACTAATATACTTGATAAATTTATTGGTTGAGAGA
Source organism: Potamilus streckersoni (assembly GCA_016746295.1). NCBI lineage: Eukaryota > Metazoa > Mollusca > Bivalvia > Unionida > Unionidae > Potamilus > Potamilus streckersoni. Next base: position 638,670 of record JAEAOA010001893.1, read on the forward strand.
ACTAATATACTTGATAACTGTATTTGTTGGGAGGACTGATATACTTGAGAGGACTAATATATTTGATAACTGTATTCGTTGAGAGGACTGATATACTTGAGAGGACTAATATACTTGATAACTGTATTTGTTGAGAGGACTAATATACTTGATAACTGTTTTATGTTGGGAGGACTGATATACTTTAGAGGACTAATATACTTGATAACTGTATTGGTTGAGAGGAATAATATACTTGATAACTGTATTTGTTGGGAGGACTGATATACTTGAGAGGACTAATATATTTGATAACTGTATTCGTTGAGAGGACTGATATACTTGAGAGGACTAATATACTTGATAACTGTATTTGTTGAGAGGAATAATATACTTGATAACTGTATTTGTTGGGAGGACTGATATACTTGAGAGGACTAATATACTTGATAACTGTATTGGTTGAGAGGAATAATATACTTGATAACTGTATTGGTTGAGAGGACTAATATACTTGATAACTGTATTGGTTGAGAGGAATAATATACTTGATAACTGTATTGGTTGAGAGGACTAATATACTTGATAACTGTATTGGTGGAGAGGACTAATATACTTGATAACTGTATTGGTTGAGAGGAATAATATACTTGATAACTGTATTGGTTGAGAGGACTAATATACTTGAGAGGAATAATATACTTGATAACTGTATTTGTTGGGAGGACTGATATACTTGAGAGGACTAATATACTTGATAACTGTATTGGTTGAGAGGAATAATATACTTGATAACTGTATTTGTTGGGAGGACTGATATACTTGATAACTGTATTGGTTGAGAGAACTAATATACTTGAGAGGAATAATATACTTGATAACTGTATTTGTTGGGAGGACTGATATACTTGAGAGGATTAATATACTTGATAATTGTATTGGTTGAGAGGAATAATATAAATGATAACTGTATTGGTTGAGAGGAATAATATACTTGATAACTGTATTGGTTGAGAGGAATAATATACTTGATAACTGTATTGGTTGAGAGGAATAATATACATGATAACTGTATTGGTTGAGAGGACTAATATACTTGATAACTGTATTTGTTGGGAGGACTAATATACTTGATAACTGTATTTGTTGAGAGGACTAATATACTTGATAACTGTATTTGTTGAGAGGACTAATATACTTGATAACTGTATTGGTTGAGAGGAATAATATACATGAGAGGACAAATAGTATGATGTGAAATTCAGTAAACCCATAAACAAATGCATGGTTTTAACTAAGGTTGAGGAAAGATCAACAGTTTATTTACAAATATCAGGATATAACTGGCACTATCCACATTTTTCATGCTAAATTTGCAAATTCCCACTAATGTGTTATGATACCAGTCTCTTGCCACAGTCAACTTGCATCAGTTGTATGACTCAGTTAAGATGTTTTAGGGAGCACATTTTATTTAATTTATGGGAAGAGCTAGTAAACAAATGACAGGCTGGTGCTGTTAAATAAAACAGATTGGCAGCCACATTAAATTGTTGAAATAACATTGTAATTGTCAAGCGATGAGACTAAAGTTACTAAAGTTGAGAAATTTTATAAAAGAGCAGCCTGGCTCTCTTGCCAGTTAGAAACATGTTTTAATATGTAATCGATTGTTTCTAGGGGAGGAGTGCAAGAGAACTGGTCAAGAGTTCAAGCCATATCAAAGGCAGAAACGGAGGGATGGACCAAGAGCACATCAAAGTTCACGATCAGAAATTGCAACAGATATGGACATGGAGGGGTCAGACGATGAAAGTGATGTAGACAGCCTAAGTGACTTGTATCCAAGTAAGTACAAAGGTTGAAAATTTATGGGCAGTCTTTTTCTGTAAGATGATGCATGCCAAAGTTCAATGCATTTATTGGGCTCTTTAGCTCTATCAATAAAGTGCTTGAGAAAATAATACTGCACTAAGATCAAGCATCTGTATGATTAGCAGTAAGATCATTACATGGCAAATCCCACAAGTTGATAAATATAATTATCAATGGCTTTATGTTATATCTGAATAATTGATTCTAAAGTATGCACAAAGAAAAATGACCCATTTCATTCTGACATATTTGGGGGAGGGAAAGGCATTGAATTAGTAGATCAGTGATGCTAGAAATAGCCAAATGCATACTTTGTGAATTTCTTCAAAACTGGTAATGTTAGTCCAGCTGTCATTATTGGTTTGGTATACTATAGATAGGTAGGTTAGATTTGGTCAGGGTCAGCATATGTGTTAATGATGTTCTCTAGTGTTGCTCTTGCATTTAGTAGAAGTTTTATAAAAATTGCCTTGATGATATGAACTTGTGGAATACAAACAAAAACTATGGAAATATGATTGTGACAGTAAATTGGGATAATTGGATCATCTGTGTTTGATTTGAGGAAACATGACTAACTTTTATAGCAGTACTTCAGATGCTTTAAACTGCACATATTTTCTTCATGCAAAGTATCTGCATGATCAAACTGTTGATTATAGAAATTTTAAAAAAATAGCATCTAGCAAGCAATAATCAGTACAGAAAAATGAAAAAAGAATGTTCAGATTGTTATGAATAAAAACAGGAGGTCTGGTGATGGGAGATATGATTACCATAATGTTAATTGGAGAAAAAAATCCAAGCTTCATGTCAAGTTGAGATACAGCAACAAGTCATTGAGATTTGGAACTGAAGTATATGCTAGAGGTAAATAATGTATATATGTACCTTACAAACTTTTTAATTGAACTTAATGTTTACCATCGCTGCATCAGTTTTGAATACCGAGCTTTTTAAAAATATATATATATATATATATATATATATATATATATATATATATATATATATATATATATATATATATATATATATATATATTTATTCTTTGAATATGTTCCCAAGTCACATTGTTATGAATATTAGACTGTTACCTTGCAAATCCAGCCCTACTAAATGATGAAAAATCTTGTATCCTGTCTGTTTTTAGACAAAGGGCCGTAATTTTTGCCCATTACCTTTATATTTTCAACATTGCAAAATCAGTATACAATGATTTGTTTGACCTCACTGAAAACTGATTGAATGAAAAAAAAACTTCCTTACTGAGACACACTTGTTTGGGTCGGTAAATCTGTTACTAAGCAGCACTTGGTTTAATTGATAGGATATACTAAACTTAATATTTTTACAGATACACTGCGTGTGAGGGTGAATTTTATTTATTTTATACCTAACTACTTAGAAGGTCTTTCAGTATAGATACGTCATATTATAAGGAAGTAGATCATAAACATAGGTATAACAATGAAAGATAGCATATCAAGATGTAAGCCCATGACCTCTCCAGCCATTGTCAGGCACACCAACTTACAGACTGGAAGTTCTGGACAAGCTTGGCTTTCCATAAGTACTTCACTGCCTTTCCCTTACCTTGATATTGGCTCAGTTTTACCCAGTTTGACACAATAGAACCAACACTCCTTTCCTGTTACCTTAATTTTGGCTCAGTGTTAATAAGTACTACAATCCTTTCCCCTTGTCTTGATATTAGCCCAGGTTACACAGGAAGTACTACAATGTTTTCCCCTTGCCTTGATATTGGCTCAGTGTTGCCCATATTTAGTAAGTACTTGTTTCCGCATGTCTTAATATTGGTAGAGTGTTGCCCATATTTAATAAGTACTTTACTTGTTTCCCCATGTTTTAATATTGGCACAGTGTTGCCCATATTTAATAAGTACTTTACTTGTTTCCCCATGTCTTAATATTGGCACAGTGTTGCCCATATTTAATAAGTGCTTTACTTGTTTCCCCATGTCTTAATATTGGCACAGTGTTGCCCATATTTAATAAGTACTTGTTTTCCATGTCATAATACTGGTAGAGTGTTGCCCGTATTTACAGAATAAGTATGACATTCCTTTCTCGATGCCTTTATATTTTCTCAGTGGTAGTAAGTGCTAAACTCCTTTCCCTATACCTTCACGTCTGCGCATTGTTAATAAATACTACACTCTTTATGTCATTCTTTGATATTGGCTCAATAACCAAAAGTAAATATCCATCATGGCTAAGTAAAAAAAGGTGAACTTGCTTGATGAGAGGTATACAAAGAAAAAACAAAAACAAATATTTTATCTTGCAATGCCAATAATTTTCAATACAAAAAACTCAGTCAAAAAGTCCAAGACTCTTTGGTGGATAATGTATTCTTTACGCCTGCCCTAGTCCCTCTGTTGATAAGTGAGGATCATGCAATGTCTGCATCCTTGAGCCCACACATGGGAAGAGCTTGATCAGCTTGATAATTAAGTGGCCTTACATGTGAAGCCGAACGTAAATGATGATCATGTATATTTTTAGCGGGAGACTTTGTGGATGATGAAATGGAGGAGGAGCCAATGGAGGTTGGGGAGATGGCAGGATCAGACCAAAAGGAAAATGAAAATAATTCAGAATCCGATTATGATTTCGAGGACATGAATGAAACTGATCCTTCTTCAGCACCAGTCCAGGGTCAGAAAAGAAAAAAGGCATTTGTATGTTAATTTTTCAAGAAACTTGACTACTTAAAGTTTAAATATCTATTTTGATTGTTAACAGTTAATATAATGTAATACTGTAATGTCAATTAGAATTAATAATGCTGTGCTCATTTCAAATCTTGTTACAGGTATCTTGTCTAAGACTTTCTCTGAGCACATGAAGTTTAAATTGCACTTGGAAACACACATATGCACAGAAGTAAGATCTTAAGTTTTGCTTTGTGTTGTGACGAGTATTTTTATTGATACATTATTATTATTATTATTACAGGAAGAAAATTCATCAAAGAAATTGAAAAGCATGAAGAAAAGAGGGAAGAAAAACTTGAAATCACATGTGTCATAGTGGAATAGTTCAGTAAATTTGAAGAAACAAACAAAATAGTCTTTATTTCATTTGTCTTTTATAAATTCTGGATAATTATCCTAAAAGACTTTATCAGCTTCCTTTAATGTCAAGGTACATGAAAACTCATCAGTTTGAGAGAAATTTAAATTTGTTAAGGCTTAAAGGGGAATGAATAGAAAAACTGTGGACAAATAGAGAGTTCCAGCTAATAAAGAATATTAAGAAAGTTTTGATCATCAACAGAGGCAATGATCAAGGGAGATGGCTGCTGCAAGGCATAATTTTACCTAAATATGAATTGTCTCCCTTCAACACAAACTACTAAAAAGGTCAGTACTTTGTTCAAAGGTTTAGTAGAATCAAACAGTTGTTTGTTTTTTGCTAGTAATGTAGACAATATTTAGTAATGGTGAATGTATAAAATACCATAGAGCTGAAGGGGTTAAAATCAGTGACACTTTACAAATTACAGTACTGAAAGTTAAAGAAGAAACCCAAGTGAGACTGCATTGCTCATTTAAGAGTCAAATGCAAGGGTAGTGTGCAGGAAATATGGTTTTATATGATGCTTGCTAGTACATTTTTTTTAAAGTTATCAGATGTGATATTATAGTAGACCAGCATTGTTTGTGCACACTTTAACGGCCATATGTCAGATGTTTTGTGTAAAATTCAGTCGACTTCTGTTGACCAGTATTTGAGAAGTTTTTTAAAGGTTTAATTTAATAACATTGGCTCCATTGAATAATAGTAGATCAGTATATTTTGTGCAAAGGTTTTATGTTGTGATGCTTTTTGTCAAATTTGGCTCAGTTTAGTTGAGCAGTTTGAGATTGCAATGGTTTGTTTTTTTTTATTTTTGTAATGTGGCCAATTTGATGGCAAATCAGCACATTTTGTACAAAGGCTTTGCTAGGATGCATTTGATCAAATTCTCTTTCTGAGAAATTTTTGAATGGCTTTCTGTATTTAAATAAAAATGGCCATGTTTTGTTGTAGATTGTAATTGTTTCCACAAATTCAATAGGACCTTGATTTTTTGTAACAGCCATACTTGACAACAGATTTGCAGTTTGCACTAGATTGTAACAAAAGCAACAACAGATTTGCAGTTTGCACTTGATTGAAAAGCAGTCATGCAGCATTTATTCAAATTTAGATGAATTCTTAAGGGCAGTTTTTAATAAGTCATTTAAAGTTCTTTTTTATATTTTGAGTATCTGCAGCCATATTTTTATGGCAGATTGGTATTATTTGTTTAAATTTGAAAGGCCTATTTTCTGTGAAATTTGATTAAATTCTGTTTAGTATTTTTTTGAGATGAAGTTATTTAATGGGTTTTCTCATTTTAGTAGAGGCAGCCATATTTGATGACTTATGAACATCATTAACATACAGTATACCAGGATGCTTTTGGCCAGGTTGGGTTGAAATTGGGTCAGATATTTGTCAATATTGGAATGCAGGATAACATATGGTCATGTGAGCTAAAAAGAGACTGCATAGATTAAAGGTGTTTACATAGCTCAAAGTGTGATCACTATAAGATCAATTCTTATGATAAGGTTACTATTCTAAAGAACCTCCATTATTGATAAGCAAGACATAGCTGTAATTGGTTTGGTTTTGGCAGTGGTTTGGCATGAAGTTTATCAAATTTTTGTTAAAACAATTTATCTGCTTAAATTTCTCCAACTTATGAATAATTTTTCATCATATTTTACATAAATAAGGAAAGATCATTCTATAGAATTCATGCTTGCCTTTTTTTTCCTGGGGTCAAGGTCACAAGTATGGAAAATTTGAAATAAGGTTTTTGTTTCAAGTTTGTTGGTTTTCATTTGCTTTTATTTCCTAAATACCCTTATGGACCTTCATAAATTCATGGATTAATTATTATGAAGCTAAGAAAATTCATTGTGACATGTTTACTTGCCTGTTTTGACAATAAGGCCACGGTCACACATTTTACAACTGCTTTTATTGTACATTCAGCATGAAAAGTCCCTGGCCATTTTGTTCTATGGTTAGTTTTTTAGGTCCCTTTTTTTTTCTCCACTCACCAAGGTTGGGAGGGAATATAGGATTTAGTAAGTATATGCTCTAATTGTTGTACTAAAATGTGGACAAATTATTTTAACCAGGAGTCATGAAGTTTGGAAGTTGACCTGCCAGAATGAGTGCGTACAAATATCTGTCAATACAAATTAATCTATATTTTATTTATTATACCTTTTTATTGTATGCCTCAGCTAAAGTTTTTATATCCATTCAACAAAATAAACAAAGAAACAATGTTTTAAGTTGCTAATTACATTTTTTGAGTTTTTGCTGAAATGAATTTAGAATGTCTCTCACATCATAAATTTTCAGTCAAGTGATTTTAGAGTTAACATACCATTCGCAGATCTCATCTTTTTGGGTTTGAGTCTTCTCTCAGCCAATGTAGGTATGTGAGAACACCTGCCTGTAGCTTCCCGAGGTTCTGTTTTATTCCCTGGTTCTTCATCCATCAAATATACTGCTAAAAAATGGTGTTGAGCCCAAAACATTTCAAATAATATAGAAATACTCGTCCATTTCTTTTGTTGATCATCTACATTTCTTTAACGATTTGGACAATTACTGACAATGTGAAAATATCATGGATTTATGTTGAAGATCTCTTGGTTTTGGAGCAAAATCAACTCTTGAGTGTACAGAATATATATATATATATATATATATATATATATATATATATATATATATATATATATATATATATATATATATATATCTGCCCTCCTCATTATTAGTTCTACAGACTTATTTATTTCTTCACTGTGACACTACAGTTAAGTAACTTGGTTGTTGAACATGTTTCTTTCAGCTATTCTGGTGACTTATGCATGGCACTAAAAATTGCTTCTTAAACCTCAAATATTTGAATTTTGATTACTCTAACACCAGTGTTGCTTGATGCTGTATTTTTGTTATGTGACCGCACTGGTGGCCTAGTGCTTAGAGCATCTGCCTCGAAAACAGGAGGTTGCAGGTTTGAACCCTGTTTGAGTCATACCAAAGACTTATAAAATTGGTACTAACAGCTGCCTCACTTGGTGTTAGCAATAAGAGGTTAGTGTTTGGACTGGTCGCCCTGGTGTCAGTATAATGTCACTGGGTGGAACATGATGCTAAATGTCTGTGTCATGATGCCCAGTTCTAGATGTCACTTAAGATTGCCAGACTGCAGACAATAGTGATATTACTGAATTTTTTTTAAACATTAAAATCCAAAACAATCACAAACTCATACTAATTTTGTCAAGAAAAATAATCCTGCATTACATGGTTGTAATGGATATATGCAGAAGTTATGATAACTTCCAGTGTCAGAAGATGCTGAACAATGGCTTAAATACAAATTTTATGGGGCTTTGTTGAAATTATATAAGTATTTCATTCATTTGTTTATACATTTATCTAACTGTTATCCAGTATTATATAGATCTGTGTACAACCTATAAACTGATGTCCTGTATCGGCTGAACAATGGCTTAAATACAAATTTTATGGGGCTTTGTTTAAATTATATAAGTATTACATTCATTTGTTTATACATTTAGCCAACTGTTATCCAGTATTATATAGAGCTGTGTACAACCTATAAACTGATGTCCGGTATCGGACTGTGTATAACTTGTTGCCAACTGTGACTCAAATCTGTCATCCAGAAAGATACTTTGACTGAAATTCATGCAGGATGTCAAGGATATTAACTGATAATGTGCTAAAGTTGTATGACTCTAAAATAAAAGGGATTAATGGTGATGAGATAGGGAGTATGTGGTGATCAGATTGTTTCAATGAGTGTCTATGTTAATTGATTGAACAGGCATTGGTGGTCTGTTATTTTCCCTTAAATAGGAAGGCATTTGATTTATAACTTCAGGGAAGATGTTTTCTTAGAGACCCACTGGTTTAGGTACCTGTATGTATATGCCTAATGACTGAGCAAGCATCTGTTGACTATTGATTACTTGGATTTATCTACAGTTGTGCATTGAAGATAAATACAAGGAAGACTTGATTCAGTAATAATTAGATTAACCATTATCAGCTTTTTAACGACTCAGCATCTTCCAAAATAAGCAAAAAGCAAGGATAATTTTGACATTTATTGCTCGATTGATCAACTGTAGATTTTTGTGATAACAACTATGAGGAGGACCTAATGTCAAAAGCATATGTTTCGGTTGCTCCACCTGTTGGAAAGATGACTGGCTATGATCACTCACTATAATAAAGTGCCATGCCCAAAGACACACCAAGGTCGGTGACCCATGTTGGTATGATTGTAGGAATTGAACCCATACTGTTTTAGTCGCAAGTCTGGCAAGCTAACCACTGTGCCACCTTTCATGCAATATAACACTTTATTTCAGTATGTGCAGTTTAAAAGTTTTGATATGATATGTTAAGATATCAATTTATGTGATAATGATTGGTCCAGACATGCCCAGGAAATTCTTGTGCACTGTTGATTGGCTGTAATCCTGGGAAAATTTTCCTTACACGATCTTTTGGAACTTTTTGATTTAACTATTACCATCAACATTTTGGCAGTGATAGTTTGAATTGATCACCCAAAATGAATGGGCTGGTGATCATGTTGGTGTGAAAATGGCTGATTTTCTCCATAGAGGCACACTATGCCATGTATGGTCTATCATGCTTTGAAAAATGGCATTAAACACCAAAAATATAACAAGAACAAGTTTAACAAAGGGTATTGGTCAACTGATAGTTGGGAAGGTTGCATGGTAACATGGAATCTACCCTATATACAAGAGGGGATTAAACCTGTAGGAGTAAATAAAGTCACATCTGTTCACCGAAGAATGGGGGCATAAAATGGTCTCTCAAGCAATCTATTTCTTATTATGTGGTGCAGTTTTTACTCAAAATAAAATTTGTTACTCCAAATCAAATAATACAAATATCCAGACAAAGATGTATCACAGTAAATTTGGAATTTCTGAATCCTGTAATCATCCCTTGACATGGATACACAACAACTGGAATGCTTAGTTGTGAAACTGACACACTTCAGCTGTAAACTTGGTCTAATCTAACCAAGTCAAACTATACATCTTAAGGAACTTCAGTGAACAGCCTGTGTTGAAAAATTATGTCAGAGTCAAATTTTTACAAATCAGAAAGTGAAGTTAATCTTTTTGAATTATAATTTGTTTAAAAAAATATCTACTTTTTAAATATTAGATACAGAACTGTGCAAAAACCGACTAAAATCTGGGACTTTTTTACTCGCAACAATGAAAGGTGCAATGTCGGTCAGAATAAATTAAATTATTTCTTTGTGATAATAGAATCTCAAATGTGTTATGATTTAAACTATAAAAATGTACACATTCTTATTATATACTATAGTTACTAATACAATTTAATATAAAATTTTACTTTTCACCCTTGAATGACATTTATATAATGTATATATTTTAATCAATCAATGTATATCAAACTTTAGATTTATTCATGTTATCCATTATTCAAGGTACCCTAGATTGTGAGCAAATGTATCTGTAACAGTACTCACGAAAAGTGAATTCTAAAGAAATCTGTGCTAATTCTACATTAAAAACAGTAGTCACTTAATGACACTGACCGTACTGTCAACAGTATTCATGAGAAAGAAGAAGTGATAGTTAACTCTGTCACCTTGTGAATGGAGACATTAAAATTAACAGTATGAAACATATTGGAAAAAAAAAAACAATGATGAAATAAAAAATATAAAATTTTAATTTTAAAATCTGAAGACAGTAGATAAAATATATATTATAAATTAATACCAACATTAAAAACCTTGTCCCTTGTTTTGATTAAATATAATACACATGAAATGATTTTCAGCTTGAATCCTGAAGATCAGTATTGCACCTTGGCATTATAACCATCAGAAAATTTCACAAAGAAGCATTTCCTCCAGTCACTGTAAGATTGTCGATAGTGCTATCTGCCATTTCGTTTTGATCACGCAAACAGACCACCTTAAATAAAAAAAACAACCATATATATATATATATATATATATATATTTATTTATTTATAACAAATTTGTGTGAAATCTTTTAAAGAATGCATATCATATTTGATTACAATTTACAATTCTTTTAACATATTAGTACTGTGTGCCTAAAATATTAATATTGGAATACATTTCATTAGGTTTAAGTCCTTTAAAATAACTTGCAGATTGACAAGCAAGATCATAAACATTATCATCATAAAGGTTATATACTACAAAATAGTTACTTCTCCACTTTGGAAATCCATCCTAACATGGTTTTGCCAAATAAAACACATCTAAGATCATTTTCTTAGACTGAATTAACTGCCAAATATGATAGTCATCCAAACATTAAACTAATTATGTTAAGTTCTAAGAAAATCAATTAGTTTCTTGAGGAATGCCATTGATGCATGCTTTGTAATGGTAATTTTACACATGTTTGGGCCTTTATAATATTTGTGTAGATATTACATTAAGTATGGCATATTTCTATGGTAAACCACAAACATCTGTTCAATATTTTTTTATTAGAATCAGGAAAATATCAAATTTCCCAAATTTCTGCACCATCACTTTTAAATTGGTGAGCCTACAAAAAGCCACAATTCCATCAAAATGATGAAAAAATCTATTTGTCTGCATGTGAAAATTAAGAAAACAAAGTTCAATAAATCTATATATATTAATGGTTCAGGATGTCCAAAGGCAAATAGATATAGAATCAAGCAGGTTAATCTCAGACACAAGATAAAGACATGTCTCGTTTTGTGTCATGTAACACAGTTTACTGTTTCCCATTACTCACATGCCATAAATGAATAATGTAGCTTATGTCTGGGAGTCTTGTTCAATTACATATTAAGTTCCTATGAGTCCTATGTCCAGTTAAAAAGTTTTGAATAGCTTTAAGTCATTAGCTAATATAGAGACTTTTTCCAACTGATATCAAAACTGTATTTCCCTTCCTTTTCTCATTATAGTCAGAGGCATTCAAATATATATTTTCTAACTCTTTAAGATCTGGCAATGAAAGAGCTAAATAAGATAACATGTCCATATTGTTATTATTTAGATTCAGGATTACTCAAAGGAGTTACCCAATTTGATAACTGACTGAATTTATGAAATGCATCTCTAATAGCAACCAACCTTGTTAGAGACCATAATATATTTAAGAGAAAAAACATGCAACTTCAGCATTAGGATCACATAGATATTTCTATAAGGAGAATTTAGTCTCACATCTGATATTCTACTTCAGCTCATTAACCCCTAGCGCTTTGTTTATTGGGCAGGAGGTAGTAGCCTATTTCTGAGCTCTGTAGCGTTAAGGTCATGAGCAACAGAATAAAGTGGGTAGTATTATAGAAAGGTAGACAGATGTAGCTTTACAATGATACCAAATAATATGGATGTTCTTGTTGTACTACAAAATACAGAGGGAAAAAACATCAATTTTTGGACCAGAGTTTTTTCCAGCCGAAATTCATCCGAGGTCGTGATCTCGTTTTGTGTCTGGATTTTAGGCTTTTTGGCCTCGGATATAAAACAGCCCAGTCTCAATTGCACACAGACAGGTGAACCTTTGCAAAAAGTAGGATAAGATATGCATTTAGAATAAAGAGTGGTCTCAACAAGAAAATGATGGGTTCGTTAAGTAAAAAAAAAAGTCCAATTTTTACCCTTCTGCTCATGCTCAGATGAAAGAGCCAATGAAAATTGATGTTTCTAACACAAAAAGACAAGTTAACTGAAAATGTCTTGGAAATTGATGTGTTAGGATGTATTCAGAAACATCTCCCAAAATGGATTTCCTACTCGCATTTTAGGCGAAAATGACCAAAACCTCCAGGGGTTAATTGGTTAAAATAGCTATGAAAAATTGAACAAACATATCAGCATTTTGTTAGTTAATAAAAATTAATGCTTCAGCAAAACAACAATAAGAGTTTCATCAAAAACTGAAACCATCAACCTAGATTGGTAGATGTCATTAAAGTATCAAACAAGACTAAAATTGAACACAAACCATATGGAGGACAGGCAGTCATGGGGCATAACTCCTGTCAATATTGTAGAATGTCAGAAATTAAACTCCCACAAGGTCAAGTTGCAAGTCAAATTAAGTTGAAAACTAATAAATCTTAGTCAAGCTATGCTAAAGAAACCAATGCCAGGAGGACAGGTAAAATGGGGACATGTACATGATGTTAAGGAATAAAAAAAACAACTTAAGTTTTTATCAATACAAAGTCGCAAGTGAAATTTGATTAAAATCTAACAAACCTTAGTAAACCAAAGTCGGAGAGCCATAGTTCCTGCAAATGGACGCTTTTGAGGCATCAGCAGCATAAAGTAACATATCAGTGCTCCTTAAAGATGGCATGTGCAAACCAAATTGTTCACAAACATAAGGAAAACAAGTCAACTGCTGACCTTAGTCAATAGTCACCTGCTCACCCTAGTCAATGCAAGTAACCTATCCACATCAGTCAATACAAGTCACCTGTCCACATCAGTCAATACAGGTCACCTGTCCACATCAGTCAATACAGATCACCTGTCCACATCAGTCAATACAAGTCACCTGTCCACATCAGTAAGTACAAGTCACCTGTCCACATCAGTCAATACAAGTCACCAGTCCACATCAGTCAATACAAGTCACCTGTCCACATCAGTCAATACAAGTCACCTGTCCACATAAGTCAGTACAATTCACCTGTCCACATCAGTCAATACAAGTCACCTGTCCACTTCAGTCAATACAAGTCACCTGTCCACATTAGTCAATACCATGCATGCCAACCCTTGGCGAGGAAAAAGTGTAATCTAAGTGGACAAAAAGAGTAATCCACATATAGCATGATAAAACTTGATGAGCATATATTCAAAATTATTTATCTCTTAAGTCTTTTAACATCAATAACTGCTTTAAGTTTTCATATGTAATTTTTTAGCTTTAAAAGGTAACAGATTCTCATACAGCATTTCAAAACACTGTACCAACTGAGACTGAATATTTTGCACAAGGTAGAGCACTAAGTGCTGGGTTACTGAGCCTGGATCTGAATTCAGTTTTATTTTTGTTAACAATACTAAACAACCTCTCATAGTCAGCATTAAAATAGTAAAGAACCAATACTTCCTTCATAACCTGACAAAGTAGAGAAAATTGGATTTTTCAGTTATTGAGTCTTTTAGCTGGGAAGTAAGGTGTCATTGCAGATCAACTCTTTTCACATGAAAACATTGTCAGGTAGAATGCAACCTTAATACTTCTGAAGTTCTCTTAATTTATCAGCAGCCTTTCCTGCAGCAAGGTGCATCAAATGACGGACAACCTGATATGTACACTGACTGAGACATTTATAAATTCCAGTCATCACTGATGCTTTATCAGCTGAAAACTCCATACAGTTCTGCCCACTTATGTTAATTCAACGCATTATCAAGCAAATCAAAATGTTTTCTCTAGTGGAATCTACTGTAATTTCTGGTAATGAAAGAAGAGCACTCTAACTCTGCCCTTTTTCGGTGTCATAATCTCTTAAACAGAGTAAAACTTTTTATCATAATCACTACACCTGTCTGTGGCTTTACCAAACATCCCAATTTTAATTTCCCCTGAAATTTTAAGTGATTCGGTATCTTTTTCTAAATATCTAACAATATTGGATGATTTTCTTCTTGCACATGCATATTTTTGGCAACTTTGGAATCAAGAAACATCTGTTTGAATGAAGGACCAATGTCGCCTTCTACCGCTAGGGATAGTACATGTTCTATTAAGAACTCAGTAAAAAAAAAATGCTTCTTCATTTATAAAAATTTGTGTCCACAATTGAACTCTTGCTGGAAAAAAAGAAGTTACCTTAGTATTGAAGTTAGTAAAACCAGCTAATTCAAGGTTTCTTTGTTTTGCTAACAAGACCAATATTAAAATCCTTTCCACACAGCCTGCAATGGAATGCTGTATTATATAATCTCTGAATTTGTTCTTTGTGTTTATCTAATCCATCTGTGAAATTATTTGAAAACATTTTTACTCGTAAAACTTGCATGAACTAGATATAAACCTGACTTGACTTTTAGCACCAAATAGCTACAGACTGGTTATGTAACAGATATGAAATAGAAAAAGGAATCTGCAAGCAAAGATTATAAATTAGAAAACCAGTCTATTCTCTCCTAACCAAGCCATACTGCTGCTATAAATAGAAAACTAGATCAAACATTCTAGGAAATAGGGCAGTTGCTAAAAATAGAACACTGTTAGGAAAGTGCATGCCAGTCTACAGACAAGCGTAGTTAGGTAGAAGCAGTCTTTTCTATAATATGGTCTGTGGGATTATTTGAATGTTAATAAAAATGAGAAAACAAATTATTAATTTTTTTGGAGTGGGATATACTGAAATTGCATAATCCGGATACTTTTACACTTTTGTCGTAATTTAGTAGAAAAAAAGTGTAATGATTATGCCAAAAGCTTAATGGTTGGATGCCCAGCCCAGTCAATACAAGTGAACTGCTCACCCTAGTCTATACAAGTCACCTGCCCACATTAGTCAATACAAGTGAACTGCCCACCCAAGTCAGTACCAGTGACCTGTCCACATTGGTCAATACTAGTCACCTGCCACCCTAGACAATACTAGTTACTTGCCTACCCTAGTCTATACAAATCAGTTACCTACAATAGTAAATACAAAGAACAAGAGACTCCCATTCTGTTGAGCCCACCTTTCATTTAGTTTGAAAATAAAAGATGTCAGCAAGGACATTGATCTACAAACTCTGACCTTAAGCTAGGATGAAGACACATGGCAATACTTACATCATATGGCAAAAGTGACTTCACATGGCAATACTGACTTCACATGGCAACACTGACTTTACATGGCAATACTGACTTCACATGGTAATACTGACTTCATATGGCAATACTGACTTCACATGGCAACACTGACTTCACATGGCAACACTGACTTCACATGGCAATACTTACATCATATGGCAACACTGACTTCACATGACAACAGTGACTTCACATGGCAACACTGACTTCACATGGCAATACTGACTTCGCATGGCATTACTGACTTCACATGGCAATACTGACTTCACATGGCAACACTGACTTTACATGGCAACACTGACTTCACATGGCAACACTGACTTCACATGGCAATACTGACTTCACATGGCAACACTGACTTCACATGGCAATACTGACTTAACATGGCAATACTGACCAGAATGTAATACTGACATGACATGGCAATACTGACCAGAATGTAATACTGACATGACATGGCAGTACTGACTTCACATGGCAATACTGACCAGAATGTAATACCGACATCACATGGCAATACTGACTTCACATGGCAGCCTTGACAAGAATGGTATTATTGTGTCCCTGTCATACTTTGCAAATTTCCAGTCAAGTCCATTGGGTTTATGAAGATATTTTTATTAAGATAAACAGAATGGACCAAAGTAAGTAGAAATATTGATGGCTAAGAAGCATTAAAAGACCTGCCAGAAAACTATGCAGTAGTGGCTTTAAAAATCTGAAGCAAGTTTGTCCTTTATAAACTTGAATTATTTCTTTTCTTTCTGTCTCATTTTCTAACATTTAGAATTGTGCATCCATTACCTGTAACTTCTATTGTTGTTCCAGTTATATATCTGCTCCTGTCTGAAGCAAGAAAAAGGCAAGCTTCAGCTACATCTGCAACACGGATGGAAAAATATATTTTACAACAAAATATTATTTTGAATTTATTTATATCATTTCTTGTTATTTTGAAGGAAATCATATTTTACATTACACTTGTGGACACAGCAGGAGTCGTGCACTTTTTGCACTATAAAATTTGTAGTTTGGGGCCACCACAAACTGGTACATAAATTCCATAATTTAGTCTGAGCTTCCTCTGACCTTTCCAGCACTATTACTTTCTCACCCTTTCCCTGCAGCAGTCATATATGTTATGGAAACCTTTGATATCAGACTTGAAGAAAACTGGTCTTGCAATGATTCCCATTTTGTGAGCAGTGAGCACTGTAAATATATCTAATGTATTGGTCTATTGATAAAGATTTTGAATAAGTTTTAATTGTCACAAATTAGAAGATAAATATTATATTACTTACAATAAGACATACTGGGTTTGATACAAAATAGCTTACTGTTTGCTAGCCCTTGTACAATACTGAGAGAGTTTGATACAGTGTAGCTTACTTTTTCTACAAGGCAGATTGGATTTATACAATGTAGCTTACTATTTGCTAGCCCTTGTACAATACTGAGAGAGTTTGATACAGTGTAGCTTACTTTTTCTACAAGGCAGATTGGATTTATACAATGTAGCTTACTATTTGCTAGCCCTTGTACAATACTGATTGGGTTTGATACAGTGTAGCTTACTTTTGCTAACTTTTGTAGAAGACAGACGGGATTTGATACAAGGTGGAATACTGTTTGCTATATGGTATGGTAAAGTGTAATCAGTAGCTTAGTTTTTTTGGCTCATGCAGACTACATATACCATATTTTCACGCATATATTTTTGACCCTCACATAGCCCTCAGGTTTTGGGGTTTTGTATAAAAAAATCGTTGGCATAACGTGCACCTTTGTATAATCCGCAACCATAGATTGATGATTTTTTTTGTGTATGTTCACATTGTCTACCATTACTGTTTTTAGAAGGACCGAATTTGTCAATGCTCACACGTGGATGATGCATGATACTACAACTACTACATTTTCACTCATCCGCCCAACATGCAAATTTGTATTTACGCTAACAAGTCAGTTGGCCCCGGTCCATATTCATCCCTCTGCATCAATTCAAGTTAGTTACCCTGCCTCATCTATATTCTGGCTGGCAGCGGGAAGATTTGAATTTTGAAGCCAGGTACTTGTGTACCTGGTATGCAATGGTGTGAGGTCCTGAGGCTGAATGCCACAATTCCACAATTATTAATTTCAAATTAGCTTGCATGACGTCAATTAACTATTCAGTCTCAGTACACAGTGCTTGTGCGCAAAGGCTGTCTATAGGAGCTGTGCCTCAACTATAGGCTACATAAATGTGAACATTTCTAAAAAATCTTGTATTCATTTTGAAGTGTAGATTCGAGTTTAAATAAATTCTTTCTGTTAAATTAAAAAAATGCCAAAACAAAAAAGGAGCATTGGAGAAGATGAATCCATGAAAACAAGCTCATCACAGACCTAAAGCTGACCTGAATCAGTGGCTCTTGGCCCAATGGGAAAACAACCGACCAATCTCGACAGTTGCCATTAAATTAAAGGCCAAACTCATGGCAGCAGAGAAGCACATTGATGATTTTAAAGGAGTGCATTAGGTATATAAATTTATGAAGATGAACCAATTGTTAATCAGAACACGAACGACCGTCAGCAATGTCTACCCGAGAATTGGGAGAAGATTGATGATTTTTGTGAATACGTCACCAGGGAAATTCAGAAACTTTACCTTCCCCATTCTGCCATTATTAATATGGACGAAGTATCGATGTGTTTCAAACATTCTGGCAATAAGGTTGGTGGATGAAGTTGGCTTTATGTTTTTTAAACAATCTATTGAAATATTATTAATGTTATGTGTAAATAATTTGTGATATAGCCAGCATCCTTATATAACCAGCACCCCCTTGTGGGGTTTGTAAAATCTGGTATAACTCACAGGATATATGCAGGAAAATATGGTACTTTGAAACAATGTAGCTTGCTTTTGGTAGCCCGTGTCTAATGTGATACACCAAACTGATACCACATGATTTATGGAAAATTCCATGTTTTATTAAAGAAATTCTGGCCTTCCACCTCCAACACATATTTAGCCAAATATCTAGAATAGGGTGGGAAATGTCAGAAGAAACTCGGACTACCCATAATTACAAGAGAAATGAAAGCATTATATATCATAAAATCATAAAATCAATGACATAAAAAATGTAAATTAATTTGTGTTAGATGTCAAAAGGTAAGTCAGGACAAAATAAACAAACACGTTGATATATCATCAGTATAAGGTTGCCACACCAACTTTGGCTGAAATATAACAACCTTGGTAACATTGTACTAAAGCAATGAAAATAAGCACAACAGTCAAGGGGAATAACTCCTGAAAATTATGTTAAGGAACAAAAGAAAAAGAATTATTTCTAGATCTTATTAATATAAAGCCTATACCAAATTCAACAAACTGTTACAATGTAACCAGGTTTGGACAATATACTTTGGGAAAATGTTTTCAAATAATGCCATGGAGTAGTGGAATGGAGTACATTCCACTGAATGAAGTATATCTCTTAGATTTGAAACATGGGTACCACTACACTAAACTTTAATGATTTTTCCAAAATACAATACTGTAAGTATCGGAAATAATGCTTTAAAAGTTATGCTAATAAAGTAAAGACTGAGTTGTAGTTTGCTTTGAAATACGTGAATTTACACCCCATTTTACAAAGCGACCAGTACTATGGAGTAAATGGCAATTATAGTAGGCTCTTATGATATCTCAGGCTCTATGGTATCATGGAATTCAGAGTTTGGGCACTTTTCTGCTTAGCGCCACCTATCATATACTTATATAAACTACATGACCATTAGTTACTAGTTCTGTATCATGAATTGATTTTAAAAATGTACCCATGAATATCAATGTTTACAAACATGGCAGTACCCCATGTTCTCAAATAAAATCAATATCTTCTTAAAATCAATGCAATAAATTGGTTAACTATTTTGTCATCTGATAATATCCAAATATGTTATGCAAGAATCAGATCACATGATTAACAATGTTTTCCAGAACCAAGAGATCAAATTTATGGTAGCAAAATACAGTCCAAATATAAAATATAGATGGTTGTTGTTTACTGGTGGCTTTCAAAATTGACAGGACCAAAAGGGTTTTGGCACCCCAAGATCTCTGGCACCTATGGTTTTGGTGCTGCAAGACCTCTGCTGACTGGGTGTCCACGCCATTTGCACCATCCTCCCACTTAGTACACTACTGGTGACACTTGTGAGAAGGAACTGGATATCCTCTGAAGGTAAGGTACATATGACATCTCTTCCTATTTTTTTTTAGTCTTTTCCTGATACGATTTAAACAATTTGAAATCTAACTGATCACAAAGGAGAAGAATGGACTTCTTTTCTTTTGTTATACATGCATTGACTTTTGGTAAGGTCCCGATGGGTCTATCATCTTTGTAATCAGATACACAAAATACATGCCAAAATTTACTGAATCTGTTTTGAATCTCACCCTCTGGCTGTCCCATCTTTCCAGCTGGAATAAGCTGCAGTATAATCTCCATCACATTCTTGGGTAATACATCTGTCATGGGTGTCTGTATAAATCCTGGTAACACAGCATTCACCCGGATACCAAACCTTAAATAAATATGAAAAGGTCAAATGAACTTCCATGAAAACTGTGCATACTGTTCTAGGATCAATAACGGAAATCCCTCTTCACACACACACATGTACATACACAAACAAGCACTTAGGTACTTATTTTATGGCAGGAGGTCATGGGTTCAATTCCTGGCCGAGTCATACCTAAGACTTACAGAAATGGTACTAACAGCTGCCTCACCTTTGTGCTCAGCATTAAGAGGTTAATGTTAGGACTAGTTGGCCTGGTGTCAGGATAATGTGACTAGGTAAAACATCATGCTACATATCTACAGTATGATTCTCCTGCACACTATATATATATATATATATATATATATATATATATATATATATATATATATATATATATATATATATATATATATATATATATATATATATATATATATATATATATATATGTCTTGTAACTGGTTTTTCTATGCTAAATACTATTTGTATATTTGTATATGTTCTTTTCTTGAGTCATTTATCGGAACTATTTAAATCATTGCCAAACACCCATATATATCTACACACACACTCTCACACACATATATATATATATATCTACACACACACACACACACACACATATATATATATATATATATATATATATATATATATATATATATATATATATATATAAAATCAGAGGTCTCACTAGGATTTTAAAACTAGGAGTTCAGGACTCCTAATTTGGTAAAAATAAGAGTCCCACCAGCAAAAGTTGCAGTCCCCACAAAGCCAGAAATCATGTACTTTCTTACACTTGGCTACGGTCGCATCCAAACTATCAGTTATAGCAAACTTAGCACAGTTCTGAATCTCATTGAAATCTTCAACATTTTTTCATTTAACTACAAAACACTTGTCTAAAT